>JAKEPQ010001016.1:2475000-2970000 GCA_024500445.1 Entomyzon cyanotis
TGCTGCCTTATCTAGGCCAGCCACAGAGCTGACCTGCTTTTGGGGACAGATCAATGTCCTGAGCAAACAAAAATGCAGGCAGAGGGTGACAAACTCCTCACCACGGAGAGGACATTTCCCACGAAAATTTAATTTATCTCATGTTAATTCTGGCATGGGCTGAGTTAAAAGAAGCAAACAACGAAAAAGTGGGTGTGGAAATATTGCAGCATCAGTGGTAGGCAGAGTGAGATTGCCCCTCTCTGTGTAAAATGTAAACAGGAGGCAGCCAAGTTTGCCAGTTTTGTATTTTTTGTATTGCACAGCAACAGGAAGGTTGATGGTGTTTTTATTAACCAAGTCCCTCTCCAGGACTTAATGAGAGGTAATACATAATAGATAATGTTTCCATGGGAGAAACAGCTGGTTGGAAGGAATTAGAAAACAAGCTGGAAATATTTTTGCTGTTAATTCCGTGGTTCAAACCCAGCCCACGTTGGTTGCTTTCAGAATTTGCCACCATCTGTTGTTTGGTGGCCTTGGTGAGTGAGCTGCAGCTTGGTCAGCCTATTTCTGGGGCAGAATTCCATTCTTCTGCCACAGGAAAAAAGCTGTGCCAGAGGAGGTTCATGTTGGACATCAAGAGGAATTTCTTCCTGGAAAGGTGGTCAGTCCCTCAAAATGCTTAAAGAATTTAGCAAGGGGGGAAATACACCACACTGAACTAAACTGCCAGGATTTCTGCTTGAATTGCAGCAGTAAAACTTCTGAAATATGAGAGTGTGAAGGACCTTTCACTGGACATGCTTTTTAATCCAAACTATTTTTTTAAAAGAAAGACAATTTCCCTCTTGCTGTGTGGGATCAAATAGAAAGCCAGCTGAATAGGAATAGAAAGTTAATAGGAAGAGTCTCATTTATTTAATAGGTTTGAATCAGGTCCTTTGAGATTACTGATGGTTTTGAGAGGGAATTTTGCACTTTTCTGTCTCAACAGCATGTCCTTGTGGCTCTGAGGGATCTGGGCAGGCTGGATGGAAGGGCTGAGGTCACAATAACCCCATGGAGCTGCAGGCTGGGCAGAGGGGCTGAGAGCTGGGCAAGCCCTGGGGGTGCTGTGACAGCAGCTGGACACAGCCAGGGGGACAAGGGGGACAAGAGGCCAATGGCAGCTGGGCTGGATCAGGAGTTGTGTGTCCAGCAGGAGCAGGGCAGGGATTGTCCCTCTGTGCTGGGCACTGAGAGGCTCTGCAGGGCTGTGTCCAGTTCTGGTGCTGCAGGAGAGCCCTGGAGGGGCTGCAGAGTGTCCAGGGCAGGAACAGAGCTGGGAAGGGGCTGGAAAACTGCTGAGGGAGCTGGGAAAGAGCTGAGGCTGGAGCAAAGGAGGCTCAGGGGAACCTTGTGGCTCTGCACAGCTGCTGCCAGGAGGGGACAGCCGGGTATGGGGTCAGGCTGTGCTCCAGGGAACAGGGACAGCAGGAGAGGGAACAGTCAAACCCCCCAAATTTCCTGCTGCAAACCAGGATGGATTCAGGCATGCACAGGCAGCTTTAGCTCACCTCCAGCTGCCTCAAAAGCCCAGCTTGGTGTATGGACAGCCAAGTGTGCAGTGCCAGTTGAGTTTTAATTCATCCTAACTTGGTGAAAGGCTCTGTGGTTGAGCAGGAAACCCTTTCGATTAGCAATCCCTCTGCAGACCTGGCTCTGTGGGGAGCTGGCTGTAAATTGGTGATTTTATAAATGCCCAGGCCTGACCTCAGTGCCCACTGGCTGAGGGTTAATGGCTGCTGCTAATTAGGGGATGTTTGGGCACAGCTGCATGACTTGCTCTGTGTGTCATTTGTAACACGCCAGACCACTCGGTTTGCACTCAGTAGGAAAAAAAAGATTGATTGTCAATTTGTGGGGCTTTTCAACCCACATCCATTTCTAGAAACATATTACCTCTCCTAATTAGCTGGGAATAAAAACCTGTTAACAGAGACCTTCTCACTGGCCTGGGGAGTTCAGCAGAACTTTGCAGTTCTTACTTTTCTCTGCCTCCTTTTTGTGAACTGTCAGAATCTCCCCTCACCCCTCTGTGATCATCTCTTTTATGGTTCATATTGATTCCTTTTACTGCTTGGCTATATTTAACTCCCATTGAAAAAGTATTTTTTCAGTGGGGTTGAGATGAGTTAAATGTTCAGGATTTATGACCTTGTTCTTTTATTTTTTTATCAGCTCCTTGGGAAGATTTATGGAGTATTTTATCAGCTCTGAAATGCTCTTGATTGTTGATGGGGAAACTTCTCAGGCCTCTGGATCTTGATTGACCATGAGGTGGTTCTTTCCCTCTAACCTAACAGCAGCAAAATGGGTTCAGAAGTTCATCTGTACTTTATGTCTCCATTCCTGGTATAGAAAGGAGGAACTGCTTAATATAAGGATGTAATGAAAATATGGTACTATATTAAAATATGGTTTATGTATAAAAGCTAAATAGCACAAGTTATTAAATGTTAATATACATAAAATTATAATTGCAGCATGTATTTGCATACTGATATATACATATATAAATTCCCCACCTCCTGTTCATATAAATAGTTAGATCTTTGATTCTCTTTGAAACTTTGTAGGTTCAAACTCAGAAGCTCCAAGTTCTTCCAGCTCTTATACAAACTACTGCTACTGTTGTTTGCAGCATCGTTTTTATTCCAGCAGAAGACATTTTTTTCCCTGCATGGCCTTTACCTTTTGCACCCTGAAAACGCTGACTGTTTTCCACATCAGACTTTCTGCTGAGACTTGAGGTGTCCAAACAATGCTAAAAACAAAGCACTGGCTTGGAAGACGGAGGAAGACAGCCTGACCTTGTGCACCTTCTGTGCCTGTGACTCCTTGTCTGCTCTGGCAGGAAATGATGGCAGCTTGCTCAGCACAGCCTGCTCCCCATTTTCTCCTGCTTGTACCATCTTCTGGCAAGCAGTCACTAAAATCTGCAGTGCTCTGTGACGTGCTGAGCTGCTGGGGACGTGGGGACAGGAGACGTGCAAATGTTGAGGGAGGCTTAAGTCACTGTTTCTCAGGGAGTCTCTTCATTTAGAAATCAAACTCTTGCACTGAGCAGTGAAATCCTGCTTTTTGTCAGCAAGGTTCTTTCCCTGAAGGGTGGCAGAGGCACCTTCACCCTCTCCAGGGTGGATTTCTGACTCAGTTATAAATTAGGATTTTTTGATCTGGGACATCCTAGCAATATGCTCTAGGATGGCTCTGCTTGGGGTTGGATCATTGGGGTTCTTCCCAACCTCACTCCTTCTGGAATTCTCTGGGATTCCTGTTTTCAGATCTGTCACTCATTTGATGCCTGACCAGGGGAAAATTGCACCTTTTGCAAAGGAACTGCTCCATCAGAAGAGTCTCCTGCAGGCTGAGGCTCGGCTTTAGTCTCAGATGGTGCTGAGCCCCTTCAGGCTTGGCTTTGTCAGGTTTGAGCTGGAGACAAATCCCATCTGCTCCACCAGCAGGTGAGTGGAGCAGCCACGAGGGAGGGACACCAATCCCAATTTGCTGGGCGTCAGGCTTGTGTGGGACAACTTTGGGACAGCAGATGGGATGTGCTGCAGGTGGAAAAGCTTAGGAAAAGCTTGTGGAGCTCCTCTGCAGCCTCAGGCAGGAGGACCTTTGAGTGCCCAGCCCAGCTCTGGGCAGAGCTGGTGTTTGTCTCTCAGCCTTCCAAGCTGGTTTGCTCTTAATTTGTCCCTGAATGTGTTTCTAAGGGCAAATGGTTTGTTTGTGGTTTAGCAATTTGCTTTTCAGCTCAGCCCTAAAGGCACTTTGGAGTGACCACAGAGGTGCAGCCCTGGTGCTTTATGGAAATTGTCCTGGTGACAGGACAAGGGGAATGACCTCACACTGAGTGGGGTCAGATGAGATTTTGGGAAGGAATTGTTCCCTGGCAGGGTGGGAAGGCCCTGGGATGGAATTGCCAGAGAAGCTGTGGCTGCCCCTGGATCCCTGGCAGTGTCCAGGGCCAGGTTGGACACTGGGGCTTGGAGCAGCCTGGGACAGTGGGAGGTGTCCCTGTCCCTGTCCCACCCTGGACCTGGATGATTTTTGAGGCCCTATTCCCAAAATCCTTCCCCTTCTCCTTCCCCTTCCCCAAACCACTCTATAATTCCCTGATTCTCTGATCTCAAGCACTTGTATGAACATCTCTCACTTATAAAACAGGCAGGGAAGTGAAAACTGCTTACGTGTGTGCTTATAATAAATTTTTCTCTGCCTATTTTAAGCAGAGTATTTGAAAAAAAAAAAACCCCAAAACGTAACTTGCAAAACTTTCTGCTTTATATCCAACATTTTCTGGTGCAAAAGGTTAAAGGCAAAGCATATTACTGTTTTCACCTCCACTGGACAGGTTTGCAAACAATCACATATGTTTAAGGGATTTTGGTGCCAGCTGTAGTTGTACCAAACGATACAATATTTCATAAATAAGCTGTCACTTATTCAGCATCTTTATTTAGAGGTGCTAAACAAGAGACTTCTTCTGCCTGCCTGGTGGAACGCACATGGAGAGAAAAATGTGAGCAATGTAACCCATGGAATCATTTCACTTCTCACAGGGTTGGTTACAAATTAAGTCCTACAGCCAAATACCTGAGCTCAGGGACTCTTCCTGCTTTTAAAAGGAAACCTGTGTGGGTTTTTTGGGGTCAAACTGAGCCCTGACTGGGGCTAAAACTGATCCAGCAGCAGCTGGAATGAGTCACACAGAGGTCAGGCTTTAGTTCACTCTGGGACTGCATTTCTGACTATGATTTGGAGAAAACAAGTAAATATATATAGGTAATATCCACTGAATATAATATCCAGTGGTGTTTTTAGAGTAGCAAAGATATCACAGCTGATATCAGGTATTTGCAGAGTTTATGTCCCATGCTATTCTATCTTCATAGAACAGCCTGGTTGCACAGGATTAACAACAACAACAACAAAATTAAGCCTTTTTAAATTGAAACAAATTAAAATCAATTGAAGTAAGACGCTAAGAAAAATAAACTGTATTAATTCCACTCAGCATTGGGCTTGATATTTCCACAACCTGAATTCTAGAGGAATTGATGTTCAGCCTGTTTTCTCTGTTAATTACTTTTTGCATATAACATGAGAGCTCCTCATGAGTCAATTGCTCGCAGGGTTTCATGTAATATAAACAGAATTCTAGCAATTGAATTGGTAAACACCGGCACAGCTTTTTACCCTTTCCTCCCATCTCCACAGCCTTGAATTCCTCTTCTCACACACACGAGGCTCTCCAAGTCCCTCTTGTGCTGAAAAGCCTCTGCATTCTGCACTGTGGAATAATTAAATGCAGCGGTAAGGATTGTTAGAAAAGAGGTTTTTCTCACTGTCATTATTGGCAAAATTATTGTGAATTACGTTCACTGTAACAAAAGCACCTCCAGCCTGGATTTAAAGCTGGAATTTTAAGCATTCCATGCTGTCTGAATGGTGCCTGTCTTGAAATGTAATATGGGAACAAAGTGATGTTTTCCCTCACGTGGTGGCAAACCTGGAAAGAAAGTCCATTTATACAAAAAGCAATTTCTCCCCTCTGCTCACAGAAAATACATTTTTGGCCACGTTCTTGGCAATACAGAATCATCATTGGGTTGAATGCCTGCTGAAATCACGAGTGGAGAGCAAACAAGTTGTACTCTCTCAGCAGGGTTTGGAACAGTGGAGGCAAGAGGTGTAAACACGTGTTGAGTTCTGAGCATTCTTCCTAATTAGAATGTGTGACAAGAAAAATTAGAGAGCACCCAGATGGAAAGTAAATGTTTCAATACTTCTATATGACACATAGCACCGATTTTTTTAAATTAAATTTTTTTTTTTTTTACACTTGGGAATTCAGTATTTGGGTTTGATGTAGTTGGTGTAATTAACTCAGATACTTCTGAGATCATATATCTCTTGGGTTGGACAGAATTAGAACTGCCAGCTGTGCTTTTGTGCTCATTTGCACATGCACAGCCCCCACAGTGTTGTTCCCAGTGACAACAGCCTGATGGGGCTTTCATGGATGGACTGGGGAGATGAGTCAGCCTTTTTCATGGCTGTCATTTTCCCCAGGATTAACAGCCAAATCCTCCAGACTTTGGTGTGCTGAAGGAGGTAAGGGGAATATGGGGCTGCATCCTACTAAAAATCCGAATTCCCATGAGCAGCTTCAGTGGGGAATACCTTTTCTAGTTCAGATTAAACAGATTTAATTTGTTGGAGGTGAGTGTGTGAATAATAATTCAGGGGGAAAAAGTTGTAAACACTCCCTAAGATTTAGTTTTATGGAAAAACTGGATTTTAAGCATTGTAAAATAAAATCGGGAAAACTCATAAATTCCCTATCTCTGTGGATATAAGGTATCCAAATGTGACACAGTCCATTTCCTTAAGAAAAGCAACATCTTTGCCTTGATTTGTGTCTCTACAAGACCTTTATATCAGTTACCTTTGGTCCATGAATATCATGTTGATATTTTAAGGTTTAAAAAGATCGCCCAAAAAATCTAATATTGCATCCTTCAAAAAAGAATTTTGCCCTGATTTTGAATCTTTAAAGCATATATTCCAAATAATTCCCCTCATCTTCTTGTGAATGGAAGGCATCATGTTGTTTTCCACACAGGATTTGTCACACTTCTGTTTAAAATAAGTGTCTTAAATCTGCTCTGCATTTATTTATACATCATTCATAAGACCCATTGGCACCAGACTGAAGTTGCCTTTAATATCAATTATTTTCTCATCTTTAAAATATTTTGAAATGTTAGTTGGGTCTCTTGATGCATCAAACACAGATGGCCCAGCCCAATACCCACATCTTACACTGTGCAGTTGCTTTTCCAGCCATTGGGTAAATTTATTTTTCCTGCAACATTTTCCTTTTTCTCATTTCGGAATGTGGACCACGGAGCTGATCGTGACAAACCCATCTCACCCTTGCCACTGCCACTGCAAAATCATCTTTTTGCTATTTCTCCCCAAGGATACACAAACATATTATATTTTTAACACATTTTTTGTGGAGCTCTGTGACTCCTGGGTCTTTGAGACTTGCACAAGCTCTGCCAGTCTCTGTTCTCAAGGTCTAAATTTTACTGGCTGAACAATACAAGTTTTGCTCCTATAACTTTGCTTTTCCCACCCTTTACCTGCAGAATACCTCAATCTGTTCAGCGTAACAAGCAAATCAGGTGGCTTTGTCTAGCTGCTCAGTCCTCTATTATTTGCCAGTCATTGTGCCCTCCACAAATTTCATAAATAGTAATTTTATGTCTCCCACTCTCACCACATCAGGGAGAGCTGAGCAGGCAGAAAAATGTCTTGTATGAAGAGCCTGAATTGCAATGATTCATTTGTATGGCTCTGTAACACTCCTTTGTTATTTCCCTCTGCTGATTTTCCAGCTTTTACACTCCAGAGTTTTGTCCTGAAATCAGTGCTGGAATGTAAAACTCACTTCACAAGCGAAGGTTGATTTTATTTCAGTCCAAATCCATCCTTTATATACCCACTGAATTCTACCAGGGCACCATCTGGTGAGGAGACAACGGGGTTGAATTACACATAATGCAATTATGGTGTGAAAACACAGCCGTCTCTGCTATTCATTAGATTGTAGTCCTAAAATACTTAGTAAAGATTAGAATGTAAACTAATAATACTTTTCATTAGGCCCGTAAAAATATCTCTGCACATTTCACAGCGTGTGCATCTCTGGAAAATGTGATTCAGTGCTCACTGAAGGCAGAAAAGATGGACCAAAAGGGACTTTTGAGATGCAGCTTCTTGACCTTCCTCCTACGCTCTGTGTGGGGTTTTATTTTAATCCATTAATTTTAATCCATTAATTTTAATCCATTAATTTTAATGATGTATCTGCTGAGCATCATCCCTGACACTACCTCAAAAATGGGATTTTTTTATATAGGTGGGATTATTTTATCCAGAAGGGGCAAAGTTTGAAGTTCATCACGAAAAGGAGCTGTTTGAAGGTATTGATCAAAACATTTTGGGTTTCAGGGGGATTTTTCTGGGTTCTGCCATTTGCAGCATCGTGTTCTGCTTCACATCCCTCAGTCATCAAACAATTATTGCTCACAGGTATTGCTGCAGTTTGTGCTGGGTACACTTTCATCTTGCTCTTTATGCTTTAAAACATGCCCTGGGAGATTCTTGTGTTGTATTCCAGATTTTTCCCATGTTGTGTCAGACTGGAATCTGGAAACCTCCAAAGGATCCTATAGTATCCAAGGATCCAAAGGATTCTTTCCAAAGGATTTTCTATAACTTGCTTGGAGCCACCTGGTCTAGTGGAAAATGCCTCTGGTTGGAACTGGATGAGCTTTAAGGTCCCTTCAGTCCAAACCATTCTATGATTCTATTTCCATATATTTATTTAATTTGAGCACAGCTTTTTAAGGGGTATAAACACATGAAGATTATGAAAATATGAGATTAAGAGAGAAGCTGGACGTCCAACATAATAATAAGATTGATTTTTTTCCATGAATGCACAAATATTTGTACATATTTACCTCCACCTAAACATGATAAGGAAGTCCTACATCCACTTCTTGTATTGGTTTCAACCTGTAATTTTTATATATATATTAAAATAAATATGTATATGTATATTTATAAGTGCATACATTTTATTAGGCTTGTGTGAAGAGCACATAATTTATGTTCTCTGAATCAGATCTTAACCAGGCAGGAATTCTATGCAAAGATAAATAACACAGCTCCAAGTATTTAGTGGGAAGAATCATGGTTAATATCCGTTCCAGAATTTTCATTTGTGAGGGAACAGATTTCCTGGCTAAAAGAGACTGGAATTGTGCACATCACTTCAAGCTTTCATGTATCAGGTAATGAGTGAGATTCTGATTAAAAAAAAAAAAAATCTGCTTTCTTTTCCTTGTTCCTGAGAACAAAAACTTCTAACTAAAGGATAAATAATGGCAACAGATATTGGGATGGGATTTTTTTTGTGGTTTGTTAACTGATTAATTCTTTTAAACAAAATTAAAGTTCACTTGGAGGTACCTGATTTTAATGTTATCTTATGAGGTGCTGAGAGGTGGATATGTTGAGAAAAACAAGAACAGTGGTGATTTTTCTTCATGTGACAGACTATCCACACAATATAGAAAGATTTATTACAAACAAAAATAGAATGTTTCTACTAAGTACAGGAAGTCTTTGGATGCATGACCAGTTTTTTTTTCCTTCCCTAGGAAAGGTTTTCCCTGCCTGAGCAGGATCTTTTCATTCTGCAGTGGTGGTTATTTTTCTGCTTTCATGGACTCACAGAAGATCCTACGGTGGCAAAACAAAAAAAAATACTTCAACTTAATGCTATAAAATTCTTGACCTGGAAAGAGCAATGCTCACTTCAGCAAGAAGAAATTTGATTTTTCAAAATACAGATGTCTCATTTTAGCAGAGTTTACCTGGCAATATCCATCAAATATAAAGTGGTTCTTGATTTGAAGGAATTACCTCTCACAGCCACGAGTTTAGGTCATTCAAATTGCTTTAGTCTGGGCTTCATTTCCAACAGCTGAGCCCTCAGCTCACTGAATCTCTTGTTGCTGTTGAGGTTAATTTATCAGAAAATAAAAATAGACGTGAAGTTTCACCCAGAAAAGCCTATGTTTGTTTAAATTCCGCTAAGGTTTTTTTAGTCATAAATATTGCTGGCCTCCAAATGAGCTGTGTGGGAGTAGGATTCCTATGTGTCCATATTGCCTGCAGGATAATTGAAGCTGATGTGGTTTTTAAACTTCGTATCACCAAATGTAAATGAAAGATGCACGGTAGAATTCATTGACTTGGCTACAGACAGCATTGCTTTTCTTCTTGGTGGTTTTTCTTCTCAAGCTTGCAAATGGAGAAGTGAAAGGTTTGGCATGGAAATTCTTGTCATGGAAATTCTTGTCATGGAAATTCTTGTCATGTTGGTGTGAAATTCATTTTCAGCTTCTGCTGGGCATGTTGTAATTCAGAGCCTGTTTGGGTGCATGAGGCCCAGACCCATAAACTCAGCCCTTTTTTCAGTCCCCTGAATAATAAAAGCCAAAATCCATCCTTTCTGTGCTTCTCTGGCAGCTGTTACTTGGACAGATCATTTCTATTTGCAAGGATAAGTTGTTCACTACCTGAGCTTCAACTAAAGCTGTTCATCTGTGCCAGAGTGGTGCCCTCAGCCACCTGTTTTTATCATCATTGAACCAAAACTTCCCAATCTTGGGAAGAATAGGACAGCTTTAACAAAAAGTCTGTGCTGGCCTGGGAACAATATCCCACATTGCTGGCACAGCTGCAGATTTTCACACTGCTCCCCTGACTCATCCCGTCCCTCTGCATTTCCCTACGTTCAGGATTCATTCCTTAGGATTTGGAGGGGTGATTTTTCACTCAGTCTTTCAGGAAATGGCTTTACCTAGCAACAGTAAATAAGGCAGATGATGAACAAAGCTGAAGTCGCTGCACAGGTTCCTTCATTGCTTCTTAACAGAGCGAGATGGGCAGAGCTAAGAATATATTTGCTTAATGTGAGCTGTAAGTCAACTCAGATACAAATCTCCAGATCCTAAGTACAGCCTGATCCCTTATGAGCTGCAGAGTTTTGATAGCTGACTCAGGGTTTAGGCTATTTAGCATCAGCAAAAGCCTAATATTTACAGTGGAGCTGACACGGGAAGGCTCTAACCAGGGATTTCAGCAGCTTGGTATTTAAATGTTTGGTACCTGCAGGTACCAAAGCCTGAGGCAAGATAAAGAATTCATCACAGCATTCGTTTCAGAGCCCATTTCATATTCAATCACAGTGTGCATTGTCATTTAGGGAAAAATCAAGAGATTTCGGAAGATATATTTTGGGATTTGCTTGGGGAAGCTGTTAAAAATAACTGCATTAAGGCCTAGGGAATGTGAAAGGAGAGAAAAAGGCTATTTTTTTTTTTTTTAAGGTGGGCACCCTGTCCAAACTGGGACCAACAAGAGGAAATGTGTGCCCAGGTGGGCAAGAGGCCAATGGCAGCTGGGCTGGATCAGGAGTTGTGTGTCCAGCAGGAGCAGGGCAGGGATTGTCCCTCTGTGCTGGGCACTGAGAGGCTCTGCAGGGCTGTGTCCAGTTCTGGTGCTGCAGGAGAGCCCTGGAGGGGCTGCAGAGTGTCCAGGGCAGGAACAGAGCTGGGAAGGGGCTGGAAAACTGCTGAGGGAGCTGGGAAAGAGCTGAGGCTGGAGCAAAGGAGGCTCAGGGGAACCTTGTGGCTCTGCACAGCTGCTGCCAGGAGGGGACAGCCGGGGGGTCAGGCTGTGCTCCAGGGAACAGGGACAGCAGGAGAGGGAACAGCCTCAGGCTGGGCCAGGGGAGGCTCAGCTTGGCCAGCAGCAGGAATTTCTGCATGGCAAGGGTGCTCAGGCCTTGGCAGGAGCTGCCCAGGGAGGTTTGCAGTGCCCATCCCTGCAGGTGTCCCAGGAAGGCCTGGCTGTGGCACTCAGTGCTCTGGGCTGGGGACAAGGTGCCCATTGGGCACAGCTGGGACTGCATGGGCTGGGAGGGCTTTTCCAACCTAAATCATTCTGTGACTCCATGAAAGCATTGGGTCTCAGGAATCTTGTGAAAGAGATTTCTCAGTTCTGTGATTGCAGTGTGGCATTTTAGTTTTCAGCAGTGTTGCATTCAGACAGGAGTTGCTCAGCACAGATCCTCACAGAGAGAAGCTGACCTGACACCAAATTTGGGTTTTAAAACTGCAAGGTGTGCTCTGCTGCCAGAGAGGTTTGAAATCCAGAAAGGCCCAAAGCACTCACAGGCCTTCTTGTAACCTGTAGCTCCAAATGATCATGGAAATATTGAGAGAAAAAGCTGGAAAATCAGCAGAGACAGAAAATTTAAGGAGCAGCTCAGTGGATAAGGTTGGAGGGTGGGAAAAGGGATCATTTGGAGAGGAAGGAAGAGCCTTCAGAAGGGAAAGAGAGCCTGTCAGAAGGGCAAAAGGAGAACGAGCTGCTGTGAAAACAGATGTCTTTTGCAGAGAGATGGGTGACAGGGCTTTGCTCCTCATGGAAGGGAAAGCAGAGGAGCAGGGAACCTCCAGCCACCGAGCAACAGGTCTGAGAGAAACTGTGATCTCCCAGCAGAGTGAGATCACGATCATTTAAATGGATGAATCCTGGAGCTTTTCCAAGCAATTGCATCCCTTAGAGCTCGGAGTGACAATCCTTTCCTTGGTTTTGCAAACTCTTCTGAGGGAGTTGGTGCAATTATTTTATCTAACAGTCATGTAAGCCCTCAGGGTGGGATTTCCCTCACTTAACTTCAGACACATCCAAACCAGACATCTGCAGCTGTACAATTCACCTGGGAATTCACTCGGTGCAGACAGCTGCAGCTTTCCTGGAAGGGATTCTGCTGTTTTAAATCCATTTGAAATGTCTACCTGAGGAGGAGATGAGTGATGCTGGAGCCCTTTTCTGTCTAAACCCACCTACACCGTTGCCTGCCTGCTGTTTAGTGCCTCATGCATATTGATAATTGTTGTTTGCCATTTCTCCTGCTCCAGTGGAAGCTTCAAATGAGTTGTCTCAGGCACAGGGATTGTTCTGGAGAATTTCTTGGCTGTTCTCTCAGGCTGAAGGATTCTCACAGCAGTTTGTACTTGCCTTCAAGTTTAGGGAAGGCAAAAGTGGGGGGGAGAGAGAGTGAGTGTAGGGGATTAAATTAATTATCCTAGTAAACAGAAATATATGTTAAACGTTTCCTGTGGATAACAATAATTTATTCAGTTCAAAACTTCGGAGAGCTAATTAAAATCACAATTTTACAGCGCAAGCTTCCAGCAGAATTATTTTTTACCCAGAAGGGAATATCAGGAATATCAGAGTATTTTTAGGCTGGGAAGAAATTGCTCGAGCTTGTAATTATATGGGATCTTTGCTGACATGGAAAGACTGGCAAAGTCAAGATGTGCAGGCAGTAGTTGAGATCTTCCTGCAAAGAGCTTCCACTCCAAGCAAGGTCTCCTTGCTCTTGGGATCTGAACTGGTGGCCCAGAGTTTCTGCTGCAGGTTTAGGTGTTGTGCTGGGTCTCCCAATCCAATATTCCCAAAGTGGAAGTTTGGCATGCACTGCACAGGGTTTTTTTGGGGTTTTTCTGGTGGTTTTTGGGGGGTTTTTGGGTTTTTTTTTTTTTTGGCTGGTTGTTGTTTTTTTTTTTTTGGTTGGTTGGTTGGTTTGTTTTGGGGTTTTTTTTTGTTTGTTTTTAAAGACAGAGATAACAGATGTCACACATTTTCATCTTCCCCTTCTGCTCATGGAATCATTCAGGTTGGAAAAGGTCTCTCAGATCATCAGCTCAGGGCTACTGTGTTCCCCCAAAACCATCTCCCCAAATGCCACATCCACACATTTTTTGAACTCTTCCATATCTGCTAATTCCTCTGAATGGAAAAAAAGGGCAATTTGGGCTTTCTAAAAGTCCTTAAAAAGCAAAATAACATCCCCAGAAGCTTCTTCCAGGACCTCAAACCTCACAAAGAGTAAAAACAAGGCAATTGTTTTATCTTCTTTCAGCAGGACAAGGAATAACAGCAATATAAATGTCTGGAAGTTAAATAACCTAAACAAGGTGGGTGAATCTGTGGTCCTGTAGAACTATTTTGTTCTCTTAATAAAATATCTTTGCTCTCTTAATAAAATATCTGCTTAGCAAGATAGGGATTGGGACCCATCAGAGAGTTTTCCCTTTATACCATATATATAAAATATATAAAATATATTAATATATATATAAATATATATTAAAATATATAAAATAACTCTCAGAATGTTGGCACACAGACATTTTCAACACTTGGTCACAGTGGAAAATGCTGAGATGCACTTGGGGTTTCTTTGCCTTAAGACTGAGATTGCAAAGCCCTGGAAAAACCCTTTTTTTCTTTAATTTTTGTGATCAAAGGTGGAAGCCCTATTTTATGATTGTGCAGTCACACCCAGTGTCTTCCAAAGAACCAGTTTAAATCTTTAAAATCTTTAAATCTGGTTTTAATAAAGGCAGAGTAGCAAGAGATAGGGCATGAGGTTTATGAGGTGGTAGGTGGGAAAATTTAAAAAATAATGCTTAAGAAACTAAGAGGAAAAAAACTTTAATTTCTTTGCAGTGGGGCAATGTGAAAACCTCAGAGAAAATCCAAAGATTTTCCAGTGTGTGATTAAAAAAACCCCAAATTTTAACCTAAAATCAGTAGCATGATGGACTGACCTGGCCTTCTTAGGCAGGGCTTTATTTTTTATTAATGGTAAAGTTTTTTTACAGTTTTACCAGATTTGGCCTCTGGGCTCACCCAGTCAGGTTTGAGAGGACAGTGTTATTGTGGAGATTATTTGGAGCAAATTTTTGGGCTTTTATTGGGGATAAAAGGAGAAAAGCTCTTAAAATGCAAGTGCAACACTGCCTTGCTATCTGTGCATTTTATGATGCTAGGCAAGAATCTGGCAGTTTTAAAAAATACACAGAGTGAGATGTTGTAGCAAAGTCTTATTATTTGGACTGTGGGATTTGGTACCAAATTTACTACGTTTCATTTATTAGGAAAATCCCCTGAATTAGTAACACAACTGAGGGATCTCCAGGCTAATGAACAAAGTGTATTATGAGAAGCTTTTTGCTCACTTATTGCTTGTCTTTGATTATTCATCAATTTGCAGTCCGTGGTAATTCACAATTCATCTGCCAAGCACTCATGTGAATTACTGCTTTCTGCTGCAGGATGGTGTCTGTTTGCTGCACTTCCTTGCAATATGAAAGAGAATATTGAAGAGTCAATTGTCCAAAATGTGCCTTTCCTATGCACATAACCAGAAAAAAACCCATAACCATAGAAGTTGTGGATGTGCTTTAAGATCTGTCCTGAGTATTGCATTTATTTCATGAGCCTTAAGGGAAAATCTATTCAAGAATTGCCTTTACATTTACTTTCCCTGCAAGAAGAAAGGGGAAATGGAGAAAAGAATTAATTCCTTCATGTACAAACCAGCTAAGGGGGAAATGTCATAAAATCACAGAATCCATGTTGGGAAATGTGGTCTAGCTCAGTGTTATCCTTCCTTTATATTGATTAATTAATTTTTTAGGTGTTAAAAAGATGACTATCCACACAAATCCCTGCCATTCAGTTATTTAAATAACCAAGTTTTATATTCTTTACTTGACTCAAAGTACTTCCTTTTCTCCTTGCATATTTTACTGTGTATATTGTGGTTTTTTTTCCTCTGCTTTATCAAATCTTGAAATTTTTGGCAAACTTGAGGAAACTTTATTATAGTGCAGATGACAAACTTTGTGTTTAAGTTACTGAAAAGTATTTTCTCTGTTTTCCTTGGATCTCATTAATTCAAGTGGGATCCAACCAAGAGATTTTTAACTACACCCTGGCATGACACTGAAGTGGAAAAGTGATCTCATTGAATTAAAAATTTTACACATCTTGCAGTTTTTATTTGATCAAGGCTTAAAAGAATAAACATCTATTCCACTAACTGTGTAAATTACTTCTAGAGCCCAGACAGGAAAGCTCCCAATATATGTCATTGTCAAGCATAACCTCACTAATTACTAATTAACTTCATTAAGTAACAGCTGCCATAGAGGAAGGGAAAGAAGGGAAGTGTAGCTTTGTGGGCTAGATCAAAATTAAAGAGGGTTGTGTGAAGTCAAAATACTTCCCTTTTCTCAATTAGGAGCAACTGTGGCTCCAAAACTCTGCTTTGTAAGACTAAATGAAAATTAAACCCCCAGATGTGAAGTTTTCACATTCCTACACTGCTGCACAGTTTACTCTGCACAGGTAGCTTATCTTAGGCATTTAAAAATAGACTTCGTGTGTTTTAATTAAAAACTACTGCGTAATAAATTCTGCCACTCTTTGTCACAAAGTCCATGAGACATCAGCAGGAGTTTTCTAGTGAAAACTGCATTCCCAGCACCTTCAGGTAGGTCCTTTCATCACTCCATCAGCTGTCCTGTCTGTTGATTCCAACAACAACAACGTCCAGCTCACTGAGAAGGAAATTAAATTTCAAATATTGAGTCCCTATAGGGAATGTCTCCTCGTGGCTCCCTTAATCAAAATATGCTTCACTTCAGAGAGGAAATTAAATCAAGGTGGTCAAATTCCCTCTCCTCTGTCTCCCCCATGAACTGTGCTGATTTATTGAGGAAAAGAGTGATTTCCAAGGGGTAAAGAGTGTATTTGGAACAAAAGCACAGTAAAGCAGAGCAGAAGAGAATTTCTATTCCTGCCCAAGTGTAGCAGAAAGTCTCATTGCAATATTACCAAGAGTGTTACAAATATCCCACCTGGAGGAAGATAGATGCTATGCTCTGGGATAGGAATCCAGCCAGGTGAGCTGATATGAGGCAGAAATGGTAGGGATGGCTACAGATTAAAGTTTGGAACGGCTGGGAACCAGGAAAATAACCAAAAAATTCCAAGGATTACTCTTATCCAGGTGCTAGACATCCCTCAAAAGTTTTATCCCTGGCTGTGTATTAATAGTAATTATAATAATATATAATAATATAATATGTAATATAGTAATAATAATATAATATAATATAATATAATGATTACATAATATAATAATATATAATATAATAATATAATATATAATAATTAATAATAATAATAATATGTGAATTTTATTTCCCCCATTCGCCATTTCTGTGAAAAAAACCTCCAATACTTGGAGTGAAGTTTTCAACTGATGTTGTGAGAGAAGACTCAGGAAAATAAAGTGGAGAAAACAAAAGGGATTATTATCTTAATATCCTCTTAATTATTAGCTTAATAGGAAGGCTTAGTGGGAGATGTTTAATGTCATGTAGGGGAATGAAACACCTGAATTCTCCTTATTTTTTGTGGGACTCGGTTGCCATCTGCACCTTCAGAATCCAGCCCTTAACATTTTAATTCAAAATCCAGTTTACAGTTAAAACAGCTCAAAATCAAAGTAGGTTTTTATCCAACTCATAAAAAAAAAATAAATGTAGTTTGAAAACTGTAGCACCTCTTGTCTAGGCTCTATGCAAAACCACCCTCCCAACTAAATATAGCAATTTTTTATTCCCCAGCTCTGGGTGCAGAGAGGAAAACAAAGAGACCTATGTCTGTGCACAGGATTAGAAGACTGGAGACAGGATTTATTTCAAAAATAACCATGCCCTGGGCTGAGAGCTGATCAGTGGGACTTCGCTCAGCTGATTCAACAGAGCATGGGCTGGAAAAGGCAACGTGGAGATGCCAGACCCAAGTCTAACAATTAAAACACCTCCTAATGAACCAGCAGTGCAGCATATGTCTCCCTGTCAAGAGCGAATCGTTGAACAAACATTACCTTAGGTAATTTATGCTGTTCTGATGGTGACTCACAGAAAGTTGGTGATTCAATGACCTATCTGGGTCTTGCTATTGTTAGATTGCCAGCTCCAGCTCCTTTTAAGTGCCACTCCAACAATGCGACTGATTAGGGGAGAGGAGCCTTATCAAAATAAAGCTATAAAAGGACTATTTTGCATGTTTGTTTGGAAATGCAGGCTAAATCCTAAATCTAGGGCTTGTCTCAGCACAAAGGTGTCCAATCAAGTGATGCTTTGCCCAGTGGCAAACAAAGTGGGCTTTGCCCTCACCATTGCACGCTGGAGATTCATCCCCAGAAACTACAGAACTGCACTTTGGAGCATTCTTTCCTTGGGGAAATTTAGCAATTCTATGCAGAGATAATTGTTCAGATAACTCTGTGTCCGGAAAGTTTTAATTATAATACTGTCAGCTGGTTCATGTTCATGATTAGTCCGTGCTTGTTTCTTGGCTCCATCTTCCAGCACTGAGGAGAGAGAGAAATTGCATTTTGGAGAGGTTAGTCTCGAACTTCTCTCTGAATCATAAAATCGTAGAGTGGGTTGGTTTAAAGGGAATTTAAAGCTCATCCAGTGCCACCCCAGCCATGGCAGGGACACCTTGCACTGTCCCAGGCTGCTCCAAGCCCCAATGGCCAACCTGGCCTTGGACACTGCCAGGGATCCAGGGGCAGCCACAGCTTCTCTGGCAATTCCATCCCAGGGCCTCCCCACCCTGCCAGGGAACAATTCCTAATTCCCAATCTCCCATCTCTCCCTGCCCTCTGGCACTTTGCAGCCATTCCCTGTGTCCTGTCCCTGCAGCCCTTGGCAATTGTCTCTCTCCATGTTTCCTGCAGCTCCTTCAGGCACCAAAAGGCCACAAGGAGGTCACCCCAAAGCTGAATAATTACAGCAAGGTTTCTTGTAGTACATTTTTCAAGACAGGAGGTAGATGCTGTAAGACAGACTCATAAACTATATATATATATATATATATATATATATATATATATATATATATATATATTAGTGTTGTTAAAGTATAAGAAGTCACTCAAATGTCTCCATGATGGAAAAGTTATAAGGCTCCCTGTAATTTAATTCTCCATTTATCTTGAAATGGGAGTAGACAATGACAGTGAGTAAAATAAACAAATATGTCTCTTATTTTCACTGTTTAACTCCTGGTGGAGATGTGGGGACACTGAAGGTTTTCCACAAAGGACCACAAAGATCATCTTTCTTGCATTGTTGTGAAATACAAATTGTCTGCTGCAGCACCCTGTGCAGCTGGGAGGTTGTGGTTCCTGCTTATCCCAGCTCCTCCAAACTCACCTTTATATTTTACAGAGCAACACCCTTTGTGCTTATATTAAATAAGTTCATTTGAGCCAAGGTGGAGGAGCTGAAGAGAGATTTTACACCACATTAAGTGCAGATGTGGTTCATTCACAGAGGGCACAGAAAAACAGAATATCAGAGGGTAAAAGCCTTCATACCAACAGCTGATACAGGATGGCAACTCATGTGTGCTTTGTGTTTCCCCTGTTTTTCCCCTGAAAACAGGATGTGATTTATGCAAACGTGGCTTTTTCAGTGAAAGCTGGTTGAGTAAACTCAAATTACCTTTCCTTTTCTGCCTGCAATGCACATGTAAGTGATATGGAGAGCAGCCGATGAATATTAAATTCTTATTGTTTCTTGGTATCCCAGGTGGAGCAATATTTGTTTTTCTGGCAAGGTCTGACTGGACTCTTTCTAAAATTGGCAGCTGTCACTGACTTGAATGGCTTTAAAATTCAAGCTAAAAATGTCTTTTTATGTAAATAAGCAACATATTTTATATTCTCAGCCAGTATCCTCTAGCACAGCCTGAATGTGTTTGTGAACAACCCATCATTACATCTTAAAAAAAAAAAAAAACAACTCAACATTTGTTTGTTTGTGTAACATTTGTTTTAACTCCGTGAGTTGTTTAAGCTTGGTGGAAAAGTGATCGCAAAATCTTGATGATTTTGGATTATTTTGGGGCAGTGCTGACTCGTGATTCCTCCACTTGCACACACGAGTCGCTCTGAGTTTCTGTCCTCCCTACAACTGGGCTGCAGTCATTAATCTTGATCTGGTGTCTGGTGCTGGTGTTTGGAAGCAGCAGAATTTCCAGGGCTGTGATTAAAGCCGCGTGACTCACATCCCATCCTGAAGTTTTTTGGTTTGCGTTGCTCGCCGTGGGTAACATTTACAGTCAGCTTTTCCACAGAGGGAGAATTCCTGCATGGCTCTCTCCACTAGCTCAATATTGTGCAAACATTCGCTACCTGAGCCTTGCAGAACATTTCCTGTGAGTAAATATGTTGTAATCCTCGGAGGGACAGGTAGGAGAGAGTGGGAGGGAAAGAACAGCTCCTCTCCCTTCCTCTGCGAAGAACAGGAGTTTTGCCTCCTCTCACAGATTTGTGTCAAGTTTCCCTTGTTTCCTAGGCTGTGGAACAAGGATTGCCTTTTCTCTTTCAGTCCACTTGAGCTTGGTTTTGTCCTTGTTTTATAGGGAAGGTAACTGAGGGAAGGAGGGAAGTGAAACAGAAACTGTGCAGCACTCTGGCATGGATTCACTAGGACCAAGAGCACTCCCCATTGCCCTGTCCCTCTGTATTTAACTTTCTTCCTGCCAAAAGGCTTTTGCTCCACGGTTTTAACATGGAGTTTTGCACCATTTTATAAGAAACCTCTGTTAAGCAAACACTCATGGATCCAAATGTCGGAAAGAAAAAGAATAAATTCGCATTTGGCTGCTGAAACACCTCTTGAAAGAGAATCTCAGAAGTTGTAAAACTGCATCATGTCTCTTCCAGGGAAGAGAAGCACTTTGATTACACCCCTGGCCCAACACAGGAGGAGAGATTTCATGCTTTCATCTGAGGACTTAAGAGACATTTCTGTTCCTTTTATGCTGGATGGATGTAGAGAAAAATATGGAGAAAATTTCAAGCCATTCTCTGTCTGGAACTTGAAGTTGCTCACATTGATGCATGAAGTATAAACACAGGGAAGATATAAAACTGGAACAGGTGTGCTGACATGACTGATTCCTTATCTTCTCAAAGACTGATGTGCTCTGATGCTCTCAGTGCCACACGTGAAGGTCAGAGAGGAAAAATAGCATTTCACAAACGTCAATTCTCCGTTTTCTTGCTCTGGGTGGAACAGGCTGCACTTTGTAGCAGCTGAAAACGAGCGAAGTGACTGCTCCACGAGGCAGAGATGATGGGCCAGGCATTGCTGTATCTCTCCATGCATCCATGCCAAGCAGAGGGAAATCTCAAGGACTTGTTAAGTGCTGTATTTTAAGTGATCAGCTCGCTGGGTTCTGCAGTCACGCACCTCCCACGAGCGCCCGTGATCAATCAGCTCTCAGGCACGACGGCATCTCATTGCCATGGGGAGCACGTGGAAATCAGCAAGGCCTGCTCAGACTTGCCAGCCGTGTCAGGTTTTCCAGATTTGTCTGTTTTCCACTCAGTGTAGGCTCTTGGTTCCTTTCTGTGTGCTCTGTCATGTCCTCTTCCCGAATCAGCCAAGTCTTTCTTTTTTTGATGTTGAGTGAGACCTCAACTACAGCCTGAGTTGTTATATTTTGTCTCCTTTGTTGCTGAGGCCTTTCCTGCTCTGAAAACACATTTATATTATCATGTATAGCATAGGTATATAGATATGTTATATATCTTATAGATACATTGATTCTAAACCAGAAAACAGATGGAGCCTATCCACCACTTCTTATTAATCTATCCCTATCATGCAAATACGAAGGATTGTGTTTCATGTGTTTTCCAATCTTTTGCAGTGGGTCTGCTGCAGAAAACAGCAGCTAGAAGAGTGGCAACAGGAAAAAAACGACTCATTTTTCCTCGAAAAGAGTAATTTAAAATGTCTGCATCACCTGACTACAGTCCTCATTTAAAATCAGGATTACGATAACAAGGTGAATTGTTAGAAGAAGTGTTTCTGCTGTTTGTTAGCATTCTGAGCCAAAGGGTTATAATATTTTTGCCCTTTCACTGAAATCCAGAGGAGACTCAGAAAAAGCGAGTTCTGCTACCATCTGTTTTGAACATTCAAGGCACATCAGCCAATGCCCATGGGATGACATTTGCTGTTGTGTAAAGTACAAGTACAATGTCTCCTCCCCAGTTACCCTCCAGGCTTACATGCTCCAGGAGTACCTAGGATTTTCACAGCGAGTTGCACAACAGTGGATTTCAGCCAAAAAGTAAATGATAGCAACTGAAGGCAGCGTCTGTAAAGCTCTACCTGAGTAATTCATGGTAATGTCATTTTTTTTCTTCCCCCTGCTCAAATGCCAGACTTGTTGATCTACAAAATATTGCAAATGCTGCCACAGGTTTTGGAAGAATCTGCCCTCTTGCAAAGCTGAGAAAAAGGCATCTTATCATTTGATGGAGAGGTGGGGATGAGGTGATGATCTCAGAGACCTTTTCCAGCCTAAATGGTTCTGTGAAAAGGGTAGAAGTCTGTCATTCTTAGAGATGGAATCCTACATTTATCTGCTGTCCCTCGTTGTCCCTCTGCTGTGTTTTGATTTTGCAGGTCACAGACACCACCTCAGCTCCTGCTGGCAATGCTAAATCCTCCCCATCCAGTTATTCCAGGGCAAGAGTTTGAAAGGAATTTGTGACAGCAGCTAAGTGTCAGTGTGAAACTACAACATTGAGTAAGTGGATTTAAAGCAGGTGGCTTAAATGCTTTAGTGAGGACCAGGATGAAAGGAAATGCCTTGGCAGATCTGCAGGGCTGTGCTGGTGATTGACATCCTCAGGTATTACTGGTGTTGGAGCTGCAATTTCACATCTTAATATATATTTAACTAATTTGAGGGTTCAGAGGGTTGGGCAGTGAACGAGCAGACTGTGAGCAGACAGTGGGAGAATCAACTCCTGATCCAGCAGTGATCTGATCACAGATGGGTTGTACAGGACACCTTTGCAAGGGGACACTTGTCTGGCAGAAAAATCAAGAGCTAAGTGCTGACTGAGAATGGGGACAGTCTGAAGAGGGGTTTTTCTCTTTTTGTGAAGGGTTGCCCAGGAGAGCTGCTCCTTCTCTCTGCGTTCATCACAGAATTAGCACCCTGGTGTGGTCAGATCAATAAATCTTGCCTAATATTAGGCTACTAAAAGTTATACTTGTCAGATCTGCTCCCTGTTTAGTCAGAGGAGAGAGAAAAACCCCTCCAAGCAATTATTTGTTCCAGATGTTCCTGTGCAAAGCAAGAACAATGCTCACTCTCACTGAAATGCTCTGAATGCTGGTTTTTCCTCCTGTTTTTTCCTTCCATACACCTGCCACGAGCTCCACACATAAACCAGTAAGAAAGGTAAAAATTCAGTGTTCAGCCATGATTTTGCAGGGTGAGCTGGGCTACAGACTGAATTACAGCAGTAAAAACAAATCACAGAGCATCCCTTTGGGTAATTGTCCTTCTCTTTGTACGTGGAAGAAAATAGGGATCCCCTGGGGAAGAAAGGAATACCTAGCCAGGTAATTATCATCACCCATGCACACAGAAAGGCTTAATTGGAATTACAAGGGAAAAAAACCCCACCAAACCAAACCAAACCAAACCAAACAAAACCCCCCAAACAAATAAATAATAAACAAACAAACCAAAACAACAAAAAAACCCTCCAGAAAACAGAGGCTCTGTTGTTTCCTTGCACATAAGGACTAATTTTGCACCCTCAGTATTTTCCTCACGCCCTTTTTCAATATGAAATGTGATTTTTTTTCACTGCTTGAGTGTCTAGGAAGAGTTAAATACCAAGGGCTTCAGGCAGCAGTGTGTGAGTTATAACAACTGAATTAGTGGCTGATTTCACCATGTCAAAGTTGGAACCTGATGTCCTATTTTGAGTGTGGAGGAAGACATAGAGGGGGAAAAAGGAGAGTGATTGAGAGATGGATATGAGCACCTGAAGCAAATTGTTCCACCACAATGGGATAAAATTGCTGGTAAATATGGAAACCTGAAAGGCTGTCAGGCAGCAAGCTTGGGAAATATGAGAGGCACTAGGAAAGCATCAGCTCTCTCATTAAGTCTGGTACTGATAGTTTTTCCCATGCTACCCATTTAAGCATTATGCAACAAATCCAGAATCGCTTCATAATCCAGAAAAATTAATGTTCTATAAAGCTTGCTGTTGCTTTAATATTTTCCTATTAAAGTGGCATAAAGTGCTGTTACATCATTTTAACGAAATGAATGGATGTGGACCCAATTTATTATCAATGCTTGTCACCAACTGTTTCTGCAAGATGTAGGGAAAGAAAATGATAATTTGTAAAGCTCTTTGATCCAATGAGAGTCTGTAAAATATGCTTCTGGATGAACCCTGCTCTCCACCATCCTGACACAGTGGATTTTGCTACCTGTCCAGTGATCAAAACTGGTTTTAAATCAGGCTCATGTAGTCTGGATTTTACAGCCACTTGCACACTTGGTTTATTTGATTAAAAATTCTGGCCCACATCATTCCTAATTCTTCTGTGTTGCGATTTGTCCCGAGCAGTCCTGTAGCTTTAACTTCATCTCTCACAGATGCATTTTGCATGCAGGGATTCATCCAGACATTCTGTAATAACCTTGTCCACCATCTAAGCCTAGATTTATTTGGTTTTCATTAGATTTTTTTTCCATTTTCTCCTTAAGACTCAGAGAACTGAAGAAATTGCACTATGCAAATACTTTTTGAGAGTGTCAGCTCTTCAGCTCTATTTTTTCCACTTCCTGTAGTAAAAATATTGCTGTCATTTTTCTTTAGTTGCAATTTCACGAAGCCCAATATTTAACTTTAGGATATTAAACCACCGAGAGTTTTCATTTTCGATTAAATAAAGCCCCTCTTCACACAAAACACAGCCATTTTTAGGACTTTTCTGAGGGCTGTTTTTAGTTTTTGGGGGGGTGGGTTTAGTTTTATTTTTCAATTTTTACTTTCTCATTTGCTGCTCTAATCCACAGGGATTTTCTAGGAACAAATAGGAAACCTTTCAACCACTTCTAATCAGTCCCAACTGTATCTCCCATCCACGTTGCCAAGGACTCAATTCCCTGATGTACAGTGAGGGCTCTGCAGCAGGCACTGGAATTTTTATAAAAAACACTTTTTAAACACTGTGGAGTGGAATCAAAGCTGGTTCTGTTCTCTCCCAAACAATTCCTGCTAAAGCTGCTCCATTCCCAACAGGAGAGGTGGGACTGTGGGAGGTTGAGGTGAAATGTCTCATCTGAACCACAGGGACATCCAGAGGGACCTGGAAAAGCTCCAGAGTGTCCCTTGGGAATCTTGTGAGGTTTCCCCACCTGGGTGGGGAAATCCTTGGGATCAATCCAGGCTGGGATGAGCTGATGGAGCAGCTCTGGGAGAAGGATTTGGGGGTGCTGGGGGTGAGAGCTGTACCTGCCCAGCCCTGAACCCCACAGTGAGAAGAGAGTATCCCTGTGCTCAGGTGAGAGCTCAGCTGCAGAGCTGCTCCAGCCCTGGGGCTCAGCACAGCAAGGAGCTGGAGCTGCTGGAGAGAGTGCAGAGGAGGCAGCAGGATGAGCAGAGGGATGGAGCAGCTCTGCTGGGAGGAAAGGCTGGCAGAGCTGGGATTGTTGAGCCTGGAGAGGAGAAGCTTTGGGGTGACCTCCTTGTGGCCTTGCAGGGCCTGAAGGAGCTAAGAAGAAAGATGGAAATAGAATAATCACAATGAGTGAAGGACAAGGGGAAATGGCTGCAAACTGATAGAGGGCAGGGTTAGATTGAATATTAGGAAAAAATTGTTCCCTGGGAGGGTGGGGAGGCCCTGAGGCAATGAGGATGGAATTCCCAGAGAAGCTGTGGCTGCCCCTGGATCCCTGGCAGTGTCCAAGGCCAGGTTGGACATTGGGGCTTG
Organism: Entomyzon cyanotis; assembly: GCA_024500445.1. Classification (NCBI taxonomy): domain Eukaryota; kingdom Metazoa; phylum Chordata; class Aves; order Passeriformes; family Meliphagidae; genus Entomyzon; species Entomyzon cyanotis. The sequence continues at coordinate 2,500,401 of JAKEPQ010001016.1, forward strand.
GAGCAGCCTGGGACAGTGGAAGGTGTCCCTGCCAGGGCTGGGGTGGAATGAGATGATCTCTAAGGTTCCTCTGAACCCAAACCACTCTGTGATTCCACAGTCTCTTCCTCTAAGCAGTCCCATGGAACAGGAGCCCCCAGGGCTCTGTGGGGTTTCAGATGTGTCCATGTGTTTAAAAAAAGCATCTTGGCATCACTCAGGGAAAAAGCCAGAGAAATCTGGGAGCAAACAACATCTCTCAGGGCGCCAAACCAACTCTGCCAGCATTCCAGCACTGAAAATCAGCTGCAAAGCTTTACCAGACATTCCCTTTAGATGAATACCCCTGGAATATGCAGCCCAGTGAGTGCACACAATAGCATTTGGCCCTAGTTCTGCAGGAATGTGGAGACAGAAGCCACCTGGATCAAGAGAGTTTGCCCAATAGATGGAATCATGCTCCAAACACTTGCCCCTGCCCATCACCTCCTCTTCCTTTCCAGGATTCCCAGGTGGAATACATCAAGGCCTTGGGGTTTTTTTCCCTGTGGATTTGACTTTCACAAACAATAATTTATTTTTTAAAGATTTGGACTCGTGATAATTTCTTTTACAAACAGGCCCTCCCTTGTGTGCCTTTCATGCCCAAATGACAGCCCTCCTTTCAGTAGACTGGAAAGTTTCATCCTTTTTGTTTTAATGTGAATTGAAGACTGGCTGGTCAGCTTTCACTACTGATTGAATCCTTCAGCTCTGCTCTGGATCACGATTATGGTTGATGATGAATCAAATTAGTTTTTATGCTTGACAACCGGTAAATAAAAAAACCCCTAGTTTAAAAAATGATTTCAAGGGAAATGAAGTTTGGAGAGGGTGGAAAAAACCCCCAGTCTAATGAAAGCCAAGTTTTTGGAAATAAAACTAGGGGACAGATAAAATTTAAGTGAAATGCAAATTATAAAGACAGCTTCTTTGCTGAATCAGGCAAGTGTCCAATTCGCTGTTTCCATGAAACATGGTGCTGTGTTCACTTGTCACAGACAATTTGTAAATTCCAGCAGGTCTCCTGCCTATTCCCTACCATTGCTCCAGCACATAGTACATATTTCCTGTATTTTTTTAATATCACACTTAAAAGAAATTAACAGAAATTGTGGGCTGGCAGGAGAAAAACTCCCTGGGGAGCTGTGAGTTTGTCCCTTCCCTTGGGTAAATGAGTCAAACCCCACCACCTCTCCCCTCTGGCAAGCAAAAGCTGCAGCTCACACCTGCTCAACAGGACATCTCTGCTGGAAACCTCCTCTAGTAAATTACTATGGAGACGGAAATAGGACGGGAATAGATGGAAATAATAATTTCACTACGACAAGAGGCCACCAGATAATTTGTTTGAGGAGCCACTGAGGCAGTGATGTGCTGGTGAATTGTGTAACAGTGAATTTTGGGACTTTATGTCATTGAAGTGTTGGACAGATCACCTCTTCCTGCAAGATTGATGTGTTTTGTGGTGAATGTGGTCTGGAAAAAAGCATGAGGGTGGCAAAGCTTAGGGCTAAACCCTCACTGCAAAATGCCTGCAGGGAATTCTGCAGTCATTTCAGAGCACCCAAAAAAGAGCTGCCATTCCCCTTCTCCTCTCCTATGGACACCATTAGGATTTGCAGCATTTGATTGTTGCAGCTCTGTGGTTATTCACTGATATATTTCTTCTTGTATCGTAAAGACAGAGCACAAAAACCCAAATGTCAAATTTCTTGTCGTTTTCCAGCTCAAAGTGTCCCCAGGTAACGTCAGGGATTTTTTCTGTGTTGCTGGTTTTGGGCTGCTATGCTGGATTTATTCTGGATTTATGCTGGGAAACCATTGGCAGAGCTCTGTGCAGGTACAGGTGGGTGGAGAGCTAACAAGAGACTCTCTGCATGCCTGGTGTGATGGTGTTCAGGAGAGTTTTGATGGAGTCTGACCTGAGAAAAACAACCTGGCTCTGTTACAGACTACTTCGCTTCTCCTGCAGCAGGGGACACAAGGTTATCCCACCAGCACAGATGCCCTGTTTGCCTGCCCAGTGCTCCCAAAAATGCTGATCTCATGTGAAAGGTTCAAAAATAATTGGACAGAAGGACAAGACAGGCAGATTGTATAATTGCATCAACCTTTTTTCTTAAGGAAACTATGGGAAAACTGCAGTAATTGTTAATAAAACCTTTCCTCCCCAACAGTGGATCTATTTATTTATTGGCTTTGCATATAAAATATCCATAGTATCCTATAAAAACTGTGTCCAGTCATTGCAAATTGATGATTTTTAGCTGTGCTACAGGCATGGAATACACCAAAAGGTGCATCTCAGGTGGCCCTGATTTCCCAGGAGATGTTTAAAAGCCTGACTCCATTCCCTGCTCCCACTTTCATGCTGCCATGGATTTTCTCACACCAGGCATCAGTGTCCCAAGATTTTATTAATCTGCATCCTGTCTCTGATCTGGAGCTGCACCCCTGCCAGGACACCGAACACAAACCAAAAACCCTTTCTTTTGCATTCCTGGCAATTCTGAACAATATTTAATGAACTGCTCCTCTCCCTTTGTGCTGCAAAGACCTGGGGACTCTCGCCAGCTCCTGGGATCCAGAATTCCTCCTGCACCACTTCCAGCCTGCTGCAGTCAAGAGGGGAATGAGAGCAGCTGTCACACAGCCACAAAGCAAAAAACACTGCTTGCTTTTGGAAGCATTTTCCCTACTTACACAAGTTTTCCTTGTAAGCGTCCCCTCCGTCTTCTCCACACTTTGCATTTCACTGGAATCTTGTTTTCCAGCCCTGTGCGTGTGTGCTCTGCTCCCAGACTCTCCTGGCCTGGAAATTCTGCATTCTTTCCCAAGGGGAACACTCCGACTTTCTCTTTGAAATCTGCCTGGAGCGTGGCAGCAGAAATCCTCCTTTGTCATTTCACATTCCGTGAACGAGCAGGGGAAGGAAGGTTCTTCCCTCCCCCGTTTGCCGCGAAGGGGAAAAGGGAATATTTTTGTCAGCCGTCCACACGAGGTGGGATTTTTTTTGTTGCACTGCTGGGCATGGAACTTGTGAATTAATTTCTGTCTTCAGTCATTAGACAGGTGCTTGCAAACCTTCAGCTTGGGGTTGGTTTGGCAGCGTTGCTGGAGCACTGGGTGCGTTTTATTAAAATCACCTGCTCTGCAGTGAGGCAGAGAACGTGTGACATTCCCTCACATTGTGAGTCTCTCAGCCTGGAATAACCATTCCCTCCTTCCCACTGGACAAGACACCAACTGGGCATTCTCCATTTCAACTGAATCAGCACCAAAGTGCATTTTCTCAAAGCAGAGTGAGTGTTGGACGTGGATTTCTGCTGGATTCCACCTGGGTCTGGGGACAGATTATTCCCAGTCTTGTACAAAGATTCCTGAGGCAAACATACTTTCCTGACATCTTTTTGAAAAAGTTTCAACTCAGAGTTATCTTCTACTGACTTGACTGTTTATATACTATATTTTTTTTGCATTTTTGGCCTGGTTTCTCTATGTTCCATAGAGTTCAAATGGCTCTCATGGAATTACTCACTAATTCCATGTGCAGGTTTGGCTGAAGGATATGGATGGGATGTGATGCAGAAAAGATTCAGATGGTGGGATTTAGTTATTTCAAATAGACCTTGTCAGCAATTAATTGAACAGCTCTTATTTCCCTTTATATATTTGTTTAATTTGGAATTTTGGTGGTTTTTTCTCCCCAATATTCCAAACTCATTAGAAAGCAGATATGGTGATAATGAGTAGCCTAGCTGCAAATAGTTTGGAAAAAGCTTTCAAAATTGTCAGTACCACATTTATTGCAGAACCACAGGATTATTTGGGTTGGGACCTTAAAGATCCAGTTCCAACCTCCGGCCACTCTGGGAAAATACAAAATAGTATTGTACTATTTTGATCTATAAAATTTCGTCTTTAGTGACCATTCTGATTTTTTTTCCCTAAAAAAGACTTCAAGCACTAACTAAAAAGAAAAAAACCCAATAATATTATTAAAAAGTCTATTCTTATAAGTCAGAAACTACACAATGGGACTCAGGTCAACTTTTTTTTGTTGTTTTTGGCATTGTTTTTTAAATTGCTGCACTGTATTTGGCAGAGGAAAGATGAGATTTTTGAAATCTGAAAAGATCTTGTGTTTCAATGGAAACACTTTCAGCTGGCCCCAAATATGACAGATTTCATCAGAAAATAATTTGTACTAAAATGTCCTCAAGAAATCACTGAAACCTCTTCAGGTCTGGTGTTGTTCCCTTCAGAATTTTTGATGATGAGGAGTAAATGGAATTAATTACGAGCCTTGTGTGTGTGTGTGTGTGTGTGTGTGAGTAATTGGAGAATAATTCAATGTTAGTCCTGGATTAAAACATGAAATTATGATCAGAAAATCTCCACTTTGCTTCCCACAGTAGGAGAAAAGACACTGCCCATGGCTGGAGTTATATAATGTCCATTTATATGATGTCCTTATATAATCTGTGCAGTAGATTTGGTGCCACTGACATGGGATTAATGATTTGAAAGGTTCAAATTGCCCCAAAAGGGACCTGCTGAAGAATTCTACCCTCTCCAGGAGCCTGAAGTCTGTGGGAATGTGAGACAGAGGGAGAGCTAAATGTGTGGGAAAACAATTTACCTGGCAACCTGTCTCATGTTTGCTGACTGTTGAGGGTAAGAAACCTACAGCTCTGCGAGGAAAAAAATCCCCCATTAACTTTGCTGCCAGAGAAAATCGGATTTATATTCCACTGTAGGTGCTTTTAAAATAAATCTGTAATTCTAACTCCAACGAGTGCAGCCGAGCCCAGGAACCTCAGCAGAAGCTGCCCACTCTTTTCTGGGTTTTTGGATTCAGGGGACATGTGGGAACACGAGTGTGAGGGGACTGCAGCCCCATATGTGTGGGGATCCTCCTGGCAGGCAGCATCCTCCTTCGGGAAGGGATCCAAGGCGAGTTCTTGATGTGCTCCTAGGGATTAATAAAGCAGCAGAACGGGAAATGGTGATGGGATATGGATGCAGGGGCTGTTGGGAGGGATGAAGTGCTCCCTGGGACTTGGCAGGTGACTGTGGAGAGGTTTCCCTTGGAAGACTTTATGAATTGCAGTGTGGGGTGACAGGAGAATCCTCCTAGCCTGCATCCTGCTGTTAGTTTAAAATGAACCCTTATCATGCATAAGGATTTTTCTCATTAGAAAGTGATCATCCAAGGCTGTTAACATTTTCAAATATTCTCCTTGTCATAAGTGAAATCCTGCAGGTGTCCTGTTGACCTGGCAGAGGAGAGGATGAGTCTAATTGGGACATAAATGCAGGTGGATTTAGGGGGGAGGCACATCAGCAGTTTAGTTCTTCACTGGGATCACTGGATTTTTCTAGACCTGTGAGAAAGGATGTGATATATTGACCTTTGACACCAAACTTGCTCATTATCCACCTGTCCATCCTATACATGGCTGATATCCCATTCCTTTACATTTCCAGTCAAGAAGTGCCTTCAGCAGCCTCACCTTCATGGACAGGGAAATGTGGGATAGTTCTTTGGTGAAAAAGGAAGCAATTTCCCCCCTCATTTTCTAGCGATTTACAGTATTTATTTTTCCATGGCTGGTGTATTAAGGGCTTTGTTGCCACCTGATTGCTGACCCCAGACACTGATTGCAATGACCCCAAACAGTGACCACAGCACAGAGCTACAGCTAAATCTGGAGGGGCTGAGAGGGTGGGAGGCTGCAGGCTTCACCTGGAGCTGACAGAAGCTGAAGTGCTGCAGGGAACTCGTGCTCTCCAGGGTGTTTGGGTTGGTTTTACAGAATGGGTCAGACTGGAAGGGGTGGCTGATCTGGTGCCACATCCCTGCTCCAGCAGGGTCATCCCAGAGCACAGGGCACAGGATAGTGTCCAGGTGGCTCTGGAATATCCGCAGTGAGGAGACTGCACAGCCTCTCGGGTCTCTGTGCAGGGCTTGGTCACTCCCAACACAAAGCTGTGCCTCCTGTGCAGTGGAGCTCCCTGGGCTCAGTCCCTGCCGTTCCTCTGGTGCCATTGCTGCCCCCGGAGCAGAGCCTGGCCCTGGCTGAGCTCCCTGCAGCCAGGGCCAGCCAGGGCTGAGGGCTGCTCTCAGCTGGGCTCCTCTGGAGGCTGAGCAGCCCCAGCTCCCTCAGCCTTTGCTGGGCACCGAGCTGCTCCAGGCGTTCCTCCCTGTGCAGCCTGTGCTGCCCTGCTGCAGGAGCTGCTGTGCTGCTGGGCTGAGCATCCACAGCTGCTCACAGCACCCCAGAGCTGCTCCAGGGCTGGGCACAGGGCAGCATCCCTCTCTGACCTGCTGAGAATCCTCTTCCCAATGCCCCCCAGGATCCCATTATCCCCCAAACTCAGCGCTCAGGGAAGGAGGAAGCTCTGTGCGCTCAGCTCTGCACTCCCTGTTCCTGACACTGATTTATGCTGCGGGGGAGCAGACAATGCCTCAGAACACAATAATAGACTTCGGGTTTGTTTACTGACTTTCATGCCCTGAAATGCTCTGAGCAACCTCCACAAATGGCAAGTTAAATGTTAACAGTTCCATGTGCTGCAGAGCTCCGTGGGTGAATTAACCCCCGTAGACTTTCCACTTGTGAACTCACAGCCTCCCCTCTGCTTGAGGCTCTTTACCCTTTCAGCTGCACTTCTCTGGAAGTTTTTTCCCACAGATTTGGTGGCAGAAATCTGCCCTTCGTGGGTCTCATACTGTTGTCCTCTTGCTGAGATCTGCAAGCCCAGATCCTGCTGTTTTGGTGGCCCTTTGTGGGAGGCAAAATCTGCCACCAACTGTGGGCTCAGCTGGTAAAGCTTTGGAATATAAACCTCTCTCAACACCCTGTGTGCAGCAAAAGCCCAAGCAGACAAAATTCAGCAGCCAGTCTGAACTTATCCTACCTAAATTTGTGTCTAAGTAGAAAAAATTCAGCAGCCAGTCTGAATTCATCCTACCTAAAGATGTGCCTTAGAGCATTTCCAGCTGCAGAAAGTACCTGCTGGGCCAGGGTGTTAAAGACCACCAATCATTTGCACCAATCCTCCCTCTCCCCCTTGCTTTCCCTGGAACTTCTGTCCAATATCCAAACTGGCTTCCAAAATAAAAGAGTCTGGTGTGACCCATCTGTCAGCCAAACTCTCTGATATCTTTGAAATCTGTTGGGCAAATCATCCTGCAAGTCATTAAAATAATAAAAATAATGTAAATTTGCTCCACCAGGGGAAAAAAAATAGCATTCAGGTGTGTAATTCTCATATCCATCTTCACTTGAGTTGGCAACCTCGCCAGCTCTCACTCATTTAAATCTTTGGCAAGCTCTAAACAGTAATTAATGTACTGTACTATCGTTTCTGTTCAACTGTTCCTGGCAATATCTGGCAGTTCTTGTTTCTCCTTGCCAATCTCCTTGTTTTGGATTGTGTGAGGAAATAATGTATGCAGAGATCAGGCTGTGACTGGGGAGTTACTGCTTGATAAAACTGGTGACTTTTTTTTCCCTGATTATTGCATTTTCAGCTGTGTTTGTGACAGACTGTCTGACATATTAGACATAATGAAGAGCCTAATAAACAGTATTATTGAAATCCATGTAGAAGATAGGTCAAAACTCTGAGAAGAAGAAGAAAACACTGTTAATTATAGATGGAAGGCTGGCTTCTGAAAATGCTGGAGGGCCTGTTTTAAGGATGTTTATCTCCAGTAGGTTATGAAAAAGTCAAAAGATCACATCCCTATCAACAAATATGTATAAAATAAATTTAGAAATGAATATCCGTTATATTCCTTTATCGAGTTATGAAGATAAATGAGATGCCAGGAACTAAACTTTTATCTCCAGTGACATGATGTTTTTTCTGTTTTCTAGTTTTATTTCCTTCCTCAAGTTTTCTTTCCCCCTCCAAGCCAAAATGTTTTTTTCTTCCCTGTGCTCAGCTGAAAATAAAGGAGTCTTTAAATGATTTCTTGATTTTTACTGATCCTTGCTACTCCATAGTTTTGTAATCAAAAACATCTCAAGTGTAAAGGAACAGAGTCTTCTACAGCAACACCACATGCTCACTTAGGAGGATATGTTATCTTTTGCTACAACTTCAGCCTTTTCTGACAGCAATAAGTTGTATTAAAGCTTTAGAAATTTTTAATATGTTAAAAATGTTCTTCCTTTCCCAGTCCCTTAATACTGACTGATGGCTTGGGCCTCTGGAGCTTAATTTTATTTTAATTGGCTTGGGTCATGCCCAGGTATATGAGAGTGGGCAGAAGTTACCTCCATAATGCAATAATTGAAAGATTGTGTCAAATGAGAAGACAAAGCAAAGGGCCATGGATCTCTGTGCTCCCAACTCAGCCTCTTGCTGAAGAGTTTGGGGGACAGTGTGAAATATTTATGGGATTATTAGCAATGGTTAAAAGGTGCCAGGCAGTGCACAGATGTGGGAGAAGCTTTGGAGTGACACATGGGATGAAGAGAGACACAGAATCACAGACTTGGGTTGGAAGGGACATTAAATCCCATCCAGTGCCACCCCTGCCATGGCAGGGACACCTTCCACTGTCCCAGGCTGCTCCAAGCCCCAATGTCCAGCCTGGCCTTGGACACTGCCAGGGATCCAGGGGCAGCCACAGCTTCTCTGGCAATTCCATCCCAGGGCCTCCCCACCCTGCCAGGGAACAATTCCTAATTCCCAATCTCCCATCTCTCCCTGCCCTCTGGCACTTTGCAGCCATTCCCTGTGTCCTGTCCCTGCAGCCCTTGGCAATTGTCTCTCTCCATGTTTCCTGCAGCTCCTTCAGGCACCAAAAGGCCACAAGGAGGTCACCCCAAAGCTTCTCCTCTCCAGGCTCAACAATCCCAGCTCTGCCAGCCTTTCCTCCCAGCAGAGCTGCTCCATCCCTCTGCTCATCCTGCTGCCTCCTCTGCACTCTCTCCAGCAGCTCCAGCTCCTTGCTGTGCTGAAGACCCCAGAGCTCGAATTAGTTGTGGAAGCAGATTATGATCTCTTTGCAGATCCCTGTAAAACAGAAGAAAGCAGAACTTTTCTTTACCTACTGGAGCCAGCCCAACACGAGGCTGTGCAGAAGCTTTAGTGCACTGGAGATCAGTGACACTGGAGGTCAGTGACACTGGAGGTCAGTGACACTGGAGGTCACCTTCACAAGGTGTCAGGAGGTGGGAGGTGCATGGAGAGACAGCTGGACGTGGCTCTCACCCCACTCCTATTTTTTTCGTTGATATGGTTCAAGCTGTCAACCACCAGACTGTTGGAATTCATGGAATTGGACCTTTTCTGCCTGACCTCAAACTCCCTGCTGCACTCAGGCTCCCAGATGGATTTGTAGCACTTTCTGCCATTCCCCAGCACTCTGCAGATGTCAGGCAGGCCTGTGGAGTCTCCCGTGGTGAGGGTGAGATCCTTGAACACCTGTCTCCTCCTTGGATGCTGCCATGGCATGTCTGACACTTTCCCTGAGGTGTCCCCTCCACACACTCCTGTCCCACAGCTCTGCCTCCTGCTCCCAACTGTGCCTGGCAGGAGCAGCTGCTCCTGCTCCAGACATCCTACAATCCCTTCTGGCAGCTGAATCCCATGGTCTTGGAGCAGATTGTTCTCAGCTATGGGACTGGAAACCTCCCAGGCTGTGGCCCCTCACATTTTGGGATTTGACTGACCTGTAGAAGGAGCAGGTGTGCCTGTGGGAATTGTGGCATTTTCTGGAATTTGTATTATTTAAACCATTTTTATTCCTGGAAAGGGTGGTCAGGCCTTGGCAGGAGCTGCCCAGGGAGGTTTGCAGTCCCCATCCCTGCAGGTGTCCAAGGAATGACTGATGTGGCACTCAGTTGACAGGTTGGTGACAAGTCAAAGAACTGGACTCGATGATCTTGGATGTCTTTTCCAACCTTAATGATTCTGTGATTCTTTAAAAAGTGAGGAGTGACATCACTGGAGACTGAGATGCTGATGGGCTGAGATGAGTGCTCATGGCTGGAGAGATCTCAGTGCTCAGAAAGCAGGGATGGAATCTCCAAAATCATTGATGATGTTCTTGGGGAGCCAAGAGAGGCTGAATGCAAATTGTTGTGGTGTAGAGGTGAAAGAGGGAGTTGTTTAGAATTCCCCCTGAAGAATGGTAGCCAAACCACCACAAAAAGCCTCATTTTTGCTCCTCAGATTCAAAAGGCTGTTCAAACACTGCATTTGCTTGCATTGGTGGAGATCAGGGTCAGAGCACTTATTTTGCACTTCATTTCTCTGCAATGTAAATACATTTCTTTATGTGCTGAGTGATTTCCTTCAGTCCACAAAGGTATTTCCAAGCACTGAACTGAAGGACTTGTTGGGCACTGGTTTTCATTTAGTGAATTGTCTTCCCAAAGAGAGTGAAACAGAATTATCAAAAGGTATTTATCTCTCTAAATGATGCCTTAAAAAATAAGGCCACAACTGAGGTTGTGTTGACTGCCAGGCATTGAGGAACTGTGCAAATACATCTCTTGGGCTGTGAATAAATATTAGATATTCTGCAGAATTATGTTTTACTTGCACTTTACAGCATTGGTGTTTTCACCTGTGATTAAACTGAATAGATAGTTGGGGATTTGCAATTTGCATTTTGAGAAATAAAATCTCTTGCTTTTCTACAGTGATTTGTTTTTTGCATTAATTTATACAGTGCTGAGGTGTTTTTTCACAGAAGGTGGAGGTAGCAGTCACTTTGATTCTTTTTTTTTCCATATTAAGTGCTTCAGTTTAAAGAATTACTAATTAAGTTCTTCATTAGCTAATTTGTGTTGCAATTTAACCTCGCTGAGTTCATAAAAGGTGCTGTTACTTCTGAGAGCATTTGTGTTACGAATGCCTTTTTCAGCATTTCAACAGAAAGTGCCTGAATATAGGAAATAACAAATATTAATCCTAACACACATTGAGTGATAAGTCCCAAACCTCTTCATTTAGGTGATTATAAATCAAGACATGATTGTTCTGTGCAGATGCAGTAGGAATTGTGACGCTAAACTTAATTTTTGGATCCAAATACCTAGAACAATGTTGGTTCACAAATGTGGCCAGGAGATTTATGGACACAGAGTTTCTTTTGCATGGGCAAACAGAGCATTCACAATTGTTTCTCAGCTGTTTCTTATTTTGAAAAAAAATAAGGAATTTGGTGTTGATAAAAGCCTAATCTTCCTAGCAAGCTGCTGGGGATAGTGTAGCTCCTCCTGCAACTGCAAGGAAGTAAATTGGTGTTATTAGCGGAGGAGGAACCATTCCCTGTTATTCAGGTTGTTTAATACTTCCCACATAATAGTCTGTATTTAATTCTAATCTTCACACTGAACTTGAATTCCACTTGAATGGAACTTTTCCAGAAAAGCCACGTGCCTTAGGTGGATACTTTTGAAGGGGAGAGGAGACCTTAACTGAAATAATTCATATTCTGTAAGAGACTCAAGGAAGAAACAAGAATCAAGGGATCCTTGATAGAACAACTCAAGGGATTGCAATGCAAACCACCAGCAGCAGAGTGAAAATACTGACATTTTCCAGGCATGGAGTTTCCTATGATACACAAAAAAAAAATGAAAATGCTTCAAATTGTACTGTTGAGATGTAGAACTTTGTGATATCTGGAGCTTTGTGTGAAGGCTAAATTATCTCAGCTAGCTCTGGCTAAGTCACCTCACTGAAATAGTTATTTCTTGATCTTTAGACACCTCTGTGCTGCCAATCAATCTTCTGACATTGTAGACCACCTCTGAAAATGTCCTGCACAATCTCTCTGGGAGATTAACTGGTTTTAACTCAATGATTTTGCCCTGACTGGAGAGTAAAAGTCCACTCTGCTGTCTGCAAGTAAGTGAAATGAAAATTGCAATAAATACTTGCAATTTTAACTCCTTGCTCCTGCCAAACTTTTATGGAAAGTGCTGCTTTTCCTGCTCTCTTCTAATGTTGTATTCCCTGAATCCTGAGCCTCAGCAAGACTGAGATATTCAGTCATTACAGCAATTTCCATCTTGCTGCAGAATCTCGTGGAGGCAAATATGATCAAACTTAGTAAATTAGGTTTTCTCACAATGGCCAAGTTGATTTTATTAGCGGCAAATCAAAACTTTCCTGTTCTCCATTTCCTCCTTGCTTTGTAACAGCATCTGTATCAAAGAACCTCCATTTTTAGATGGCAAACACATTCATTTTCATTTTATTTATTTGACATCAGCTGACACAGGGATTCTGTTGTGCTTGGGAGTGCTGATTTTGGGAGTGAATCATGTCAGGCAAAGCCCAGTGTGAGAAGAAAATGATTGTATAGGATGGTGCTGAAGAATTGTGACTCCAAGATCCACTTTGAAACACTTCCATAATCCTTGCAGGAGCCAGCAGTGCGTCAGGAATTCATGGAATAAACAAATTAACCTCATTCATTTCCATAATGTTTTTGAGAGGGTTGAGAGGTGATCTCTGAGAAGAGAGGAGGGTTATTGTCTCCTGTTACAGAGATCTGTCTCCAGTGCCATGCATTACTCACCAGATTAAATTATTAAAGGACAAAACAAATTTTAAATTGAAATTATAAATCAACAAGGAAAAATCAAGCAGATTAGATTACTGAAGTCTTAGAGCATCGCTAGTCTGACAGAAACGAATGGAAAATGGAAAATCAAGCAGAATGATTAAAACATGATGATGGATCCACAAAACAGAAGCAAAGAATATGAAATTAGTTTCCTAAAATATTAAATTAAGCCACTAAATTAAAAATCCTCAGGTGAAACACATGCTTATCTCTGTATTACATTATTGCTCTCTTAACGGTGATCAATTATTTTATCTTGTCAACTCTATTAAATCCTGCCATGGGTAAAGGATTTCTCATGGTATGTGGTGTTTGTTTAGTCATTTTTTAACCAATCTGTCATGGTTTGACCTCCAACTGGGCTGTACAAGGGGTAGGTGGCCCCAGAGCTGGCTGGCAGGTCCAGAAACAGAGTCCCCTCTGCTGCTGGATCTCTCAGGCGTGCTCTGATGGTGAATTTGGGACATGGGGGACAAATTTGAGCACTGTCACTGCCATTTGCAGCCTTTCTAACTTCCCAAGAGACATTGTTACCTCAATGAAACTCATGATGAAGACATTGCTTGTGAGGATGGGTGGCTGCATTAAATTCTTCTATTTTCTGTCTCCTTTATCTGTTTAGATCTTGGGGTTCCCAGGACAGGCACTGTTTCTTGAAACTGCTTGGACAAAGTTACTGCTTGGAAATGAAGTTTAAGGGGAATTATTGGGAATAAATAATGACATCAACAATGGTGATTTCATCACCACAACCACTGAGGCCCTGGGATAGAATTCCCAGAGAAGCTGTGGCTGCCCCTGGATCCCTGGCAGTGTCCAAGGCCAGGTTGGACATTGGGGCTTGGAGCAGCCTGGGACAGTGCAAGGTGTCACCATGGCAGGAGGTGGAATAGAATGATATTTAAAATCCCTGCCAAACCATTCTATGATCCCATGACAATATTTTATTTAAACATTTTAAATATTGAAACCAAAATGTGTCCTGGTTGTTCTGACCATGGAAATGGTGCAGAATGGATATACATTTTATGTATCCACATGGAAGATGAGCTGATTTCTGGCAGTGCCTGGTTTTCTGTTGACTTTGCAGGAAATGCTGGATTTTCTTTGGGCATTAATTGAGCTAGATGAGACCCTTTTATAGAAGTCAGCCAGGCTTAGCCAGAGACCAGGGAAGAAAACTCCTGTTTGAGACTGTCAAGGAAATATTTGGGAATTTCCCCTGTGAAAAAAGTCCTGTCAAGGATAAAATCCTGAGAAGCTGTTCTGTAGTAACACTTTGGTTTTAATATGCAATTTTCAAACTTGAGGACTTCCCCAGCTGGTCAGTCTTTTAAAGTGGGATTAGAAGGAAATTTCTGCAGCATATTCCACTGGGAAGCAGGGAATTGTTAGGTGTGTAGATTAAAGTAAAAGGATGACATATATGGGGAAGAAAAGGGTATTTTTCCCTGTACAAATACCCTGTGGGTACCTTTGAGGTGTGTTAGCCAAAGGTAGATCCTTTGAGGCTAATTCAATGTGACAACAGGGAAAAATTGAGCCCACCAGTCCCAGAAATCACTCACTGTTTACATTTCCTACCAAAATACAAATGTTTCTGCTCCGATGAGATTTTTCTGAATGCAAAGCCTGCAAACCTTCTTCCTGTTTTCCTCAAAGGGAAAGGTTTCCCATAAAAAAACCCATTTAAAGGCCATCAAAGATATTCCGCATGTTCTCTCCAGCCTATTTTCTATTCCCCCTCGTTGTGTAAGTGTCTTAAATTAGACCTGATTCTTTTATCAGCACAGATTGGATGTGTCATGAAGTAGCTGAATCCCAGCTGGGTGGTCCCAGCATGGAGCATTTCGGCAGCTTTTTGGAGGCAGGTGAGACTTGGATCCTCACGGATTCCATACCTGCCCTGTCAGCATCCAGTCCTGGAGAACCAGATTTCCTCCTGATTTCTTCTCTACAACAGCTAAAGAGAGAGATGTGATCAGCACTGAACTCATTTCATCCTTGGAAGATCTCTGGAAATAAGTTTTATGATAACCCAGGAGCACAAAATTCCTGTATCGTGTTGGAGCTTGATTTGATAATGGGTATAATTTTATTTAGGTTGCCTTAATCTGTGGTGAGCACAGAGAAAATGCACCTAAACCAATGGAAAACATTTAAAAAAATTGTTCTTCTGCTGACTCTGTGATTCTGCGAACCAAATTTTAGCAGAACCTCCATGCCTGTACATATAATTTTCAAAAATCTGTTTTAATACATATATAGCACTATGTTTTGAATCATCCTTTAAAACTGTAAATTTGGAATGTTTTCTTGTACCTGTTCTGTTAGATTTGTAATAATTAATAAAATTTCCGCTTTGATATAAATTGTTTTACTGCTTGGTTTCACGCTTGCCAGGAAAAGACAGTGAAGGATTAAACATCCTTCAAAAAAGGCAATTGATAAACACTTCCCATGTCATATCTGTCTGGTAACACTTTTCTAATAACTTTGGCAGTTCATGAGAGCGAAGCAAATTACGCTTCTTAATTAGGGAATGTATTTTGAACCCCACGAGAGTCTTAAATCACACCACTATTTTTGAAAATCCCGTGTATGTGAGCTTAAAAGCCTAATTTTAGATTTGCCATTTTGAAAATGATAGTCTGTGTATATTAAAAAGTCTATTAGTCTATTCAAAGCCTGATAATTTCAGTTTTTCAGAGTGACAGATTCTCTGCCACTAAAAAGGTTTTGTAGGAAAACAGATACTTTAGTAGGAAAAAAGATACTTTTCTTTGATTTACATATTTCTTTATAATTTTAATGTCTATTAAAGCAGCACATGAGCAAAGCTCTATGTTCTGTTGGCTCTGTGGGCCAACAGTCTTAACTGTAATATTTTGGGGTTATTTTCTGCAATGGAACTGTGACATTGCTGTGCAAGATCTTGATTTAAATGGGGTTTGACTCCAGCCAGTAACTGACCCCATCCAGCCCATGCTCATTCCCTGCAGTGGGACTGGGGAGAGAATTGGAGAATAAAAGGGACAGAATTTGTGGGTTGAGATGAAGACAGCTGAACAGGTAAAGCAAAAGCCACATTCACGAGCAAAGCAAATCCCAGAATCCATTCCCCAGGGCAGGCAGGTGTTCAGCCATCCCCAAAAACCTGGCATCTATCAATTCCCAGTTTAACAGTGACGTGGGACAAAAATGCCATCACTATCTCCATGCAGAGGGTGGTCAGGCCTTGCCAGGGGCTGCCCAGAGAGGTGGTGGTTTGGGGTTGTTTTTCTTTTTGGTTGTTTTGGTTTTGGTTTTTTTGTTGCGTTTTTCCTGGCAGCTCTTTCACCCTCCGATCTGACTAAATTTGAATGTTGTTGATCCGTGCTGCAAATGAGCAATTAGTGCTGAATGGTTGTCAGACACCACTCTCTTCATTTATCAATCTATTTAAAATTGGAGGAAGTGGTTGGAGACAAACAAGCGGAATTACCATGTAAAGAAAATAGAGCTAATTGAGCTCAAATATTTGCAGTGTATCAAGGTAGGAATTTACAAAATACAAAGATGTAAACAATGATTTTCCTTCATTTTTTCCGGGACTGAACTGAATATTGAATGAGGCTTTGTTGGTTGAGTCTAAAGATGCCAGTGACTCTACAAATGAGACGTTTTTAATATCAACATTACTCTAAAACTACAGATTTGTTTTGATTTTCATTCTGTTCCCAGCCTTGTGGTTACTCTTAAATATTTCTTGCAAATGTTCTCATTATTCTCAGGACCGAGTGTGAGGAAAAGGAGAGTTATTCCTGCTGTGGATCCATGTTCCAGTGACAGCCAGTAGGAATCTCAGACTTTTGAAGGTGTATTGAAATTAGGATATCCTGGTGGTTTCTAAAAGTGCTGAAACAAATTGCTGTGATCAGATGGGCAACAGTGTGAGAGCACCACGCTGATTTTGGGTGGGAATTGGTCAGAAATAGAGAGTAAAGAAGCTGATCTGGCATCAGGCTGGAAGAAGGAATCCAAATAGATGGGTGACAAGTCTGCTGGTGGTTCAAATAAAGACAGAGATATTCCATTCCTCGTGGGCTGGAATGTCTTTGTTCCTGTTTGGTTTTTTGGGAAAACCTTCTCCACACCTCTTTTTTTGCTGCCAGCCTGGTGTTGGTTTTTTTTATGGAATGTGACGGAAGCAGCGGCTGGAACAAGAATGCTGTCAGCTTTTTACAGGATTGGAAGTGTTGTTTGCCCCGTTCAGCAGCGGCTGAATGCAATTTGGAACTTCACGATGAGTTTAGTAGGAAGTGAAGGATGACCAGGGTGCTGAAATAAAACCAAATAAGAATTTGTCACTGCCTAGTGGAAAGGACACATGAGCAGGAAGCCTGACTACCCTGCCTGCCTGGATGGACTTTATTCCCACACGGACAAGATGAACTGCTCATTTGGGATGAGGAAACATATTTTTCTGTTCGCTGGCAAAAATCAGAGGCATCTCAAAAAAACCCTTTTCTGTGCTAACTCCACTTCCTCTCCTTTCTTTCTGCCTTTCTCCCTTCAGGGAAATGCTGTGGGTTTTTTTTTAAACTAGAGAGAGTCACGGTGCCTGTGATCACAGGGATCTGCTTTCCCAGTTCAGAAATAGGAGAAGTGTAGCAGCTTTTCCCCTCCCTTCTGATAGCAGTGCTGCAAAGTGGAAATTTGTCTCCTTTCCTTATTTCCAGGCTTTCCACAGCACTTCTGTTCCGGGTCTCAGCTTGGTTTTCACCTCATTTGCCCCACACTTGAGATAGTCATGGCTCCAATCCAGCAGTAGTTTCATTTTTGTTTCCTGCTCCGAACAAATGGACAGAAACGGAGCCAATTCCAGTTGGATGAGCTCTGGACAGTAACCCAGTAAGTTCTATGTGCAGAGTTAGCCAAATCCACACCAGCAGGGCTTTGACAACAGCCCAGCACCTTAAATTATATCAGCTCCCCAACATGATGTCACAATTCACCTCTGCTTCTGATGCAAAATTGATGAGTTTAACATCATAACTTATTTCTGAGCTTATTTTTGTTTGCCTGTGTGTGAGAGGGGATTTCTGCTGTCATTTTTGGCAGCCTTTTTAAAAATTTTGTTGTAGTTTTCTTCACCTCAGGACCTGTGGTGATGAAGGCTGGTAATAAATTTTTCCTGTCTTGACACCACTTGACCTAAAACTACATTTTTGGATAAATCTTGATATTTTGCACTATGTTGCACAAGAGGTCGTTGCATCTTCTGCTTTACAATCCTCTTTCATTTCCTCCTTCTCCCATCAATCATGTTCTCTATTTCTTTCTGGTTTATTTCTTAGTTGACACCGTTTGTTTCCCAATGCGCAAGAAGAAAAATGTTTACTTGGAATTTCAGCTTTTGTCAGAATTTTTCACCGTGTTTTGGCAGGTTTTACCTCAGAACAAATCCATCCTGTTCCTTCTCACCTTCAGGTCTGAAAATCTGCATTCCTATCCCTGTTAGCTTCTGCTGAGCTGCACGCAGTAATTTTGGCAGGAGCAGAGAGAGGGATTTGAGGTTGTCAGTGAATTTCAGAACCTTTCCAAGGAAGCCTTGGGGAAAGGGAGCTTCTCCTTAAATTTGCAATTGCTGGTGAGTGGTTTAAAGTAGTTTTATTAATAACTGCAGGCTTTTTAATAAGGTGACAGCTGGTAGAATAATTTAATGGACAAGCTTGAAGGATTATTTCTTTTTTTTCTTCTTTCAGAAACAAACTGTTCAAACTGCAAATAAACACTAGTGGGTACAGAATCACGCATTGCTGAGATGGTAATGTAGGTTTGCTAATTTGCATATTCAATTAGGAATGGTTAAGTAGGCATTTTAACCATTGCAATTACGCTCAATTATCCTCAGTGCTGCAGCCCTGGAATACCTTGGACAGCTCAGGATGCAACTTCCCACCCAAGGAGGAGCGTGAGCAAAAACTGCCTCAGCCAGGACCTGCAAAGGTTCCTAAATTTCAAAATTTCACTCCAGGTTGGACTTCAGTGGTTTATTTACCCCTGAAGGAAATGGAAAACTGCTAATTTCAAAGATGGAGAAATCTGAGTGGAGTGTGTTTAGAGGCTCAAGCTCGATTTCATGGTCTCACTGAAAAAACAAATCCACATTGTGATATAATGAAATAAAACAAACTGTCCTATTCAAAGGGAATGGCCTGCTGTGCTTCCCAATGAGAAAGTTCAGGAGAACCTACAAAGAGTTTAAAATCACATGCAATCAATGAACACAAGTCTTAATCCTCTTCTTCTCCGAGACACTAATTTAGCAAAGGATTTAAGCACGTGTTTATCTCCATTCCTGTGAGTAAAGCACTTGCAGCACTGGAGTTGATGGAACTGATTTTTAAAATTTTTTTTAATAAATCTAAGCTTGAGTCTTGTTAAAAAGACTCAGATTTCCTTCCTGAGGCTCTGGCATATCCAAAGCTGAGATTCCGTGCAGCAGACTGGTGACAAGCAAAACTGGCTCAGAGTGTTGTGCTTGGAGATTAACAGCCAAATAATTTTGTTTGCCTCAAACTGGTGTGAAAAACAGGAGCACTGATTGAAGACAGGAAGGAAATGGTGTAATCCACCAGGATTCAGTGATATTGGCAGACTCCTGGGATGTGCTCCATGAAGCCATGGAGGGAATCCAGGGCTGCTGGGGAGTGTGGATTTGGCCCTCAACAGCATGTGCTAAAAGCAGGTGAAATTCACCTCCCAGGGGGAATGTCCTTGTCACCAAGCCCCAAATATCCCACAAAGCCAAGATCCACCTTCGCTGGATGCCCTGACACCAGAAACAAGGGGACAAGCAGACATTGTCCTGCTTGGAAGAAAACCATTCTCCTGCCAGTGGGAGTTCTGGAGGCAGGCTGAGAGGAGCTGGCAGATTCAGGGCTCTTCTGGAAATTGCCCTGTCCAATAATCCAAACCAGAAAGGGCATCTGCTGCCTCCAAGCGAGAGGCCAAAGGAGAACTTGGCTTTTTGAAGAGCAGCATTTCCCCTGGGAGGCCAATAACCACCTTACAAGAAAGTGCAGACTCTGCACTATCAATCCAAGATGCCTGAAGTGCCCCACGAAGGATTTTGAAGCACCTGACTCCTTGTTTTTCCAGGATCACAGAAGTATCTAATTTAGATAGTCTGAATCACGCTGGTGGGGTGAGAAGCCTAAAATTTTAGGTGCTGCAATGCTGCACTTAAGATGTCTAAAAGGAGAAGTCTGAATATAGGTCTCAGTATCTAATGTGTGGGTTAGGTACAAATCACTAGCAGGCTCTAAATTACAGGGTGAAGATAATTTCAGGTTCCCATCATTTCAGACTAATTAGTGCACATTAAATTTCATCCCTGTCAACTTGGAAGAGCAGTGCAAAATCAGCCAGTTTGGGGGGTTTTTTTTTAATCCCTTTTCTGCAAAGGATCACACAAGGCACAGACTTGGCTGTAGAGACTGAGCAGAATCTTTCCACAAAGGAAGAGGAGAGGATATAAAATATATGAGGAGAGGAACACAGCCTTGGCTTAACCTGAACTTCCTGATGTCCAAAAATCTTCTGTGACTTCTTAATTTGAATGACAATAATTTACATCTTATTCTGGGCAAGGAGAGATCCTCAACTGATGTTCAATGTTGTTGCACAGAAGAGGAAAATTGCAAATTTATAATTGATATGTCCTAAGAACCCATGAGGTTTGGTGAGTTGGTGTCTCCAATGGCTTCAGGGGAGCTGGAGGAAGGTTTTGATTTTTATGAAGTCACCAGCACATTTTAATCCTTCAGTTTAACTGCACTCCCCTGTATATTTTATATATATATAGACATGTATATATATATGTGTGTGTGTATATATATATGTAAATATACATATATATTTAAAGACTGTAGTTCCCCAGTGCATGTCCTTATCCCTTCAAGCAGCTGCAGAGCTGCAAAGTCTGAAATAGAAGTGGGTTATTTTATCCTTGCCTAGGGAACACTAGAGCTGGTTGTGACAAATATGCCACCTCAAAAAAAAGTAAGTATGCACAAAAGAAGCAGGGAACAGCCTCTAAACTTGGACAATAGAATTCTTTAGTGTGAGTGAGGATTTATTTTTTATTCTCACATGAAGGAAGAGACCACACAAGTGTTCATAATGTCAGGGAGACAGAGGGCCAGAAAGTCCCTGAGAGATTTTGTCCAAAGCTCAGAAACTGTGTGTGCATTTAATGTCCTCAGGCACAAATGGTCCAAGAAGGACCCTTGGAGGGGAGGAAGGCTCTGCAGAGGGATCTGGACAGGCTGGGCAGAGGGGCTGGAAGCTGGGAAAGGCCTGGGGGTGCTGTGACAGCAGCTGGACACAGCCAGGGTGCCCAGGGGGACAAGAGGCCAATGGCAGCTGGGCTGGATCAGGAGTTGTGTGTCCAGCAGGAGCAGGGCAGGGATTGTCCCTCTGTGCTGGGCACTGAGAGGCTCCTGCAGGGCTGTGTCCAGTTCTGGTGCTGCAGGAGAGCCCTGGAGGGGCTGCAGAGTGTCCAGGGCAGGAACAGAGCTGGGAAGGGGCTGGAAAACTGCTGAGGGAGCTGGGAAAGAGCTGAGGCTGGAGCAAAGGAGGCTGAGGGGAACCTTGTGGCTCTGCACAGCTGCTGCCAGGAGGGGACAGCCGGGTATGGGGTCAGGCTGTGCTCCAGGGAACAGGGACAGCAGGAGAGGGAACAGCCTCAGGCTGGGCCAGGGGAGGCTCAGCTTGGCCAGCAGCAGGAATTTCTGCATGGCAAGGGTGCTCAGGCCTTGGCAGGAGCTGCCCAGGGAGGTTTGCAGTGCCCATCCCTGCAGGTGTCCCAGGAAGGCCTGGCTGTGGCACTCAGTGCTCTGGGCTGGGGACAAGGTGCCCATTGGGCACAGCTGGGACTGCATGGGCTGGGAGGGCTTTGCCAGCCTAAGTTGGAATACCTTGGCATTCTGTTACTCAGCTGGGCTGGCTGAGAGCATTCCACAGATGTTGTGCCAAGCCGAGCTGGAGCTGCTGCACTCAGAGACAGCAGAGAAGTGGTTAAAAGGCTGAGCTGGAAGATGTGCCAGGCAGGGAGCACACCTGGGGTTCTTTTAGTAACTATCACTGAACACAACTTTATCAAGGTCCAGTTCTGAATTTGTCCCTTCATCTCTCTCCACAGAACAAGCTCAGCACAGCTCCCATCACCCTGGGTGCTCTTGGGTTTACACACATCTGCAGGATTTAGGGTCTCTTGGTTTACTTTAGTGATCATTGCTGTGATGGGGAGAGCTGGGCAGTGAGCAAAGCAGCACAAACTTTGTACTTAAACAGGAGTTAATTGCAGAGAAATCTGATTTCATGCACCTTGGCATCTCTAACTGGGATAGAAGAGGAGAAAATTAGGACACAAGGGAAATCTGGGCTGGGGATTAACTATTACCAGCACAGAAATGCACAAGGATAAATGAGGCATACTGCACAAAGAGGAATCAATTTGTGTGAGGAACATTATCTTCTTGTCTCTAGTAGAGATTCTTAGCATTCCTCCTCATATTCTGATTTCTGGAGGCTAAAGTGAAGAAGATTACAGGTTAAGATTCAACAGCACAAACTTTGTTTTTGCAGCTTCCTCAGCAAGAGACAAGTACAGTGTTCTGCCCAGCTCATGTCTCTTGGTATTTTATTTCATGCTGTATTTGCAGTTAGCCTTGTCACTGTCCTTCTCCTTCTGTAATGAATCACAGTGTTACTGTCCTTGCATTGGAAATGATAATTTGAGGGAAGGAGAATTTATACCTGAAAGTGCTTTGGGTTTTGGGTTTTTTTCCCCTGATTATATCTGCTCTCCAGTTAATAAAAGTAACGGTAATGATGGTGGTGGTGATGATGATAATAATTCTCCCTGCAAACTGCACCTTGCTTTGAACAGGACAGTGGTTTTTAAGGTATTTTGTTAGCAGTCTCTGCTTTTCTTGAAAGCTGTAGGAAGCAGCGTTGATGTGAAAATGTCATTGCATGTTATTAAGGGAAAACTGAATTATGGCAGCGACAATTAGGAGAGCCTGGAAATGTGTCTATTAAACTCTGTTTTACACTTCACATTTGGGTGAACAGCTCTCAAGGGTTCTGTCTGAGCAAAGTAATTAAATTTGTGTCTAACTGGAAGGTTCTGCTTTAAGTTCTAAACTGAAAAGAAAGTATGTGCTCAACAGCTTTGGTCGTTTGCACTTCTCAAGCAACTTTATTTGAACTATTTTGAAGCTGAAGTTTCATCCTTTCTTTTTTCTTAGTGTATCTCTTGTTTTTATCAGCCTTGCCTGTCAAAGTCCTTGCACCAACAGAGCCAACAGAGTGGTTTTGAGTAGGGAAGGATCTCTCATTAGGACTTCATTCTTGCAGTGAACATGCAAATCATCAGGCAATGCAGTCTGTTATCATTTTATAATGCACTGGGAACTTCAGCTCTAAAGGAAGTTCAGTGTGTGAATTGTACAAGGTTCAAAATCAGGCTGCCAACAGAACCAATTGTATCACTTCATTTTTCAATCAGGAAAGCATTTTTGTGACACTTAATTAAAACATATTTATAATGTAATGGCTGTGAGTATTTAATTCTCAGGTTTTCTTGCCGAGGAGACAGTGAGGAGATAATTCTGTCTGGGTATTTGTATCTCTCCCTCCCTCTTGATCATGTCCAATTTACACAGAGGCATAAGAATTTGCAGCACAAAGTATTTACTTCAGTAAGGTGTGAACAGAGATGTGATTATTTCTTCTTCAGCCCACCACTGTCCCGATGATCCTTGCAATTATTGCCTCAGGACTGGTTTTGGCTCTTGGCTTTATGATGGGAGTTCATGCTTCAGAGTGAGGGGAACTTCCCAAAAAACCATGTGTGGATCCTGTGGCCCCAAACCTGGTTTGCACTGAAGGTGCAAAGAGACAATCAGTCTGTCACTCCTCAGAATGCACTGGTGATGCTGCAGAGGTTGTATAACAACTTGAACAGCTATTGAAGATATTTTTCCCCCTGTAACTCTCCCTAGGATCTTACAAAATAATTGACTACTCACAGGGACAGATTGCAGGCTGAACTCTGAAGTGTGCTCTCATTAAAATGTGTGCCTAACAAAAACTTACCAGAAGATTATTTCTGTGTTTCTTGGCCAGGAGGCTTTCAATAACAGAGTGGTTTGATGGATAATGTTTGGATGAACATGTGACAAAGGACAGGTTTTGTAAGGTTTGCGTCAAATTGAAAGGAATGTGGGGTTTTAGGGACAGCCAGGGCTGAGGGCTCCTCTGGAGGCTGAGCAGCCCCAGCTCCCTCAGCCCTGTTTATCTGCAGCATTAATAAACCCATTAGGTTCCAATTCAAGTGTGTAACGATCAAGCTTAAAAGTTACAATGAAACGATCACTTTATCTGTCTTTTCTGTTGCATGAGCCACGAAAGCTTCTCTTTGATGAACAGTGCAGCTGTTAATAACATGAGGAATACAAACAGGAGCAAGAAGAATGAAAAGCCAATACCTGCCTGCATGCTAATGAGCACAGGCTGTGCTAATGAGGGACTTGGGAGAGGCTGAGAGGGAAAGGAAACCTTCTCCATGGACGACATGTAAAGTTTAAAACTTGCAGAGATGGAAATCCTCTCGCTGGCTGTGCCAAAAGTCTGAGGAGCATCGCGTGCAAGGAGGAGACATCCTGTCACAGCTGATTCCTGTCTGCTCCTGCTGGCCCAGAGTTTGTAATGCACATTATAAATCAGGAGCTGGGAATGGCTTCCACTGATGGAGGAAAACACTCCTGTGCTTTCAGGGAGAGTTGGACAGGGCTGGGTAGAAACGCAGAGAAAGCCAAAAAACCCAAAATCCACTCTGGTGCAGAGGAATAAAAGTGTAATTATCTATAATGGGGGGAAAATGGAATGGCTGCAGGTTTATACTAGGTTTACACAAGTGTGAGCATAACATGTCCCAGAGGTGTTTGGATTACTGGGATCACCCTTTTTCACGGGTGGGGAAGGGGAGACAGCACTGTGGGCTGGGTGACAGTCAAAGGAACACAAACAGCGTTGCTCAGGCTGCTTGCAGGCTGTATCTAGATTATTATGTGTTTTTCTGGAAATATTTCCACCTGGGATGAAGCCTCAAAATAACTGTGCTCTCCTAGATGGCCAGAAGACAACAATGGCCAGACTCCTAATTTAATGGAAAAGTTTGTTGATGGAGAAAGGAAAGGGTGAAGACTGAATTTCAGTGTATCAGTACCTTGGAACAATCTGAGCTTTCATTTTAGGTCTTGTCTCACAGTTTAAAAAATCTCTTCTGGATTCTTGGATTGTTGTGTTCAAGATATAAAATCCCATTGGATTTTTTTTAAGCCCTGTAAAAGAAGTAAATGCAACCACTGGCATCTCTAGCAGGAATATTACCTTACATCCTCAGAGAAGAAAGGGGATTAGCTCCTGAGGAGAAGGAGATGTCCCAGGCTCAGAAGTCCAGACAGGGAGTTCACATCTCAGCATATTTCTAGGTATTTACAGGATTTTCATCATCAAGGAATCAAAGCAGTTATGGCTGTTTTGGCTGATTGACAGCACTCTAAAATTAGGCTTTGCCCCAGTCATTAAGAGCTATTTAAAAGTCAGACTTTCTAAGTGTTCCTTACCTGGGTGCCTCTGCTAAATTTGACACGACTGTTCCTTCAGCTTTTTTTTGTTTAATTTTTTTTTTTTTTTGGTGAGTCTTATAACAGTAATAACATTCTAATGAGAAATCTAGAAGTTGTTGCATCGGCAGCAGTTGCCCAAGAGCTGGTTGGTTGTCAGGGCAACGCCGAGAACACCCGGAGTGGTACCCAAGGAAAAGCTTCTGCTGACTCTCCTTTTGCATCTTTTTCTTGGGGACTGGATGCTCAAGTTCATTTTCAGGGTTATTTAAAATATATCACTCATTTTCGGGGTTATTTAAAATATATCACCCATCTAATTGTCTAGAAATCTGGAAATAGACATTAAAATGACTGGTTTTCTATTACGTCCCTCCCCTTCACTGTGTAAATACCCTAGAATCATGGAATGGTTGGGGTTGGAAGGAATCTTAAAAATCAACAAGTTCCAACCCTGCCATGGCAGGGACACCTTCCACTGTCCCATGTTTCTCCAAGCCCTGTCCAACCTGTTCCCTCAAACATGAATTGAATTCAAGCTCGGTGTCCCCATCCAGGTGATATTTACCTGTTGATTTACTTTCCTCAGTTCCTGCAGTCTCTGACTTGCAGGTTTTTAATATTGCACTGTGGTTTTTGAATGCTGACACCAGCAAGAAGTCTTGGTTAATATCACACTGCATCAATTCCTGTGGTTTCTGAGGGGCAGCAAGATTCCCAGAAACAGTGAGCTTCCCAGTTATCCATCAGAAATACAGGAGAGTTTACTGGATTTTAACCCCCAGAGCAGCTGTAACTGGGCTGGTGATGCCTGACTGCTCACAGGGCAGAATTCTGTGTTTTGAGTTAAATGTTCCCCAGTCCATCCTCCTGGGGGATGGAGCATTTCCCCACGGTGACAATCCTGCTCCAATTCCCTTCTCCATCTGCTCCTCAGGAATCTTGCCCTGGTCTCTGTTACATTAATTCTTAATTCTAAGCTTAATTCTGCTTCTCTGTTCTACTCTGACCTCTGTTTTGGGACGATTTGGTCACCCTGATCCTGACATCCACCTTGGCACTTCTCAGTGGATATCCAGCAAGGCAGGAGAACTATTTTCCCTCTCCTGCTCTGGGAAGGAGAGTTCAGAGTGTGGAACACACACAGAAGAGAAAGCTGTTATTAAAACTGATATGCAAAGCATTTTTGAAGGATCTGGCTTTTTATGTCACCTCACCTTGTTTAAGGAACGTCTGGGAATGTTTCTAAATTATATTTTGTCCTCTCTCTTCCCTGGTTGTCTTCGAGAGCAGCGTGAGTGGGAGTGTTGAATGGGTTTGATCTCACTTGGAGAGCATTACATCTTCAAAAAGGGCTGTTTTTCTTCAGAGAGGTTAATCAGTCATTGAAGTTAAAGTGCTGCCAGTGAAACCCAAGCTGTAAAGACTGACTGCAATTTCCATGAGGTGTATTAATAGATGTGGTGAAAGAAATTGTAGCCACATAGTGATTTTGGTGCTAATATTTGTTCTGTGATGTGTTTAGAGAGCTGGGTGAAATGGAGTCAGCAGGAAACATGGAGAGAGACAATTGCCAAGGGCTGCAGGGACAGGACACAGGGAATGGCTGCAAAGTGCCAGAGGGCAGGGAGAGATGGGAGATTGGGAATTAGGAATTGTTCCCTGGCAGGGTGGGGAGGCCCTGGGATGGAATTGCCAGAGAAGCTGTGGCTGCCCCTGGATCCCTGGCAGTGTCCAAGGCCAGGTTGGACATTGGGGTTGGAGCAGCCTGGGACAGTGGAAGGTGTCCCTGCCATGGCATGGGGATCGGAAATAAATGATCTTTAAGGTCCCTTTCCAACCCAAAACATTCTGTGATTCCATGATTCCATGGTTTATGCCATCTGTAACTGCAGTTTTACCTGGAGGTGGGAATAGCCATTGAAACACAGGTTGTCAATAACTTTATGATGATTTTTGAAGCAAATCTTTTGAAACAACTCCATGCCAAGCAGCATCAACACTTCTTGCAATTTGGCTGCTTGTCTCATGTCCTCATAGGTATATTCTTAAGTCATATTTAATTGTACATTTAATTGCACATGATGGAAGGGATTCTGAGCCTTGTGCTTTGTTGAATCCTCACCTGGTGAGAACGAAATCAGAAATCTGTGACATTATCCTACATAGCTTAAAAATGCTAGAAATTGTTCCAGTAACCTCCCAATCTAGGTTTGATTATTTGGGTTTTTCTGTTTCTACCCATGACTCATGAGCACTTGCTGGGAGGTGGGAATGAGTGCATTATCCTCCAAAATTTATTTGTTCTGAAAGAGCTGTGCTGAGATGAATCACTTGGCTTGACCCTGTCCTTTGTTTTCATGTACAACTTCAGCAGATCCACGGGACACACATCCTGGTCAGGGTGACCCTTGGTGTTGGAAAGTCCATTTTAGGGGAATTAAATGCTGTTTTGCATAGCCCTGCCACAGTTCTGTGTTGCACCAAACTCTAATTCACGGCGTATAAATCACTTTCCCTCCCGAGCTGAGCGTGTGCTGATGGCTGCTCCACCAGAGAAGAAACAGCCAATTATTTACTATCAACCTTAATGGCTTGCCTGAATAAAACATGTGTTAGGAATTCTCTGTCCCAACGTTAGCAAGAAGCTGTCACAAAAGGCATTGTTTTCTCCCAGGGCTGCCTGTCACAAAGAGCAGAATACGGCGGCGTGCTCAGTCTCTGTGACTCAGCTGTCAAAGTTTTATCTTCTGTGCACACAAGAAATATTATTTGTGTAATGAAGCTAATAAGCACGTATCAGAAAGGTTGTATTTCTCCCGGAGATGAAGCAAAACAGTAGTTACAACCCTCGCCATGGCAGTTCTGTAAAATTCCAGGCACAGAGGAAATGTTTCTTCTGCGGGAACACGCTGTAAAGCAGAGGAAATGCCAACTGTGCTGGTTGTTTCCAGGCCTTGCAGCCAAATCCAGCTGAACAGGAGTTGTGTAAAAAACAGTTTACAGACCGAGGAAACGGACCTGGAGGTGTTTCCAAGTAAGAGAAAGAAATGCCCATGCTGCAGCAGTGAATATAAAGCTGCAGCTATTAATCTTCATCAGTGGAGTGTGTGACTCTCTGTCCCTGCTGCAGATGGAACATCTTTATCCCAACAAAAGCACAGTGAAAGCAGGAATGTGCCATGACTGTGATGGGAATTCATGGCTACATCTACAGTCCCCACTCCCACTGTCATTCCTGATCACCAAATGAAAAACCCCAGAACTGCCATCCTAATGGCATTTTATCCCTGGCAATTAAAATTTGTGTTCACCCTAATTTTATGTGATTTTCTATTCCATTTGGGGTTTTTTTTCTTTCTTTTTTTAAATTTTTTTTCTATTTACAAAGTGCCCCACCAGTGGATGTCCCTGTCTTTAAGAGCAACTAATTTTGCATTTTAAATACTTTCTGGTTTAGTTGTGTTCATCATCCAAAGCAGCACTTGTAGATATATGGATTTATAGCTATCCACAGTGTTTGTTCTGTGCAGCAGTGCATGGCTTGGAACAAGATTAGATAAGAGATAAGGGACTAAGGGGCATTAGATTGTACAGATAATGTCAATGGAACGAGCTGGGTGTCACTGCCCATGGCAGGGGGATTGGAAATAAATGATCTTTAAGATCCCTTCCAACCCAAACCATTCTGTCATTCCATGATTCTACTGAAGTCAAAAAAACCCCAAATTGGTATTTAGAAACTAAAATCAGGGTATGATTTTAAATTTTACATCCTAGACCAAAAAAATCTTAAATTTCACATGAAATTCAAGATGTTTGAAGGGAACTCTTTTTGATCCAGCACTGCAAGGTAAGCACAGAGTGACTCCCAGGACCAACAGCAGCACAAAACTGATTTATTTGAGCCTTTCTGAGTGTACTGAGAAGGCTTCACTGGGGAGTGAGAAAACAGGTCCAGTTCCTAATAGTTTGGAACTGATATTTTTAATGAGTGAGCGCTGATTAACTTGTTTATCTGTCTTGTAAGAGTGCAGCAGGTCTGGTGATACAAATAATCACATTGGAGGAACTTTAAATATCCTTGTATCGCTACATTTTGCTTTCCTAATTCCTTGAAGAAGACCTGGGATTAAAAATATGCGTGGCAGCCAACATTTCCTTCTGCTCCCAGTGTTCTTCAGGCTCCCTGCTCACTTCTTTTGAAATAAACCAGCTGTGGTTTTGTTGCAAAGCAGAATCCCATTAAGGAAGACTAATTGCTTCACCTTTTAATCAGGATTCATGGCAGATTATTGTTTATCAGCTCGCTACCACGAACGGTTTTGACTCCTTAATAAATCTACAAATTGGATAGGAGGTGGGGAGATGTTTTTGGTTTTTCTACTCGTGAATCAGAGCAGCTTCTGCCTACTCCTCGTGGAAAAATAATGTAATGCTGTGGCCTCATTTTAGCCTTATCAGTTTTGATTGTTCTGCTCATTTTAAATGGCAGACAGATGACCTGTTAGCATCTCCTACTGGTCCCATTCTAATGATCCAAATTGCAACAACCTCGCTCAGCATTTTCCATTAGGGAGGTGATTACAGAGGTTAATTCACTTACAGTCTGCAGCGCCATTCCTGCCTCTTTAAAAGTAAAAAATTAATGCAGTCATAACCTCAGAAGAATCAAATATGATCGTGAGTCTCCACTCCCACTCATTTCATAAGCCTGTCTCTTCAAAATATTCTTTTACTCTCCATCAAAATGCTATTTATTGTCTCTCTCTCTCTCTGTAGACACAGTTATTAGACATTTCATATATAATGCCTCATACGTTTTCCCACTCACAGGGGTTTAAGCTGGGGCTGAATAACAAGTAGCAATAGATGAAACTAATGACATTAACACTATACTGACATAATAAAAGCTGTTTTAAATGTCTTGAGATTTAAAACCATAAAATATCTTAATGTGAACTGAGTAGAAACATGCTTTATCTTTTAAAGCTGTTTTTATAAAATAAGATACCTGTTATTTAGCAATTAGGCTCTACAGTAGTTTGCCATACCTGGTGATTTCTTGTATTTAACAGCACTCAAATATTTCTTTTTTCCCCTCATGACTATTATGTGAACTCCCAGGCTTCAGTTTTCTAGATGTGCCCAAATAAAGAATATTTGGTACTTCGCTCAGCCTAAATTTTGGGTTGTTCCCTACCTCTGAAAAGTGGGACATTCTGGGCTTGAATATTTAAATACTGATGTCAGAATTGAGCAGGTTGGAGTATTTCAGGTTTTGGAAGTGGGGTTTTTTTTTGTCAAATGTGTGAAAAACTGGGACATTTTCAGGCATGCAGCGCTTTCAGCAATCACACGTGTTCATCAGCCTACGGATCTCCGGTCCGGAAAGGGAGCTGGGGATAGGAAAGAGGTAAGAGGGAGGACACCACAGGAAAGATGCATCTCCTCCTTCCAAAATATCCCAGGGGAAGGGGAATTCTCCCATCTACCCCAGAGCACCCAGAGTGGAGAAGGTGAATGCTGGTTGTTCTGCATCCCACAGGACACACTTGCTCTTTTCTTCCCCGAAATACTGGAAGAAGTATATTGGAAAACCAAAATAGTGGGTTTACTCTGCTGCACATTGAGACCTGAGCATGACCACATTTCTCAAAGGAAAGATCAATATTTCCATGCTCAGCTGTGGATAGCAGGATATTGCAACCCTCTCAGGTTGGAAAGCTTTCCCTGGAGCACGAAAACCAAATCAGAGAAGTGAGAGGGATTAGTTTTGCAAGTTGGTTGTCTTTTGTAAAGCAAGAGAGAACATTTCAGGGAGCAATTCCGAGTCACTCTGGATCACCTGAGAGAATCCTGTTTTTCTCCAGGAATTCCAGGCTGGCCTGAGACGATCAGGCAGCAATGCTGGGTGCCTATAAATAAGTACAATGAAAATTCCCCACCACACCAGTTGTTATTTCCCAGTGCACTAAAAGTGGGCATTTTCAGCTTCTCAGCAACATCAGCTGTTGCAGAGGAATCTGCAAAACACGTGCCACCAGTTTGGAGACAGAATTTTGTGTAGGGAAGACCTCTCTTTTTGAAAGGATAGTTCCATATGGCCCAGTGAATTGAAGATATAGAGACTTATATAAGCTCCTGCTGCTGGTGAACACCAAACAGACTCAGTCTAACTAAGGAACAGCATTTTGTTCGGAAAGAATTTGCCTGGATATCTGACTGGCACTAATTTTGTCAGAAATTATGAGAATTGAGGTTAGTGAGGACTCCCATGCATCAGGAATTTAGCATATCTTTTAATGAAAAAAAAAAAAGGAAAATTATCCTCTTCGCTCAGAAACCCCCAAGTGAACAAATCTAAACTGCTGTGGGTGCAGTTTCTTCTGCATTTGGCAGCAGCAGTTCCTCAATTGTTATGAACAAGTAAGGAGGGAATGATGAATCTGTGAATTAAATTTGGACATTAATCCTCATCTCCTAGGCAGAAAGTGTTTGTTGGTTTGGTTTGGGGGTCTTTTGCTAAACTGAATTGATAATGATAGAATCATGGAATCCCAGAATGGTTTGGGTTGGAAGGGACCTTAAATCCCATCCAGTGCCACCCCAGCCATGGCAGGGACACCTTCCACTGTCCCAGGCTGCTCCAACCCCAATGTCCAACCTGGCCTTGGACACTGCCAGGGATCCAGGGGCAGCCACAGCTTCTCTGGGAATTCCATCCCAGGGCCTCCCCACCCTCCCAGTAAATACATCAATACACTATAATGTATTTGATGCTCCTGACTAAAATGGGCATCCATTTTCTGACTCTACTTTGTCTTTTCATGCTGATTCTGCCTTTTCTGTACATTTGATCTTGAATAAAAAGCCAAGCCAAATGAGGGTTTGAATTTACAGACTGCATGCCAAATAATCAAGTGGTGCTGGGCTGTGCCCTTGATCACATTGCTGGAGGTGACCTTGGCTCCTGCAAACCTCTATGAACATCTGGAGAAACATCTGGAGGAGCAGGAATAGAGAAGTGCATCTACCTATATTTTTTCTGTTAAATGTCCTTATGAATTGAACCTTTCCCAGGTGTGTCCACTGGAGTTTTGAGGCAGTGCTGGTACTCTGTTTTCCACAAGGTTTTTTCTTTACTTCCTCGGTGTCCACAGCATCCTTCTCATGGTTTCCAATGAGAATTTGACAGGCAATTCAAAATTTCATCTGCATTGTACACTTCAGCTGCAAACCTCAGCCCAGCAAAGCTCCTGACCTGCTCTCACACAGACCATGGGGATATCCCTGCCCCAGGACCAGCCAAGCCAACACCTGCCCAGCTGAGCTGCTGAGATGTTCCCTGCAGGACAAGGAAGTTTCCAGCACAGCTTTAGTCACCAACCCATATATGATCTGTCATCTTGTCCCAAACCCTTTTTTCTGCTGGCAGTTTTGGAAATTGCAGCTGTAGGACAACTGGCAAAGCTCAGGCTTCACTTGAAACCATCATCTGTTAATTTATTTTTTTTTCCTGGGTTGTAGGAACCACTGTTGGAGGTAGCTCAGCAGCTTCTGGTGCTCTTGACTTTGAAAAGTGGGACTGTTCCTCATCCCTTCTCTGCTGCTGCAGCTGATCTTCATGTCCCCAGGTCCCAAATGCCTTTTGTCAGTCTGTCCTTCTGTCCCTCTGCCTGGTGCCCAGGCTGCACGTTGAGGGGGAGGGAAGTTCACCCAGAGGGTGATGAGGTAATCTTTTCCTCTGCAGAGGTGCTCTGAACAAATCAGACAGAATTGCAGAGGGCTAGAGATGGTCAGCAAATGGAGAGTCCTGAATCAAGGGCAGGGATAACATCTGACAGCTTTTTGGCCAGGGCTGTAGTGTCATGTGCTGATGTGTGATCTTCTGGGAACAGTCACCATCTCCTGATCCTGTGGAGCTGCCAGTTCACCGGGGAGAGGAACTGCTGCTTCCTGCAGTTCCCAGTTGAGGACAGGACCCTGCTTGGCCAGCAGAAGAGAATCCATGAGCTGTCTGCATTTAAAAAAACTGCCTTGGAAGTACCAGAAGCCTGGCTTCAGGTGTGTGCCATGCTCTGTGTGTGTGGATGCATCCCCTCTGCTGTCCCCTCTGGGACTTTGCCAGTGGAGCCCAATCCAGCCAAGCAGAGCTGAGTGCTGGGGTTGGCTGCCACTGCTCTCTGCTCTCTTTCAAGCCCAGCTGGATCCCTTTGCTCTCCCTCCCTCCCTGCACAGCTCATCCCAACATTTGCCCTGACATGACAAAGCTGCTCGGAAGCCACAATGATGAGAGCAGCACACGAGTCCACACTGCTTTGTGAATTTGTTTTCCCTCAGTGCCACAAGACTGTAAAGCAGCACAAGGTACAGGCTGCAGACTGATTTCCTCTGGAGCACTGTGCCTGTGTACCAGAGAAATTCTACTTTTGAACTTGGCTATTTGGGCTGTGAATGTGGCTGCTCCCTACTAATTCCCCACCTCCCTGCAGCTCTGTGCCTTGTCACAGTGGGATGTGGCATTAATCACTGCTGTACTTCACCTGCAGCCTCATTTAATAGGGTTTTGTTGAAGAAGTCAGAAAGCAAAGCCCAGGTAGCTTTCCAATTACAAAGTGCCTCAGTGACGTGCATCCCTGCTTAGCCAGTGTGCTCTTTCCTTCCTTTCTTCCTTCTTTTATTTTTTTTCTAACAAGGCCTTTGGGTTTCTCACAGCACTTAATTCGCCTTTATCAAGAGAGATGTTAATTGTCAGTAATCATTGCTTGTCCACATGAATGAGCAAGGAGAACCACACTATGCTGCTGAGGAGCCTGTGGGCTTGGCAGAAAAACTCTAGGAATCACTTACTGAGGAGAGAAGAGCTCATGGTGCTGCAATATTTGGTTTGTTTCCATTCCCTCATTTATCTCAAATGTTTACTGAGCACAGCCATGCCTTTCCTGGAGGCTGGAACCAGTTAATTTTCATCTCTTAACTCTCTTTCTTGCAATTCTCTGCTGGCCTCAGGAATTGCAACACCAGGAAAGCAAAGTGGTTCACAGGTTCCATCAAGCTCAGATTTTGTGTGGTTGGGGTTTTTTTTGGTGATTGTGTCCCTGTGCTCAGGTGAGAGCTCACCTGCAGAGCTGCTCCAGCCCTGGGGCTCAGCACAGCAAGGAGCTGGAGCTGCTGGAGAGAGTGCAGAGGAGGCAGCAGGATGAGCAGAGGGATGGAGCAGCTCTGCTGGGAGGAAAGGCTGGCAGAGCTGGGATTGTTCAGCCTGGAGAGAAGAAGCTTTGGGGTGACCTCCTTGTGGCCTTTTGGTGCCTGAAGGAGCTGCAGGAAACATGGAGAGAGACAATTGCCAAGGGCTGCAGGGACAGGACACAGGGAATGGCTGCAAAGTGCCAGAGGGCAGGGAGAGATGGGAGATTGGGAATTAGGAATTGTTCCCTGGCAGGGTGGGGAGGCCCTGGGATGGAATTCCCAGAGAAGCTGTGGCTGCCCCTGCATCCCTGGCAGTGTCCAAGGCCAGGTTGGACATTGGGGCTTGGAGCAGCCTGGGACAGTGCAAGGTGTCCCTGCCATGGCTGGGGTGGCACTGGATGGGATTTAAGGTCTCTCCCAGCCCAAACAATCCTGAGATTCTGTGACACTTTCACAGCACATGTGGCCCCAATTTCATTGATCACAACATACCAGAGCTTTCCTTTGCAATGTTATTTGAAAGAAATAGCAGATTTTGCATGGCAAATTCACTTCTCTGCTCTGTGCAGAAATCCCTTCCACAGGGAAGGGTTAATGATGGAAAACTAGCCCTGAAACGTCTCATATTCAGAAACACTTTGGGAATTTCAGGGCATTTGGGGTCAGAATGCCTGAGGTCTGCTGGGGTTGCTGGGAAGCCAATTAGGAAGGGGTTTTGTCTGGTTGCAGCAGCCTGGGGATTGCTTTAACCTGAGCTCAGCTGGCTCTGCATCCCCAGGGAGAGCATTCCTGCTCTGGATAGTGCCAACACACATGTGCTGCTCTTCCTCCTCCTCACCTGCCTCTTCTCAGCTGGCTGGAGGGACTCAGAGAGGCTCAGGGAGGGAGAGGGAGTTGGTTTGCTAGAAAAAGGTATTTTCTGGCTCTGTCTGCCGCAGAGAATCAGACTGATCTCTAATGTGTGTGCTGGTGTTACCAAATCCTGTAAAATCAGGATAAACCCTACCAGAATCAGGATAAACCCTACCAGAATCAGGATAAACCATACCAGAATCAGGATAAACCCCTCCAAAATCAGGATAAACCCCTCCAAAATCAGGGTAAATCCCTCCACAATCAGGATAAATCCCTCCAAATTTGTCTTTTTTAGTGTTAACTAGTCAGGCAGGACTTTATTCTTGGCCAGGGTTTGTGTGTGAACAACAAATTTTTCACCTTCGCACAGATGTGGATACAAAACTTCTTTACCTATTTATTCATTTTCAGCAAACAAAGAAATTAATGTTCCTGCTTCTAAATGACATAATCCTCTTTCATTAATTAGTATTCTAGCCTCTCTTGATTTTGCACTTCTCATGCCAATTAGTCCATATTTTTATTACATTTCTCCAACTTTCCAATGCTTATACTGAGTCTTCGTTAGGCTCTTCTTTATCTTCTGGTTTCTACAAAATGTATTTGTGGTCTATAAATTCTGCATTCCAGGTGTCCAACTTCAATTCCAGGATTCTTTCCTTGAAACCCATCAGAGTTAGTTCATCAAAACTTTAAGTTTCATTGAATTTCCCAAGGTGTGTTCCTACAAAAGTAGCTCATGAAAACTTGGCTGAATGCTGCCTAAAAGTGATGTAAGGCTAAAACATGTTTGTAATTCATATACTGGTTATGATTAATTAAAAAATTAATTAGAACTTAATTAAAACCATTTTTTAAAAAGTATAAATAAATAAAATATAAATAAATAAATGAATAAAAATAACCATTCAAAAAGAATTGGAATAGTTATATGATTTCCAACACTGGGATTGGGCAAGTTTGGGTTTAATTCCTGAAACCTCTGACTCAAGGCATTTAAAATCACACCTTTTTAAAGGCAAATCTGCCAGGCCAGCTGAACCCTAAAATTTCAGGCTTTGCAGTGAAAATAAGGCCATGAGGATGACTGAAGATCATGGATTTGGGTATCCACCTAGGATTTGTGTATGTTTTCTAAGGAGAGCTCACCTGGCACCACATCAAACATGGATTATCCCTGAGGAAGTCATTTGTATGATATATCATGGTGCTCAACTGATCCTGTTTGTGGTTTTGGCTCTTATTAAATATTTCCTTGGTAGGCAAACAACATCATCAATATCCTTTCCTGTTGGCCTTGAAATCAAGATTGAGTAGCAAACCACAAAATAATACAGGAGTGCAGCAAAGCAAAACTCCTCCAAAATAAAAAGGACTGTGAAGAAAGAAGAAAGGTGTTGAAAAAAATCATAAAAAATAAGGGCTGCACAGTGAAACAAACACTCTGATATTTAGGACAAAACAAATTTAAAAAAAAATCAGCGAAAGCAGACAGAATAATCGGCGGGAAAGTGCTATTAACATTTAGAACTTATGGTTGATAATTCAGCTGTGTAAGTGCTGCACACCAAGGTACATGATTAGATGTGCTAATTGAGGGTTTGACTGATTTTCACAGGCAGCAGCACGACTGAAATGGTGCCAGAGTAAGCCTGGGGTCTCTCTGCTCTCTAGACTCTGTTTTCCTGCCTTTGCTTCCTACCTGTTGAGAAATTGCAGGTTTGGGTTTGGTTTAATTGCTGGTTTTAGACCTTCCCTCACCTCTCCGTGAACAGAAGCATTTTGCACAACTTTCTGCAGCACCTGGACGTGAGGAAGAAAAAAAAAGGAGCTCTAAAAGCAATTTCAGGGAGGTGAAACCAGGAGGTGCTCAGATGACACAAGAGCTACAGAAGCTGGAAAATGGAAAAGACAGACTTGGTACTGAAAATGGTGAGAAGGAAAGATAACTGGAGTGCTGTGGAAATGAAACAGTTGTGTAGATTTACCCTTCTGATTTTACACATTATCCCTGGATGTTTGCTGAAGTTGGTTCAGTCTGCTAAATTCAGGCACACCCTAATGATAGTTCTTTGTAAATAATTAATGGTCTTTGCTATGAATTGATATGTTTTGTAAAAATGCAGTGAGAATGGTGCAGCTCTGGAGAGGTGAATGCTGTTGTGTAGCTGCAGCTGCCTGCAGCAGTCAGACACGTAGATCTCCTTCCCTACAGATTTAGTCAGGTTGTATCCATTATATCCACGGATGCATCCCTAAATTTCCACAAAAACAGAACACCAGGTCAGAGAAAATCACATCACTTTTAGTTATCAGCTTGCTCATACCTGTATTGCTGTTTCCTTGGTTTAAGCAGAGCTAACAGGAATACAAAAAATTATTTGTCAGTGTTTGTGAAATGCTGAATTCCTGCAGCACTTGGATCTTCTCTCTCTGCTGGGACTTTGCCTCCTCTGGGAATGCCAGTCCTCTTAGGGAGGAATTTATGGTTGTGCAGCCACACAGCATCAAATCCATGGATTTCTTCAGCCTGGCCTAATCCCTATTTTGAGGCTGTTAAAGTCTCCAGTTCACCTTTCCTTTGTTAACTTTGCTCTGATGTTCAGCTTATCCATCATCCCCCTGGGATAAGCCAGTCTGGGAGTTCAGGACAGAGTCTGATTTGGCTTTCAAATGCCAGCTTTGGCCAAACCATCCCCAACAGCACCTTTTAGAAACCCTGAACATTTTCCAGTGCTGGCAGTGCAGATGCTTCAGAGAAAACATCCTCAGTTTTCCTCTTGCTTTCAGTCTGAGAGAACATTCAGGGCTTGGTTCTGCTTGGCTCTGCTGTGGGAGAAAGTGATGTTTCCTCCCTCTTGGATGTTTCTGGACCAGGATTAAATCAAGCAGGAAAAAAGTACATATTTTTGCCTCATATTCTTTATTCAATGCTTATCTTTATCCATAAATCTATCTATTTATCTGATAAAAAAAATCAAGTTATGTTCAGCTTTCCTTGGCTGAGAAAAGGCAGCAAAACTTCCAATGGATGAAAGAGAGTTCACCAAAAATCTGCCCCATTCACTGAATTTGGCATCCCCTCTCCCCCAGCCCCTCTGCCTGCTGTAACTACTTTATTTTTGGGGGGATGTAAGTCAGATTTCTTTCTGCCAGTGGCACCAGCACACACCTGTGAGGTCGATTCCACCCCACCCACTGCAGGATTTTGGGAGGCTGTTCCTTCAGGTTCTCAGCCTTGAGGGGAATAAGAAAATCAACCCTCTGTGCACAGCTTTCCTTGTAAGCCATGGCAGAGAACAGCCTCTCCCTCCTCCTGCCATTGTGGCTTCCTGCAGGGACTTTTGTTTTTCCAATAAAAGCTGTGTCTCTGCAGGTTTTCTCCTTGCTGTGCTGGTTTCCCACAATCCCACATTTCTCTGGGTGATCCAGGCTGATTTTAAGCAAATTACTCGCTCCTACAATGGCCTTTCAGCTTAGGAAGTGAAGGAAGTAAATTGATATTTGAGCTTTCTGCTCCAGAGAAAGTAAAGATTTCCTGGGTTTGTAGTGTGCAGGTTTCAGGCCTGTCCATCCCTGAATATCTCGTGCAAATCTATACATTTTCCTGTGTCCTGGATAAATCTGAAGATCTTTTCCAGAAGATTGTGTGGATTTAGGGGAGTCAGAACCCTCTGCACCCACCTTCCTCACAAGTTATGAGGCAGAAGTGTGATCTCTTCTCGCTCCTCTACACCACTTTGGTGACACAAAATAGCTACAGGGCTGAAAATTCCCTTCACCAAAGGGATTTGGAGGTTGGTGGGTAACTCTGCCACTGGTGGAAAAATCCCACAGTCCAGCTGCCCTCAAATCAGCAGGAACAGAACCATCATTAGGGATATATTGAAATTCATGCTCAATAAAAATCTATGTTTTCAGCCTTGGCTGATTTGGCCATGTGAGTGGTTTACAACCATCAATAAACTGCATCTCTGGAGTGCCTTTCCCATTCAGGATAAAGAGTTTGCTCACACCACCACGGGGAATGGTTTTATTTCCACCTGGGAATGTCACCAGAGGGGAGGAGATTTCCTGTGAGCCTTCAGAAGATCATAATGGTTGATGGGATTTGTCTTGCCTGACTGCCAGGTTGATGTCTCACGCGAGGCAATTATCAGAGTTTCTTCCATGAGAGAGAAACTGGCTTTTCCAGGGGGATTTCCTCCCATCTTTCAATGAAAAAAAAAAAGAAATAAATCACACTGTGAAGGTGTTTCTACCTTTTTAATGAGCAGAGAAAGAATCCAGATGATTTTGCCAACAGCAGGGTAGGATGCTATAGGACACTCATATTTTGGGAAATTTTTGTGCTCTGCTGTGATTTTCCCAGGTGTATTTCCAAGCTCTGAAACTGGAGGTGATCCTGGAGCATTTTTGGGGTCATTTTCTTGCTGAGCCAAGATCTCTGGTCCCCTTTGTCCCCCCAGCTGTGCCAAGGAGCATCCCAGACCTCAGTGAGCACTGGGGTGACATCCTGGGAGCTCTGCCAGGCACAGACTGGAAAAACTCTGTTTTCATTCCAGGGAGATTTGGGATTTCTCTCTGTGTGGGTCGGGGGTAGAAGACACACTGAGTTTTTGGACAATGTTTATTGTAACACCTCCTTGCTCAGCTGCTGCTTGAAATCCCATTTTAAAATGTTGACAGACATTTGAAGCCGTGGCTTCGGTTGAACAGGAATAGCAAATTTTCCAGACTAACAGGAGACACCAGGCCCAGTTTTTTCTAAAAAACAAACTGTTAGAAAAACCTTTTTGTCATTTCTCACAGCAGCAATTGCATAAATTTTAATCTGGGGCTTCTGGAAGGGCAGAGCATTCACAGCTTGACTTTTGAGTTTTCTTTTTCTCAAGGATTGTTTGGATTTGCTGGCTTAGGTTTTTTGGTTTTTTTGGTTTTTTTTTCATCTAGAGAATGAGAGGAATAAAAACCAAACTCTCCACTGGGAAAACTGGAAAATTTTGAAATGGGGCCAATGAAAGATAACAGCCATGGAAGACTGCAATACAATTTAACTGTGTTAATTTTCAGATGATTATGCACATTTCTTTAAATAGTTCTGCAAAATTCTCCCTCCACCCCAAATTAGTCTCTTCTCTTTCTTGGAACTTTGCAAGAATTAAAAAAAAAAAAAGTAAGAAAACCATTGTTACCCTAAACTTCCTTCAGCTGTTCAAATCCACATCTGCTGTCTAGGGAATCACCTCATTTCCTCCTAAAATCCTCTGCATTACATCCAAGCCTTCTGGTCCTGAGTGAGGCTTTAATTCAGGAGTTATTTCAGAGCTCTCTGGCTGAAATCCTGGTAATTTATCCGAATGTTAACACAAAGTCACACTTGAGGGAGGTGGGAGTTCAACAACAATTCAATATTAGTTCAAACTATTCAAAAATAGTTCAACAACAATTTAACCCCTCCACTTTTGCCCTCTCTAAGCACAGAGCATGGGAGGGACTGGAGAGGCAGAACCACAGTCCGAGGCTGCAGGTTTAGCCCAACACAGCCAAGAAACTGGGTGGCCTTTGGGCAAATCACATCTTTCTGCTCCCAACCTTCCAGTCCCACTTTCCTGCTCAGTTCCTGAACTCTGCCACCCTAGGAAAGGATTTTAAACCCCAGGGAGAGCCTGAAACCCCACGTGTTTCACAGACAGCTTCCCCCATCCAAGCACATCCCTCTGACTGTGCTTTTGCAAACCCCAGACACGACTGCAGCCTTTTGTTTGATGTTTCACGGTTTTCATTCGAACATCTGAGCTCAGAGCGCTCATGACAAATCTGGCTAACGATCCTTGATTGTCTGATCA
This sequence comes from Entomyzon cyanotis, assembly GCA_024500445.1. Classification (NCBI taxonomy): domain Eukaryota; kingdom Metazoa; phylum Chordata; class Aves; order Passeriformes; family Meliphagidae; genus Entomyzon; species Entomyzon cyanotis. The sequence goes on from JAKEPQ010001016.1 coordinate 2,541,608, forward strand.
GTGATCTGCCTCGAGCAGGATGTGGAGGGGAGCTTTCCCCCTGGGATTTGTCTGTGCTTGTGCACGAGTTGGGTCAAAATATTTCAGCAGATTGGGAAAGGATTGCTGAACATGAGGAGAAAATGGCTTTTGATTGCCTTTCTTCTTTCTGCTTTATTGTACGTCACTTGCTTGATGAGGTTCTTTGCCCTTGGGATGAACTCTGGGTTGGTTTTAGTGGAATGTGGACCAGCTTGGAAATCAGCAATCAGAGCAGAATTTCTCTCTCCCAGGGCTGGAGCTGGAGAGCTGCTGCCATCCCCAGCAATCTGCTCCATTCCAGAGCACTGAGAAACTCCCAGTTGTAGGAATTGCCTCCCCTGGGGTGTAGGGAATCCAGGATTTCTCAAAGGCAGCCTGTGGATGTGCCCAAGTGCACAAATACAGGCTCTGAAAAGACCAGAAATCCAAATATCTATCAGCTGGCAGAGCAGCCAGAGAGACAGGCTTCTCTGAAAGGGGCTTTTGAGAGATATGTTACAAAACAGAGAATTATAGAATCCCAGAATGGTTTGGGTTGGAAAGGACCTTGAAGATCATCCAGTGCCACCCCTGCCATGGCAGGGACACCTTCCACTGTCCCAGGCTGCTCCAACCCCAATGTCCAGCCTGGCCTTGGACACTGCCAGGGATCCAGGGGCAGCCACAGCTTCTCTGGGAATTCCATCCCAGGGCCTCCCCACCCTCACAGGGAAGAATTTCCTCCCAATATTCCATCTAACCCTACTCTGAAGCCATCCCCTTTGTCTAATTGTAGAGAAGAGAGCTAGATCCATCACAGCCAATATTGGAGACCTTTTATGGAGTTTTTCTGGCTCTCTCCCAGGTTTGCAGAGTTTCCAGGTGGTTTTGGGTTTATTTGATCAAATCTTGGCTGGAAGAGGTCACAGGGGTGTCCCCTGTGCTGGACACAGCCAGTCCAGATGTCCCCAAACCAGACCCACCACTGGCCAAAGCTCAGCCCATCAGCCAAGCAGGAGGAGCCTCTGTGAAAACATATTTAGGAAAAAGTGAAAACCCAGGTGTGGGAGAGGAGTTCAGACAGGTGTGAGAGAGGAGTTCAAAGAGGAGTGAGCAGCAATCCAGCAGTGCCTGGGCAGGGCAGGAAGAGGGACAGGGACACAGCAGCTGGGGGTGGCTGGCAGCCAGGGGTGTCACCACCACAGCAGGGGATTGTCCTGGTGGTGGGAATTGCACTTCCAAGGTTCTGTGTGACTGATGGGTTGGAAGTCATCCTCTCTCCCATTCGCTCTGATTTTCCCTCTCTCTCATCCCCAGAAGCTGTGCAAGGTCTGTAGGATTCCTCTTGCCAAGCCCATCTGAGTCTGCCAAAAATGATGGAACTTAATCACCTACAGCTCCCCTTCTCAGAGCCTGTGTCTGGTTATAACCCTCTGAAGTGGTGCAGGCAAAGATGGTTTTTTTCTGCATTAATCTGGGGATCAAATCTGACTTTTAACAGAGCAAATCCTTTCTGCTCATAACAAAGTCATGTGTGGGAGACATAAGGATTCCCTTCTGTAAACTGCTCTTGAGTTCTTTGCATTTTTTAATCTTTTTTCATTCCATACTTAACTCCTGTCAATCCTTATTTTTTTTTTTTTTTAATAAAACAACGTAGAAATAATCCCACCACCTCAGGAGTCAACCTCAAAGATACAATTGATAATTAACTTTGTTATAACATGTTATAACATGTTCATGCAATGATTACTATAACAACCACCCCAAATCATCCCTGGGCTCTGAAAGTGCTTGGAGCTCAGTGGGATCTCTGTGGAAGGAGTTCCAGGGCAACCGAGTTGGTTGGGAAAGCCACGGAGTGTGTGTAGCCTAGTCCTGCTCCTGCTGCTTTCCTGCTCTGTGCTCCTGGGTAAGTTATTTCCCTTCTGTACTTTTTCATGTATAAAACACTGAGGATTGAATTTACAATTTGGTAAATCTGACTGAGATTCTGTGAATATCACAAGCCATGTATGGTGCTAGAGCTCCTGAGAATCCCAGTGTTGTCTCTGTTTCAGTGTGGGATTTGGGGGTGGGAAGGAATTTGAGGGAAAAAGAATATTAATCTCTCTTTGATTTTTCTTCTTTTCTTCTTTTCTGTGTGCTTATTCAACTCCACATCCAGATTGTGGAAGCAAACAAAGGGAAGGAATTCAGGCAGAGCCCCCATGGCATCAAGATATTCAAGACAGCTCTGAAACAGCCCTAAACTAATTTCCCCAAGCTCCTAAACTGATTTTCACAAGTCAAGTTTGTTCTGCCTGTGATGGTGATTGGTGAGTATTTTTCCCCTACCTTTATCTCAACCGAAAATTTTGACTATATTTAATTTATTAAATTAATTATATTTTCCCACCCCAATTTTTTGGGCACCTGACATCCATCCAGGGTCAATCCACCTCAGGGGCAAAGGTGAGTATGACCTCTCATGGTACAAATATTCCCACCAGGAATGTGACTGTCACTCCTAAGGAAGTCCCATCTCGAAATGAAACAGTTTTCTAGGGCATTTTCCTCAGAAATGGCCTCAGAAACGGGAGATGTGGAGTGCTGGCATGTTGCAGAAATCAAGGATGATCCTAAGAATCAATAGGAAGACTCTCATGGACTTCACTGAATGAAGAAGTATTTTATAACTTTGGCAACATGTTGTGCCACGAGGGAACAAAATAAAAATGTTACCAAGGCTTTCCCTCACAAAGGTTTATTGGTTCACTAGAAGCTAATCAAAAGGAGAAGGAAGAAAAAGGGAAAAAACTAAAACTTGCTGCATTAAAAAGGGAAGCCAAGGCAGGAGAGTTATAAAATCATGGAATCATAGAATGATTTGAGTTGGAACGAATATAAAAAAATCATCTACTTCCACCCCAGCCATGGCAGGGACACCTTGCACTGTCCCAGGCTGCTCCAAGCCCCAGTGTCCAACCTGGCCTTGGACACTGCCAGGGATCCAGGGGCAGCCACAGCTTCTCTGGCAATTCCATCCCAGGGCCTCCCCACCCTGCCAGGGAACAATTCCTAGTTCCCAATCTCCCATCTCAACCCTGCCCTCTGGTCACTCTGCAGCCATTCCCTGTGTCCTGTCCCTGCAGCCCTTGGCAATTGTCTCTCTCCATGTTTCCTGCAGCTCCTTCAGGCACCAAAAGGCCACAAGGAGCTCACCCCAAAGCTTCTCCTCTCCAGGCTCAACAATCCCAGCTCTGCCAGCCTTTCCTCCCAGCAGAGCTGCTCCATCCCTCTGCTCATCCTGCTGCCTCCTCTGCACTCTCTCCAGCAGCTCCAGCTCCTTGCTGTGCTGGGGTTATGAAGTTCTCTCACCTCTGATATTTGATCAGAACTTTTGCTCCCTAAATCCAGCCACTGCAAAAACTCCTCCTCAGATGTGCAGCTCATCCAGGCAGAACAGACCCCAAATTCCCCCCTCAGTGGGTCACACAGACCCTGCTGGCACAGGGAAATGTTCCAGGGGCAGAGTCAAGGTTGTGCCACGAGTCAGAAGTTTCAGGCTCCCCACGTTGTGTTTTTCCATCCCTGATTTATCTGCTTCCTGCTCCACCTGCAGTGCTTTCCTGCTGGCACCAACAGCAGCAGGTGCTGGCAAGGGTCTAGAAGAACCCAAAGAGGTTCAAAGCCTCTGAGCACACAGATTTTGTGAGCAGCACAGTTCTGGTTTCACAGCAGTTCTTTATCTTTGGGTCAAAGTGATGGATTACTTTTGGGAATAATATGCGATTTTTAAATCCTTTTCCTCTGTGCACCAGTTTCAGACAGATGGTGACATTTCCCTTCATTATACTTCTAATTTTCCCAAGGAATTGACTAACCAAGTAAAAAAGTCAAACCAATTACAGGGGGCTTGGGGCACAGGTTTTTCCCCTCACAAAATAATGTACCTGAAATCTCCTGACTTATTGTTTATTTAGGAGAAATTTGCATATGAAGGCAGAAGTTCTTGTGCTTTTAACTGTATCAAACCAGTATTACCATCACAATAGATTGGAGAATCATAGGATCATTTGGGCTGGAAAAAGCCTTTAAGACCAAGAGTGCAACCCTTAAATTAACGCTGACAAGCCCAGCACTAAACTGTGTCCCCTAAAGTCACCTCTTTTAAACATCTCCAGGATTGGTGACTCCACCACCACCCTAGGCAGCCTGTTGCAATGCTTGACAACCCTTTCTATGGAGGAATTTTTCCTAATATCCCATATTCCTAATAGTCCCCAGCACTGACACTTCCTTCCTGGAAGAAACACAAATCCCATCTTATCCTATTGTCACTGAAACTGCAGGGAAAACAAAAACCCTCCAACAACATTTTTAATGTTAGAGAGTCAAGGCATTACTTTATTATCTGGCCAGGATGTTGTTCTGGCAAGGATGTACCACAGAAATCATTTCATCCACTCACAGCCTGGCTGTGCAGAGAGAATCATTCCAGGATATATGACTTTTACTAGATTCTTTAGATATTTTATACAGTCAAAATACATAGCAATGTTCATTGGTCCAAGGTTGAGCAAACCCCCAGTATTCAGTTTCCCATTGGATCTGAATCTCCTCACCTCTGATGTTAGTTAGATTTTTCATTCTCCAATTTTCCTATCAGTCCTTTCCTGACCAGATGTCTTCACCCCTGCTGGAGGTGGTCTGGGGTAGCTGTTTGTAGATAGTCACTGATGTCCCACTGATAGCTCTTTATCTTTGTGTTTCCTTACCTTTATCTTTATCTTTATCTTCATCTTCATCTTATCTTTTACCTTTATCTTTTGGGTTATTCCCAGTATGTTGATATGCTGAGTCCATCAGACCTCACCTGGTAGAACAATGCCCTGGAAAGAAACCTAAAATTCCTTTTCCCAGGGTAAAGACAAACACAACCCTTTAACTAAAGTCATACAAAATTTTTGAACTGGTATATTTTCCAACACTATGGCTCTGGGAATCTATGGAAATCAGACCCTAAATTACTCACCCTGATTCCCTCCCTAGACACTTCCTCAGTGTGAAGAACTTGTGAACTTCCTCTGCGGCAGATGCACCAGGAGGAACACCATCCCAACAGCTGGTGCAAGAAAAGCAGATTTGTGCCTAGGGAATTCATCTGCTTCTGCAGTGCTTCTCTGGAGTGTGTGCAGCTGCTGTAATAGGGAAAATGTGTCAGAAATTAGATTAGGTTGGTTTCCAGTGGAAGACACCATGAAGGTGGATGTGGTGATAACAAGCTGATATGTCATTCCTGTGGAGAGCCACATTATTTCTACAGGGTTTGAGTACTTTGGACTCAGACAGACCAATTTCCCCCAATAAAATGAATGCCAGGGGTAACACAGATGCCATAATTGTTAATCAAACAAGAGTTTAAGCTGTAAGTTTTCTTATGAGTGTGGCGTGGTGAGAAGGGAAAGAAAGCAATACAGACACAAAAATCACTGCGGTGATTTTAGAAATTACTGAACTGAAATACTGGATAGTGACATTGATATCATGGCATTTCCATGGATCTAAGGACTTGATGATCACTGTGGGTTCCTCCCAAATATCCCTTCACAAAATATTCTGTGACTGTGTCCTGTGCAAGAATCCTGCTGCCTCCATCCTCCCTGTTGGAAATCATAATGAGAGTGACAACAGAAATTCTGTGGGAAAGAACAAATGCTCTCCAAACCTCAGCTGTGAGCTGATAGCCTAGGGAAACACCACAGGTGAGTGGCTGAAATGTGGGCTGGAAGCCTCAGGGCTCGTGTGGAAGTTTGTTTTGTGCCTCTGGCAGATCCTGTCCCCTCAGACATCTCTCTGTACTGTGGTTTCCATGAGCATCTCGGCTGTCCAGCACATCCCAGGCCCTAAATTTGACTGTGACCCGATGAGGACCTCTGATCCAAGTGAGAATGTCCTCCTGGAACTTCTCCAGACCTGAGGCACCCAGATTTTCAGGAGCTCTCAGAGCAACAGGTCCTTTTCTGATGGCATCTCCAGGCCACAACGCAGATGGAGGATGTTGCTGTTCCTTCCCACAGCCTCACAGCCCTGGGAGGGAGGAAGACTCTCCTGCCACCTCAGTGCTAAAATCTTTCAGCACTTCTGCTGCCTCCAGCAGGGATCCAATGGGTTAGGCATGAAGAAAAAAATACTTAGAAAAATCCACTGAGTTTATAACCTTAAGGGGCTCTCTGAGGATGAAATCCTGGCAAATCCATGCTCTGAGCCAGTATATCATTAACATAGTTGCTAAAAGAATATTTGCTTTAAAAAACCTCTTTCTTCTGTGGGGAAATGTGGCTGAAAGCTGGGCAAGCCCTGGAGGTGCTGTGACAGCAGCTGGACACAGCCAGGGGGACAAGGGGGACAAGAGGCCAATGGCAGCTGGGCTGGATCAGGAGTTGTGTGTCCAGCAGGAGCAGGGCAGGGATTGTCCCTCTGTGCTGGGCACTGAGAGGCTCTGCAGGACTGTGTCCAGTTCTGGTGCTGTGAGAGAACAAACTCTGTCCCTGGGATCTTTCCCAGCAGTAACAACATTTTGTGAGGGACGTTTGAGAGGAAGATGCTCCAAAGCTGCTGATCTGAGGCACTTTGCTGGGGTATCCTGGAGCAGAAATTGATGTGGACCAGTGAAATATTTGCCCATCTTTAATCACGGTGTTCTCTGAGCCGTGTGGCTCCGGGAGGGTTAGGTAACACGGCGGGAGGCAGGGATGATTGCGGGATGGAGATGCCATCTAGTGGGAACAGCAGCCTGGGAGAGAGCAGGACAGGAGGGTGCTGGCAATGCATCCTCCAGTGCCACACGCAGCCCTGGCATGGGGACATGTGGTGGCACCGGGCTGGGGTCACAGGTGGCAAAGCCTTCATTAGCGTGAGAGGGAAAAAATTTTAAAAAAAAAAAAAAAAAAAAAGAAAAAAGAGAGAAAAATGGGGGGGGGGGGGAGGGAAAAAAAGAAAAAAAAAAAAAGAAGGGATTTCTGCTTTTCTTGATTTTTGAACTGAAAGGTGTGCTGGAAACTGTTTCAACACCCAGAGTGCTTGAAACCAGGGGCTGAGAGGGGAGTCCTGAGTGGAAAATCTTGGGCAAGTCCAGCCTCAGACAGAGGGAGACACAGCATCAAAGAATCGTGGAATATCTTGATTTGGAAGGGACCCACAGGATCATCCAGTGCCACCCCAGCCCTGCCCAGACCCCCAGCAATCCCACCCTGGGCATCCCTGGCAGTGCTGTCCAAAGGCTCCTGGAGCTCTGGCAGGTTTGGGAATGTTCCCATTCCCTGGGGAGCCTGGGCAGTGCCAGCACCCTCTGGGGGAAGGAAGAACCTTTCCTGCTCTCCAGCCTGAGCTGCCCTGCCCAGCTCCAGCCAGGATGCTGTCCCTGTCCCCGAGCAGAGATCAGAGCTGTCCTGGGGATCTCTCCCCTCAGGCTCCTCTGCTCCAGCTGGACAAACCCAATGCCCTCAGTGGATCCTCCTGTGGTTTCCCCTCCAGACCCTTCCCCACTCATTCTCTCCCTCTCCTGCTCTGTCCCTCTGGGCTGGTGACAAACAGAACAGGTTCCTCAGGTGTGTCCATCTCAGCTATCCTGTTCTCTCAGACGAGGGGGTGGGCAGGGAATCTGTATTTTGTGTAATGGATTGAAGTGTGGAGATCCTTGAGCTGTCTGGGAAGGAACCTTGTGACACTAAAGGAGTATGGGGAGCTGATTTCAGCCTCACATCAGTATCTTACTATGGCACTTTTCACCTTTTATTTTTGGTGAAAATGGGCAGGGACACCTTCCACTGTCCCAGGCTGCTCCAATCCCCAGTGTCCAACCTGGCCTTGGACACTGCCAGGGATCCAGGGGCAGCCACAGCTTCTCTGGGAATTCCATCCCAGGGCCTCCCCACCCTCCCAGGGAAAAATTTCTTTGTATATCTAATCTAAATTTCCCCTCTTTCAATTTGCAGCCATTCCCCCATCTCCCGTCACTCCAGTTCCAGATGAATTGTCCCTCTCTGTTTTTCTCAGAGCTCCTGCAGACCCTGGAAGGAGCTGTGGGGTATCCTCAGAACCTTCTCTTCTCCAGGCTGAACATCCCCAGCTTTCTCACCTGTTTATAAGACAACAAATGCTGGGGTTGCAGCTCCTTCTGGTGCAGCACACCTCAGGGTGCAGGGGGGATTTGTCCCAGGACCCCTGTGGGCAGCAGGGCTGTGGGAGAGGTGAGGTGGGACAGCAGGATGGCTCCAGAGCTGGGACAAAGCACCGTGGAGTCCCTCTCTTCTCTCTCCACATCATTCTCTGCTCCATTTCAGTTTAGAGCAGCACAGGCTTTGCTCTGAATTCTTACCTTGACAGCAGCTGGAGAGCCAAGGGGAGAGAGCCTTGTGGACTTCCATGGCATTCCTTTCCATGGCATTCCTGACCATTAAACAGGACCAACATTTCCAACATCAAAACACTCCAGCAAGGGTCGCTGCCCCAGGAGGGCTTTGAAGACAACAGAGCATTTTCCACACACTGAACCTTTATCTCAACCCACATTTGTGAATGAAGGGATTATAATGTCCCTGAAACCTCTTCGTGCTTGGAGAACAGAATGAGAGTCTCCAGCTCCTGAGATCACTTTGCAGATGTATAATTTAAAAATGAAAAATTTTGCTCACACATTCAGCCAGTTCCCTTTTTTGCTTCCTTTTCCCTGTTGCTGCTCTTCCCTTCATCTATAAATAGCTACTCGAGTGCCTGGTCCCAAAGCAGTGCTAGAGCAGCTCTTCTTATTATCAGCAAAGCCTGATCATTTTGTCTGCCAAGAGCTTGAATGTGCTGACTCGAGCTGCAGAAAGACCTGGATGTGGGGGAAAGGCTCTGGCTCTGCCTTTTTACCCAGCAGAGATGTCCAGGCTCCTCATGCTGGGCCTGGGGGTCCCTGGGGGTTCTTCTGTGACTCATTTCACTGCCCAGGGGATCAGCAGGACTCTGCCTTCTCACTGAGGTGCACCTTGATCCCAAAGCCAGGGTTGGAGATCCCTGCTGTGGGAATCAGGAATTAAACAATGAAAGGCATTTGGTGTCTTCAGGAGGGTGAAGTTCCCTGTGGAAGTTTGCCCTTGTGTTCTCAGGTTGATTGAATCCTTAATTATCTCCACGATTGGATGTATTCTGATGGTGCAGGAGCTCCCCAGCTCCTGGCAGGGCAGAATTCCTCCCCTGGCTGCCCAGCTGGCACAGGAGCAATGCTGCACTCTTACTAGGAGACACTGAAGAGTATTAAAGGGTTTAAGTGTTGCTCTGCTTGGAGAGTCTCCTGCAAAAGTGGTGAAAATGATTTCCATCCCTTTCCATCAGCAGCCAAGTCAACACCAGCTGAAAAGAAAACGCTCAGGAAAAACTCCAAGTGTGGGAAAAGGAGGGATTTCTGATGCTGCTAACCCTGACCATGGCAGGTTGTTTGCCAAGAGCAGACAGACCTGGATGTTGTTTTTCCAGTTCTCAGTGAAGAGTTTTGTTTTGCTGGGTGCCTGCTGAAGTTCACCCTGCAGGAGGCTCCTTCTGTGGCAGAGCTGTTATTTATCCTTCACTCTTTTCCTGGACAGCAGGGTCTGCCTCCCTCAGCCTCCTTTATTTGCTTTTGCAATAATACAGCTCTGCCTGCTTCCCTCTGTGGTTATTTCTTCTGGTCTTCCTTCCCTGCTGAAAGCAGATCAATGCTTGGCCTGGTCAGAAACTCGCCAAGATGTTTTTCTGGTCATTTATTTAAGAACTGATCATTAGCGCTTTGTGCGGGGAGAAAAATAACAAGGCAAAATGTCATTTTTCTTTTCCTCCTTGCTGAAAACTTTTGGACATAAATGTAAGGGAGCAATTTTCAATATTATTATGATTAGTAGAAGTATTAGTTTTAGTATATTGCTCCAAAAGTATAGCAGCAGTCAAGCCTCAGCTGATGCTGATGAAAATGAAAAGAAAAATACCTCAGTTTGCAAAATGGCTTTAAAGCCAAAATTCCCTGCAGCCAAAGCCTGATTGTGTCCAGTGTGTCCAGCTGGGACAAGGGCCAGGTGGCAGAGCTGCCATGCATCCACAGCAGAAAACCCCAGGAACAAAACAATCCCCAGCAAGTTATTTGTCACAACAGGTGGCTTTGAACGAGAAGCTGCACAGGGATGCTGAAATTGCCATGGATCTGGGAGTTTCCAGCAGCAGCAGCTGCTTTGCTCCTGTGGCACTGCACTCCCCCAAAATGGATTCATGCTCCTCTCCAAGTGCTGCCCCATCCACCTCCACACCCACTGCTGCTTATCCTGGGGTTATTTCCCAGTCCCTGTGGCTCACAGGAACCTCCAATACACCGAATTCTTCTCCTTACTCTCACAGCTTGTGCTCACAACTTTCTCCTCGAGGTTGTGAGCACTATCCCAGCACTCTGGCAGGTTGTCTTCCTTATAGATTTGGCTTTGACAGAAGGAACTTTTCTTCTCTGATGAGAACTTTGCCAGTGATCACCACAGCAATTCACATCCTGCCAGCCCTGGAGCAGAAAACAAACCAGCAGCTGCCCGGTGTGCTTTGTATTTCCCCCCTCAGCCTGTTCCATGGACACACACAAGCCGGGAGGAAAACATGGCAAATTGATTTTGTCAGACAGAAAAACAATTTATAACAAGCAGGGAATCGAGGGGTGAGAGGAATGTGAGGCTTTTTTGCTGAGAACCATTACCAGTTTTGCTTTGCCTGCTTCAGATTTGCTATCAGCACTCTCAGAGTGTTGCCACCAAGTGCCCCTGGCTTCAAAACCACGTGCTGCTTCCTACAGCTGAGAAATAAAATAATCTGTAAAACTGGACGCTGTTGCCTGATTACGGATGTGTGGCTGATGGAGTCTGCTGGCTTTTGAATTTCTGCCTCTGGTTAGCTCTTTCCATCCTTTCTGAGCAGCTGAACAGGTGGAATTCCAGGTGGGAAGAAACAGTGGGGAAGAAACATTTGGGGTATGACAACTTTTCATACCTCATGCAGGGGTGACTTCAGGGTCATCTCCTGACCTCAGCCAAGCTGCAGTGAAAAATAAGTTTTCTGAGCCCTGCAAATTGTCCTGTTGGTGCTTTTGAGCCCTTTCTGAGTACTGCAGGGTGTATTTGTGCAGAAAAGGTGGATATTATGCCTATGTGGTTTTTCTAGTTTAACTTTTGAGAATGGATTTAATAAAATAATCTTTTTTTTCTATTTTAACTTTTTTTTAACTTTTAAGAATGTATTTAATAAAATAATCTTATCCTCCAGCTGCAAGTCAAAGCAGAAGGAGGGAGAGTTCATAGAAAGATTCTTCAGCCTCCAGATGATTTGACTAAAAAGGTGAGAAAAAAATTCACTTTTACTAAAATATTACTCTTTCTGCTCTCCACAAGATTACACAGACACACTTGTGGTAGAAAGATGAATCAGGAGGTGGCTTTCAGAATAAAAAGAACAGGAATAATTCATTCCCCTGACTTGCTCCAAGATCTGCTGAGCCAACAGGAGGATCCTAGGAGGTCCAGGTGCTGCTTGGTTTTCCCTGTTCTGCATAGACTGTGGAATTTCTGGCTCTGTTTATCCCATAAAAAAATTGAATAACAGTGTTTTAAGAGCCATTCCTTGCCAAAAAGTCCTCAGTAGCCGTAGCCATGTAGCTGCTAAATAGGATTTTCTCTGGATCTTACCCAGTGGTTGAAGGTCCCAATAAAACCTCACCTGTGTAGGGATTCTTTTAGATATTCTTTCCTCCTGTATTACAAGTTTTTCTTCATAAAATATGCCAAAGTTTTGCTTGATTTAACTCTGCCCCAATATGGGGAGCAGCAGACTCCTGGTTTTGTGTCCCAAATCCCAGTAAACCAGTGGGACTTCCAGCTGGGAACAATTCCCCCGGGGAGCACAGCAGTGCCAGGTAATTAATTACTCTGTCCATGCTGGATAATGAGGAGGGACAGCCATTTAAAACACAATCTAGTTATTTATTCCATAATGCCTGGCCAGGTTTGCAACTCTTGGAGGAAAATACACTGGAAAATGCTAAGATGAGGTGAGTTTCTCTCTTGTTATCAATCAAAGGCTTTCAGTGTGCTGCAGCATGGAAAATCCATCTCCAGCTACAACAGGCTTCCAGCCAGAATCCCATCTTCCATGGGAAGAAAACATCACTGCAAGGAAATTACACCCTAAAAAAGAGGCAGAAAACAATCCCTTTGAACACAGTTTGTCGCTCCTTCTATATATTTATCTCTCCTTGCAAAACCTCCTGTGATATTAAATTTATGGGGTGTATTTTATTTAGATTACTGGCCATGTCTTTCTGCAGAGGCCACATCTCTATCAGTGAAATAAAGCGTGTCAGGGATCATTCTCAGCTGCCATAAATTTGTCTTCTGTTCAGTGCAACTTTTAGAGCTGTCCTTAATATGGTTTTAGTCTCAAGATAAGGCTCTCCAAAATTTCTTAGTCTGATAAAGAGTTCCTAATAAATAATTTGAATTATTTTAATTGAGAGCCTGAGAGTTCATTAGGATGAAGGTGCCAAAAAATGGTCCTGAGCACTTGGAATTCATCAGCAGAGACATAGCAAGTGTTTTATACATAGATATGTTCACCTTCTGGAAAAAGGGCTGTGTGAATGTTAACTTCAAATCCCATCTTTGCTCCCAGAAATTGGCATTTTCTGAACAAACCTGCTCTGTCTAGAGCTCCTCTTGCCATTTGGATCGACAAATGAAGATGAGAATTGGTTTGTTAATCAAAGTGGTTTGAATTTAACGTTGTGTCAGCTTCTCTGGCTTGGGAATTTGTATAGTCCAGTCCATTTTGATACAAAACAAAGTGAATATTTGGATAGAAATGGTTCCCTGAGGAACAGAGCAATGAGGAACCAGAGTCAAGAGCTGTCTTGCTGCACAATGTCCAAACCTTCCCTTCCCACAAATGCAAGAAACCTCTTAGTGCATTTTAATTTTTTTAGAGAACAGCATCTGCCTGATGAAACTTTAATCTCTTTGGCTGACCAGAGACAAATCCAGACCTTCCTATGAGAAGAATCTTCACTTTTCCTCTCTGCCATACTCTGCCAGTGCTCTGGGCATTTTAGGCAAAGAGAAAGATTAAATTGGGCTGAGCCTTTGTCATGGATCTTAAAAACGTGGATCATGCTCCAGATGGTTGCACAGCTTTTTCATGGAGACTGAAAATAATGGGGCATTCAGGGGATTATAACACTTGGGGCAAATCTATCCCCTCAAAAGCTTAATTATTTGAGAATAAAGAGGGAGCAGCAAACAAGAGACAGCCCCATTACTTAGCCAGAAATAATCTGATAACAGCACAAAGTGGATTTGGGAGCAGCACCATAAATATCCTGGTGCAGATCATTGGATTAGAGATGGTTTTTTACAGAGCAGTGCACAGGGGTGGGTATTGGAGGGTCTTGTTTGCAGCCCTCTCTCTGGAAGTTTGTGACTCATTTTCGAGTGAGGTGGATTGTTCTTTCTTTTAGAGCAACACAAATCTTAATTCTGAATTGCTAATTGGGATTATTTCACTTTGGGTAAGGATAATATGCAGTGATTAGTACTTTTTTAGAGTTACACTGAGCTTGTTTTTAGGAATCTTCTGCCCCTCTTCCCCATTTCTGTGTCACAGGGAAGAAGATGGGAGTTCTCTCTCTTTGAGTTCTCCAGACTTCCCTGTAAGTGCAATAAATTTCCTGATCTGCACCGACATTCAGCCTTTCATTTTCTCAGTCTAACCTTTGCAAACCATTAAAATCTGTGGGTGAAATTTGCACAATTGCCCCATTCCACCCCATTTTTGCCAAACACCAAATAAGCTTCAAGAACAGACTGGTGAACTCCCACTGGAGTACATGTCTTAATTAGGTGGAGTTAATTGCCCCTTGGACTTCCCTGAACACATTGCCTCTGCAGAAAGCAAAGATCCCCCATTTCTGCAGTGAATTGGATATTTTAAACAAGATAAATCCACCCTGGTATGACCTATGAGGGGAAATTGCCAGCTTGCCTTCCTTGCTCTTTGCTAGGATAGCACATGCTTCCCTTTTCCAAAATATCCATGGAGCTGCCTGATTCCCAGAGACAGAAACAGGGACCTGGAAATGAAGGCTGGAGGTTCAGCCCTTTTCAAAACTACTGAATTCTACTTTTCTCTCTCCATCCCTTCCATGTGACCCCAAAATTTCTTCCTGGAAAGGGTTTTTAAGCCCTGGAATAAGCAATTTGTCTTGTTTACAGGTGATGTACCTCATGCAAAATACATTTTTCTACTCCTAATACCATGAGATGTAATCAGGAGTTGGTCGAGGAGGGATTTAGCAGAGTTGGAGCTGTGCACGTTGGGAAGAGCAGCCAGAATATCTGAATTTTTCCCTCCTGATTTCTCTCAGCCTGGCCAAGGTCCTCATTACAAGGAATTCATTGTAATTCCATTACAAGGCATCAGCACAATGTGTGAGAGGTCAGCCTGGTGCTGAGCTGCTCCTTGCAGGGAAAGTTTGTTCTGTCCACAAGTTTATGGTCTCTGAGGGTTGAAATCCTTCATCTACAGAAGATGTAAATGAAATGAAATGTACACTGAAATGTAACCTCTCAGTGCTTCCCACTTTAATCTGTGGAAAAGCACAACTCTCAGTAAGGAATTCCAACACTTTCATTCCTGGCTCTGATCTGAATCAATCATGGAGCAAAAATGATTATTTTTCAACTGACTGTAAGAATTATCAGTCTATGAAAGTAGCATTGAACAGTAAATTACTGTAATTGCTTTCTGTCAGTGAAACCTTGAATTCTTAATATGCTCATTCTTGAATATCCAGGATATCTGACTTTCATAAGAAATCTTGCATTATAGTAACTGTGATATTATTTCTAAGAATAAATTGTTTTGTGTTTGCCTTGAAAATCAAGCAATTATTACCCAGCAGCTCAGCCTCACTGATTAGTCCAGAATTGCCTGGTTAGAGCAGCATTTAAAATAGTGAATCATCCTACTGTTTCTCTGGGTTTCCAATGGATTATTTGCACTTCTTTAGACAATGGAGGAGATTAACTGGAAACCTTAAGTAATGAGTATTATCCATTGTCTCTCTGATTAAAGCTGGAATTATCTCCCTGAGTCTTTGCTATCCAGGCTGTGATTTAACAAGTCATTTAAGCATGTAGCTAACATTTAAATATGTGAGAAAGCATCAGTTTTCTGATGGAAATCCTTGCTAATTTTGGGTTTCATATAAGAGGGACCATTGAAGAAATCCAGCTAGTTGCCATCAGAGAAAATGAAAATATTATTTTAATTCAAATTTATGTATCAATAATAGTAGAAGAGTGGCTAAAAATGAGGATTTTCTTCACCATCCAGAAAAACCATGGATAGTACATCATTCAGGGATAAATGCTGTGCAACAGCTGAAAGAAAATTATTTGTAGATCTCGGTGAAATACTGGCATTAAACCCAGGCAAAAAAAAAAAAAAAAAAAAAAAAAGTGAGAAAACATTGGAAATTATAACTTCTGTGTTTTGCAGCTAGGAAAAAAAAAAAAAACCCAAGGGAAAAAATTGTAAACAGGTCTTCAGTGCATATAAAAAGTTCACTTGATAAATTCTCAACTGAGTGAAAGTCACTTCCCTCTTGAAGGGGAATTTTTCGCCACATTCCACAACTATTCTTAGCAGGAATTGTCAGCTCACCGAGCAAGAGAGCAATCCCTTTTCCTGGTGTACAGCAGGCAGCAAACAAAGGAAGCACATCTGAAGTGCTTTTAGTGACCCTGGCCCTAAAACCTTGTCCCTCTCCCCATATCAGCCTCACAGAAATCAGGAAATCAGGGAGGGAGAACATTCCTTAAAGAGATTTGCACATTTTTCAACGAACGTGAAAAATGGGATAAGAGAGATTCACAGAACATCCAGAAGATGGCATAGATGTAGCAAGCCTGGTGTGGGGAGAGGAGGGAAAAAAATAATAAAGGAAGGAAGAAACTTCACAAATCTTCA
The DNA here is from genome assembly GCA_024500445.1 of Entomyzon cyanotis. Lineage (NCBI taxonomy): Eukaryota > Metazoa > Chordata > Aves > Passeriformes > Meliphagidae > Entomyzon > Entomyzon cyanotis. Next base: position 2,557,658 of record JAKEPQ010001016.1, read on the forward strand.
CTGGGTCACTCCAGGAAATATCAATATATGGAGAAAAAGGATGGAGAAACCAATTTTTGAGGAGAAGTGTGAAGAAGGTAGACTTGGAGAGTTGTGGGAGAGAGAGAGAGAGGATGGAGCCTCTTGGGAAAGCTGGAGCCTGCAAAAAATGAGGGAGAGTGAGGTGGTGCAGAGCCAAAATTTAGGATATCTGAGAGGAAAACACGGTGGGAGAGGCCTGTCAACAGCTTCTGATGGACTTGGAAAGGGAAGGGCATCTCTTTGGACGTTATTAAGATGTTATGAATGTGGATTATTGTAACAGTGGTTTTATTAGGTGTTAATAAGGGATAATGTTAAATTAAGTTGATATTATTAGGTGTGCTGCTATTATCTGCTTTGGATTGGTGAGGGAGGTGGAACAAGTGTGGTTTTAGTGTTTGCAGTCTCTGTTATTCAGGAAATAATCAAATTACTATTTTAATAATAAAATAATATAAGTATAATAATTGAAATAACATAGACATAAACATCATACCTATAAACACTATCAATATTAATCATATAAGCATAATAGTTAAAATACTATTTTTAAATTGTTGTAGAAAATAGCTCAAGGTCAACCACAATGAAATATTCCATTTGGGATGGTCAGCTGGAAAATCAGAAAATATTGGGCAAATTAATTATGTAAGTAGACAATTACCAACCAGCTCTGCTGGTACAAAGTGTCAAAGACACTTTGTCCCCAGTCCTTGATATGACCTGTGGCACTTTCTGTGGTAAATAATTAAAAATACTGCTTGGTGGAAGAGGAGCCAGTCTAGTTTGAGGTGAAAACCACAATTTCTGTGAAGAATTAAAGAAAAAAAGAAGAAATCTCCTATTTTAGCAGCAAACCTACTGGTCTAAAATATTATTTCCTGCTTGGTGGCTTCTACATCATCTTAAAGCATGAAAGTAAGAGTGTCTTCCACAAACACAGTTCCATTTCCAGGCTAGGATACTACACTGCCCTTCAAAATCCAACTGTCCTGATCCACCATGAATAGGGAAACTTTCAGTATGGGATCTGTCTATTTTCTCTTATTGAATATGTTAGTGATTGACTGTGGGTTGAGGATAAAGAGTTGTTAATAATTAGGGATGCAAAATCTGTTTTGTGTTCCGGAAGCAAAATTGTAAGAAACAATTTTTGATTTCTTTGTCCAATAGGTATAGTGTTGGCAGTTCTGGAGATATTTAACCACGAGTTATGAAGAAAATCCTTCTAATTCTGAGATCACATTGCAATTCTTGCTTTGTCCAGAATTCCCATGTATAAAAGAATCTTCTATTTTTTTATCTTGGAGCTAGCAAGAAAATAAATGCCAACGAGTTAGTTTAAAGATATAATTATGAATTAAAACTTAAGGAATGGCCACGTTCCAGAAGAACCATACAGTTTTTTCCATGTAAACCTAGCTGGCCTCACAAACATCTCAGGCTTATCTCTAACATTCCCTGGCACATTCTGGCTCAGAGGAATTGCTGTGTGCTCAACTTGGGAGCGGAGCAATTCCCTCTCGTGGAATCATGGAATGGTTTGGGTTGGAAGGAACCTTAAATCCCATCCAGTTCCATGGGCAGGGACACCTTCCACTGTCCCAGGCTGCTCCAAGCCCCAGTGTCCAACCTGGCCTTGGACACTGCCAGGGATCCAGGGGCAGCCACAGCTTCTCTGGGAATTCCATCCCAGTTCCATTTGGCACCTGGGAGCTCCTGATCCCAATCCCACACCCCTCGGAGGTGTCCCTGTGGGAGGGGATGTGGCACTGATGAGGATCTCCAGCAGGTTCAGTTTTCCAGGCATTCATCCCCTGTTCCTCTTGGAGCTGCCAGGGTGAACTTGCAGAAGCTCAGGCAGCACTTTGCACAGCAAATAATTCTCCCACCTCTCTCCATCAGCCTTGTGAAATCAAAAATCACTGTGCCAAGAGATAACTTGTTTCGTAACCACATCTCTTTTTCCTGATCTCAGAGGCCTCAGTGCTCACCTGGTTAATCACAAATCAGACTGATGGTTTTATTAACATTAACAAAGCTCTCAGTCTTGGCTTTCTGCCCTTGTGGAGATTTGGCTGCTCTGCCTGAAATGACACCTCGAGAAGTCCCTTGTCTCCTAAGTCTCTTCTTTTTGCCTCATGTTTTACATTTCCCATTGCTTGTCAGATTGAACCAGTGAGCAGAGCCTACAAAAAAAAAGCTTGATTTCTCCTCAAACACAGGATCTGAATTTTAACCTGCCTGGAATTTAGACACAACCTCCTCCTGCTCCTCAAGACACCTCCTCCTTTAATCCTTAAAGATTAAAACAGTAACTCGACACAGAGCTTTCAAACACAACCTTTCCAATCCCTTGATTCCTGATGTGTTTTACACTTTGGCAAAATGCAAGGATTTTATGTTTATTCCTTGCCAGAATGCTGCACATATTCCATAGCAAGTGGAATGCTGCTCACCCTTTGCAGTAATTTATTGTTATAAATCAAACTGCTGACTCTCCATTGCTAAAGGGAGGAGGAATCACCAAAATTCAGCCTTTTCAACTGGACATGGTTGGAACAGCAAAACAACTCCCCTGGGATAGTCTGGAGTAAAACTCACTGACTGCTTTGTCAGAGACTGAGTGCCTTTCTTTTCCCATCTGCATGGTCATAATTGGGATATTTAATTTATTATTTAGTAGCTCATGTGTTTTAAAGATTTTTGCTGATTTTCACAGGAAAAAACCCCTCCTCTCTCTAATTCTCCAGCTTTCTTGCTATATTAAACTCCAGCCCTGTACCAACTTTGGTTTTGCCCTTTTTTTTGTCATTACCAAAAATACCATAAAAGACTGCTTAAAATCATGGGGGAGATAAAAATAAGACAAAAGTTGGTATGGATTGGGTGTTCCTGATAAGAAAAGGAAGATTGTGTTTAGACAGAGCAAGTTTTCAACTACATAAAAGATGTGGGGAGGAAAATGTGATCAAAACAAGTCGCTGTGAGTGGGTTCAGTGCACAGAGAACATTCAGGAGATGAACTCTGCCCCACCTCATGCACCATTGGATCTCTAACCTGACATTGCTAGGGAAACATTTGTCCTAAAACATGTATTTTTGTATTTTTTTTTCATGTGTGTATATATATATATATAGAGATATATAGATATAGATATATATGCACACACATATACATATATATATGTATGTGTGTATATATATATAAAATGGAGTATATATATATATATAATGGATATATATATGTCCATTTGGTTTCCATTAAACTTGAAATACATGTGTAAATTCACACCTTTCATTTATTTCAATTTAAGTGCTGCCTGTAAAAGATTCAGATCTGCAAAGCTGATGAAGTTGCTCTTAAAATCCCATTTATGGCAAAGGGAAATTTAGCAATAAGGCCATGAATTCACTAAAATCTTGAGAAGATAATCATGACTAGTCCAGGTCTAAGAGTTACAGAAAAAATAATGCTTGAATTCAACTTGATATCCATGTAATTGTTAGTTTCTGCCTATTTTCCTGGTGTTGGGTACTAAATTCAGCAGTTGCAGGGCTGTGGCAGTGGGGTTAGAGAGCTGTTGTCATGCAGAGTCCTTTTCCATGAGGAATTCCTGCTTCTTCCTCATGCCAGGATCCACCTGGGATCATTTTTTTGTTTGCTAAAATGCTACTGCTACACCTTTGCTCTGTCTATGTTGGGCTGCAGCATAGTGTTAAATCTGAGTTTACCATGCTCAGCTTTAAATGAGTTTTAAATCTCAGTTTACCGTGCTTTTCACAAAAGTTAGATGCCATTTGTCACTCCTAAAATTGTACTTTTTTTTCTAACCTAAATCTGGCATTTTCACTGAGCATTGGTGAGTTGTTTCTGGCCAGGACCAAGCCTGCATCCCACTGCTTGTCAATTCATCCCTGTCCTCCTTTATCCTGGACAAGGCTCCCAGGGATGCTCAGGCTGGGATTTTTGGGGTGTCTGTGCAGGACCAGGGCTGGGACTGCATGAGTCCTCCCAGCTCAGGATATTCCATGATTTTCTAAAATTCCCACATACACCTCTGACATAGTGAAATTAGCTTGTCTTATGCAGCTTGAGATGCCCAGATATGGATAAATATGAGGATATTGAAAGTTCATGTGTTTAGCAAAGCATTTAGACTCCTATTTCTATGGAATTCATCCCACTGGAGAGGATCACAACCTTCTGTGTCTTGTTCAACAAGGAGATGCATGAAGTCCCCATGAAATACCTGCTCAAATTCGATGCTGAATCAGGAGCTGGAGTGGCTAAAAAATCTACAGCTCTGCCTTGAGCTTTTCCCTCCTTGGGCTGCAGTGAGATGAGCCACAACTCCCCGAGAGCAGCTCTGCTTATTGCAGGCAAAAAATGTAAAAAAATCACCAGGAATGAGGGCACACTTGGCTTCTGCTGAAACCAGGAGCAGTTGGAGATGATAATTCATGTTCAGAGCTATGCTAAAGTACAATATAATCGAGTTTTTAAGGGAAAAAGTAAAGTATGAGAGGGCTGGGAGATGAACCTGTGGAGTGCAAGGGCCAGAGGAGGATTCCTGGGTGGGAAATATTACCAGGAGACTTCTCCACTCCCAGAAATCAGGGATACCCATCAGAAAAAGCTCCCAGAAATCTGCTTCCTATCTGTCAAGAAGGAATGAACAGAGACTTAAAAAGGGGATACACAATCAGGGGCTTCAGAGTGCTGAAATGGTTCCGAGTGGCATTCAGGATTCAAGGTTATTTGACATTTTTGATACCAAAAATCAAACTTATCTTTTGGTTAGGGAAGTATATTTGAGAAAATTTAGATAAAGGTGTAATGGATTGGGAGTAAAGCATGGATTTGAAAGATGGGTTAAGTTTTGAAAGCAAATGAGTGTGTATTTTGTTAGGGCCATGAGACACCTATTAATGCAGTTATAAATGCAGAAACTTTCATCCCTTAGAACAGATGATGGAAAAGGTAGCAGATGTCTCTCTTGCAAAGTTTATTTTTAACCTGGCAATGATATTTTCCACTTCCCAAGTTGTTGCACTGTGTGGTGCTTTCATGTTTTTGGAGCATTGTCTTGCTCGATTAAATGTTGTATCAGGAGTGTTTGAAAAGTGTTGTTAACAAGAGTTTAAAAGTGTTGTTAAAACGTGTTTAAAGTCTGTTAACTCCTGTGCTCGTGGTATAAGGGCAGTCTGGCCCTTGCAGAGCTCTTCCTTCACACTCCACTTTGGCAATTACACTCTGAGAAAGGGGAAATCACTTCCAAGCCCAACCTAAATTCAAGAATACTTTAAAATCTCCTGCGCAATCAAGTTAAGGAAAGCTTTCTGAGCGTGCACAGCTATTTCTTGGGGAGGAAATCTCCCGAAGCAGCACTGCAGATTGCAGGCAACTTTAAACATCTGTGAAATGTAGCCTGTAAGTGGAGCTGAACAGAACCCAAACCTGTGAAAACAGCCGGGCAAACCACCCAGACAACTTGATCTGGGCTCCCTCCGGTGCTGCCTTAGGCAGGAAAAACAGAACCCCCAGGCAGCTTTCTCCAGGCATCACTGAAGAGTCTTGTTGGGTGAGTTCCTGTCTAGCATCATTCCCACAGCCTGGGAAAGCATCCTCTGGACGCTTTGGGATTTTTTTAAGAGTTTTTTTATGGTTTTTTGAGGTTTGCTGGCCTGTGCTTTCACTCTGAGTCTCCAGCAACTGCTGCTGTTTCTAAAGAGCCTCATCCTCACTAAATGCAGCTGAATGTTTGATCTCCTCAGGGTCTGCCCAGGGCACCTGAGGGTTCTCCAGCTGCCTTGGCACTCAGGATGTCTGTGGCAGCTTTTCCCGGGATAGGGCAGGTTGGAAATTTGTCTCCCATACAGTTTGGACAGCTATTATTGCAAATAGAGGGAAAAGCCAGCTTTTCTCCCAGCTTTTCTCAGCCCAAGCCTTGCTCTGGAGCTTTGCTCAATTTTTCTGTTCAGCTCCAAGAGTCTCAGCCTGCTGCTTCCTCTCTGTGTTTCCTCCTGCCAGATTTCACTCTTTCCAGGATGCTTAAATCTCTCTTGTTTTCCACCACCTTCCATAAATAAAAGGGATTATGAGTTGCATTTGTCCCTCTCACTTATTCCTCGTGGCCAACGCTGGCATTAAAATTAAAACTCAGCAGTGACTGTCCAGCTGAAGAGGACCCACCAGCCTTGAATTCCTTGTGAATTAGCTCCTGGAAAAAGATCCACAATTTAAAATGTCCAAATGGGTTTCTGCTGCCCAGGATTTGAAAGCCCACAGCAGAAGCCCTAAAACACAACCCCTGGGAGGTAACAAAAACCTGGGCAGGTTTGTAATGAAAAAACACACAACTCTCTTTATTTTCCATGCGCTGAGGAGGAAAAAAGAGGGGAAAAATTTTCCTTCTGCTTTGCTTTAAATGTCCCAGTGTGTGAGCACAGAGGGGCTGAAAACACAAAACCTCTAATGGATGTCTAGACTCAGAGTCACTCCCAACACCTTCATATTCCTGCCCAGTGGGGAAACAAGGTGGGGATGTCCACTTTCAATCAGCAGCACATTCCTCCACGTTTGCTCCTATTTGTTTTTACTCCACACAGATGAAGCTCAGCAGCCACTTCACAGACATTTAAGTAGACAGTTGCCTTCCCTTTAAAAATTTTTACGTCGAGTTGTCTCAAAAGGCACATGGCTGAGGCATGACTTTTATAGAGAGGGGGGAAAAAAAAAGAGTTTGACCACAAGGAGCAAATTAAAGCAATAGTTAAAAAATGAACTGCTAATTCAACCACATCTTCAATGGAAAATTCATATTGCAGTGAAAACACCAGCATATTTCTTTCTCCTTTGTGAGTTTAACTTGGAACATCACCACAGCCTTAAAACTGGATGGAAAGCAAAGAGTTTTGGAGTGAAAATTTCTAGCATCTGTTTTGCTGTGGCAGCACTACAAGAAAAAAAAGGCCCTTGTGTTAAAAGACAGCTGAGCATGTTTGGCTCAGTTTTCTGACCTTGATCTTCGTGTTGACAATGAGAAAATCTGATCACTATACCCTAAATTATTTTTTTCTTTGCGCAAACTATAATTCTGCACTTTCTAATTATTTCTGATGTTATTTGAGAGACATTTCCAGGACCTCAGCATGACAATCAGGTCTTGGGGTTTTTGGTTTTTTTTGCTAAAGGTTACAGGATGTACAGTTTGAAAGCTGTCAAATTAAAAAATCACTCTACTACAGTTACAGGAGGGCCACTAATAGGATCAGAGGGATGGAGCAGCTCTGCTGGGAGGAAAGGCTGGCAGAGCTGGGATTGTTGAGCCTGGAGAGGAGAAGCTTTGGGGTGACCTCCTTGTGGCCTTTTGGTGCCTGAAGGAGCTGCAGGAAACATGGAGAGAGACAATTGCCAAGGGCTGCAGGGACAGGACACAGGGAATGGCTGCAAAGTGCCAGAGGGCAGGGAGAGATGGGAGATTGGGAATTAGGAATTGTTCCCTGGCAGGGTGGGGAGGCCCTGGGATGGAATTCCCAGAGAAGCTGTGGCTGCCCCTGGATCCCTGGCAGTGTCCAAGGCCAGGTTGGACATTGGGGTTGGAGCAGCCTGGGACAGTGCAAGGTGTCCCTGCCATGGCTGGGGTGGCACTGGATGGGATTTAAGGTCTCTTCCAACCCAAACTGTTCTGTGATTCCTCGATTTTAACCTGGTGATGGAATCCTCCCCATCCCTTGCCTGGTAATCTCTTATCTCTTATCCTTATCCTAATCTCTTATCCACTCCTGAAGCAGCACCTTGTGCCACAGCAGAGCCACCAACAGGGCCACTGAGCAGGAATTGTCCCCAGGCACCTCCAAGGACCTCTCCAGTCACCTCTGCCCCTCCAGGATGTAGGAGCTCTGAGGGTAATTAGTCAAGGGTAGGAATTCACCCTGGGATTACAAAACAACTGACCCTGTGGACATTTTCAAGATTTTTCTCACTGGGAATGGTTAAAAAGTTGCCAGAATGCAGTTCATACGTAATCAGAGTCTTAATGAGGTGTTAAACTTAGTGGAAGATGATGTACTCCAACCAAGGGTTTAATACCACAGTGGTTCCCTCCACATCACAGGCAACTTTTGTGCCTGAAGATTGCAGGTTTTCTGACAAAGAAGTGCTGATCTTGACCCTTGTGATATCAGCAGTGATTTGTCATGTGCTTTCAGTCACGAGTTTTACCACTGGCACAATGTTTTACAAGAAATTAGATTTTTTTTTTCCTTTTTGGAAAGCATAGTGTGGTTTTATCAGTAAAAATACAAGATTTTAGTTGTCTGCTGAAGCCTTCTTTGGATTCTTGAGTTTGCCTGCTGGGATGCCACACTGGCACTGAGTTTTGGCTTTCACAAGAAGCAGGAAAAGGGACTTTATAACAACCCCTACAGTTAATGGATTTGTCAGCCTTTACACTAGAGCTACAGCCTCATTAAGTGCACTTGTAGCAGAAAACAATTGCCCAGTGACAGTGACAAGGAGAACACAAGCAAATAAAATGTTTTATTTCCTACAGGAGTGGACTAAAGAATTGATTTTACATCCAAGTGATCTATGGGAAATGCAATGCCAGTTGTTCAAATACAAATAGGAAGGAATTAATTTCTCCACCAGGAAAATCCGTATTGATCAGCTGAGCCCCATTAACCACTCACAAGTCAGACCATTGAGAGCAAACTTCAGGAAATCATTTTCCTGGCAATCCACTTCCCTCCCTCAGTGTGAATTGGCCAGACAAGTAATTTTTGAAGTGATGCAAACACCGGTTTGGTGATCCATAATCTCAGCTGGGCTTTTAATTCCAATCAGTCTGGAATAACTCAGTCTCAGGGTTCTGCTTCTGCCTGGTCTGGGGTTACTCCTGAGGAGATCCTTCTGTCGCTGAGGAGAAACTTTCAGGCATCCCATTTCCTTGGGGAGGATCTAAACCAGCTGAGAGCTGCTATAAACCATGGGTACCACTGCCAAAACCTAGCCTAGCTCCCACAACAGGATGATGTGGTGAGAAGGATCTGCAGAAGGCTTCTCCTCAGTGCCTGTGCTCCCAAGGCTTAAATTTTGGATGTCCCCACAAGCACATCCTTGCATGTTGTCCATAAACCAGGGGTGAAGCAGCAGGACAGAGGAGGAAGCCTTGACACCTCCAACCAGCCCACAGCAATTTCTGAGGCTCCATTTAAAGATCTGCTTCCAGATTTTCGGTGATTTGCCTAAAAGGAATCCAAAAGATCAGTGTTTTCCTATTTTCCCCCGTTTCTTTGTCCCTGGATTACCAGAGGCCATGCAATACTGTACTTTGGGGTCTTTTCTGAGTTCTTTAACATCAGTAAAAAGCATGACCTCAGAGTTGTGCAGCACACAGGAAATCAACTGTCTACATTTAATTGAAACTTGCCAAATGTCCTTCTTGGGGAACATTGCTCCCTTTTTGCAACAGTTTTCCAAGGAGAACAGTGCAAAGGCAAATCCTGCCCCATCTTGTGTGGTGAGAAATGTGAGAGACTTTCCTGTTCACATCTCAGTTTTCACTGAGATTCACCTGAATCACCTGATTCAGAAATCAGGCAAAATGACTAAACCATCTCCGTTCTGTGCAGAGGAACAAAATCAGCAAGATGATGGTGCTGATAGTATTAACCACCTGGGGCTGCCCTGTGCTGTGAGGATCTGCCACCACCCCCTCCCCAAACCCCAAAACCACCCCAACCTGGACCCCCAGATGGAGTTTTTGCCAGGATATGTGGGGAAGGAGAAAATCTATATAAACACGTAGAACATTAAATTCTGCACTTCCCATGCTCTGACTCTTTCTTCATCACATCTCCCTAACCATGTTTGAAGATGGATTTGCTGCCAAACCATTTTTGTTGTAATTTATATTTTTTCATATTCCTGAGCTGAAAAACAGCATCCATCAATGCAGACACTGATACTCTTTCATATACACATTTTGTTTAATATTACTTGAGGCACAAAATCCTGAAACTCTAAGAAATTCCAAATCCTACTGGCCCTGGCAGACCATAAACTCTATGTCTGTCTTTCTTAAGAGAAGAGTGAATAGATCTAAGAAGTTGCAAAGACCATTCTTCAGTTAACTTTGACATCTGAAAATCACAGGCACTTCTCATGTGAGTTTTCAAGGTTATTTGACTATGTGCATTGTTTTTTTCCATTGGTTTTTTCCACAGAACTGCAAACACTGATAAGGTGATCTCAACAAAAGATGAGTTTTCACCTCAGAGGATGTGGGCTCAGCTTTGCCTGTTGCACTGTGCTGAAACAAACGTGTTTGTCTTCATTCTTCAAACCAAAGAGCAAAACCATCACTGTTTGGTGGGGAGCCAGTGAGCTCTGGGACAGACAAAGAGCTGGCTCAGCTTTAGGCCATGTGGTCAAGGAGGCCAATGCCATCTTGGTCTGGATCAGGAACAGATATGAGACCAAAAATTCTCTACAAGAGAGGTCAAGAATTGGAATGAGCTGCCCAGGGAGGTGGTGGAGTCACTGTCTCTGGAATTGTGCAGGAGATGTCTGGCTGTGGCCCTTGGGGACATGCTTTGGGGTGATGCTGGTGGGACTGGATGATCCTGAAAGTTTCTTCCCACCTTGATGGTTCTGTGATTTTGTGATCGCTGCTTGTGGCTGTATCCCTGTGCGTGCACACAGATCCATGCTGGAAGTTTGTGTTTCACTCCAATGTATTAAAGTTGTGCATGTTGGAGATATAGAGAAAAATTGCACAGAGTTGTCAGTGACCCTGGAGAAATGAAGGCCAGAAAAGCTCTGTCTGTTCTACAGGAGTAAAGGCTGAGCTCAGGTTTTTGATCTCAGTACTGTCATTTCTGTGGTAAATTGTTGGCCCTTTTCAGTTACAGTATTCCTGAGAAGTGCCAACGGGCTATTTCCCCAATCCAGATGCATCAAAAATAAAGTGATACAATGCACTTGGAATTTTAATATCAAGGATAAAACCAGTAAAACTTTACAAAGAATCAACGCTGTAAACAAGCCATGCTTTATGTATTTAATTTATCTGCTTAGTCCAGAGGCAGCATCTGTTTTCAGTGAGATGCTGCTTTTTAGATTTTCTTTAACTCGGCAGCTGGGATAAATGAAATAGCAGCCAAAGGCCAAATTAACAGTCTGGGGGACATGATTCTGGTGGAATGAAGGTGAGGGAGGACAGCTGAGGAGGACAGTGACAGGAGGAGTTGTAACCTCGGGATGTCCCAGGAATAACTCCCAAGTCCCTCCACTGACAGCTCCACCTCAGACAAGTTTCTTGCAGTGCTGCTAATTCCTCTGTTATCACTTTCCTCCCCCAGACCTGCAGGAAGGAGATGAGTGAAGGAGAGGCTCCTCTGAACCCACCACACATCCATGATGCTGGAAAATTCCTACAGTTTATTCCTTCTCCACGGTGTTGCAATAGGAACAAACCTGCCCTCCTCCTCTCTGTAACTGGAGAGCCAAACATTTTGGCCTCAAGTCACGTTCTTCAGCTTCTCCCTGGATTGCAGCTTCCAAAATACCAAAGTATAAATTCTCTTCTTTCTCCTTTGCTCTCCAGCCCTCGGGCTCAGCACCTCAACCTGCTCCAGGGCTGGGAGAAACGACGGAGCCTCTGGAAAGCAGCAGGACAGGACAGGGATGAGATGAACTTCCCAACCCTCAGCAGCTGAGTGCCAACACCCTCAGGAGATCAGGAAAAGGAGCCTCTGGATGCTGAGAAAGGACCAGGAAAAAATGGACAAAAAGGTATTTGTGGGAGCAGGGCAGAGTGGGGAGACAGCGAGGGGCTGACATGGTTGGCCACATTTAAATGAGTTTAAATTGCCTTATTTCCAATGAAGACAACTAATTGGGTTTTTAGTCATCCCAATTAAAGCTTTTACCACACCAGATTGTCCTGGTTAGAATCAGGGCTCCATCACTGCTTGAATAACAGAGTCTCTCTGTTTAAGCACCTTTTCTAACCCTTCATTTTCTGCCAGAGGGTCTGAACCTTCCTAACACTTAGGTCCCTCCATGCTGCCAGAGAGAACTGACTGGATTTGAGAATAATACCTGGAATATTCTTCATTTCCCTCTCTCCATGGCTGTGTGGCACTGCAGAGCACTGCTTGCTGGTTTCCACCTTATGGAAAGTTATTTTCTTTAATAGTAGCACTGGAATTAAAGTGTAAAAACGCTCTCTGCCCCTTCCCATTTGCCCTCACCCTTTACAAACCTTAATGCTGCACCCACATGAGGAGCCCACCCAGGGAAAGGAGCTGAAACATTTTGGATGAGAAGCCCTACAGAAATGCAAGATGATAGTGCTGATAGCATTAACCACCTTGTAGCTCTGTGTTTCAGGGCTTGGAGACGACAAAAATGATTCAGGGACTGTGTTTGCAGTAATAGCTTTGCACAAAGAGGTCACTTAGAGATAAAGTGGCAGTTAATTCAAACCAGAATTTCAGGCTTAGCTTTGCCTTTTTCCCCCCCTCTTTGAAGGAAATGAGAGGTGACACAATTGGATTAGATACACATTTTAGGCTTTTTCAGAAACAGGGATATTATTTGCTGAAAAGATTGTTACAGTTCCAGGCTGATAAATGCAGTACATTGTTTTTGGCATGCATATCAATTCTTAAAACAAATACTCTTTACCAGAATTTTTGTAGAAGCTCCTTTGGACTCTGGGCAGTCTATTAGGTAAATATGGGCTTTGTAGCACTATAGGAAAATGTGGAGTTTTACAGAAGCTTTTCAAAGTTTGGCAACTCCATCCAGCCCAACTTCCTTTACTTTATAACAAAGCTCTTGAGATAAGAAGAGTGGGGGAGATAGAGAGCTACTTTGATTGGCAAATGTGTCAGGAGCAGAGATATAAAAATGGGAATCTGTGTGAAGCAGTTCCAGAAAGCAGCAAAGGACCTCTTCCTTCTCCAACACCACCATGTCTGGGATCACAGGAGGTGATGTCTGATCTGCCAAGAAATGTGTGAAAAGCTCTCTTTTATCTGTGGGCACATATTTCCCATCGAGTGCCAGTGTGTGTGTACAAATTTGGGTTACATTTACACACATGTGCCTGCCCAATGAACATATAGACTGCAATTATTTTAATTTAACTGCCCTTCATCTCAGAAACTGCTGGCAGCTCTTCAGGCAGGACCACTTCTCTCAGCCCTCTCTATCAGCCAGCTGGTTCAATCTTTGAGTTCTGTGAGACATTTTCCTTGCTGTGGAGCCCCAGTTAAGGAAGGATTCACCTGCTTTGGAGTGTGCTCCCAGACCCAGATCTGGCAGGACATCCTGTAATGTGCTGCTTCCAAACACTGCCTTGCCAATGCTGGAATGAAATTGTCTCACTCAGTTCTGATAGCTCCAGATTCCTGGAGGTTCAGCTTACTGGAAATGCAGAGCCCTTTCCATGGCCTAGGCCTGATGGCCAAGCTCCAGAAAAAAAAAAAAAATGAGTGTGGCTCTAGTGAGCTCTTCTGGACAGAGAGAGTTCCTCTTTGGGCAGCAGGGAGGAAAAGTCACATCAGGTTCTCTTTGGGCAGAGGGAAGAAAAGTCACATCAGGGCCCACGGTGTGGCCAGGACCAGGTGTTGTCCTCTTGCTGTCCAAACCCAGCCTGTCTCCATCATCCAGATGGGAATTTTGGGTGTTTAGTGAGACAGACTCACCTGTGGAGCTCAGTGAGTTGTCATTCCCCACCCCAACTGGCTCATTATCCATGATATTCACTGGAAATCTTATGGCTTTTGTCACAGTAGAGGAATTTCCTGCTTTGATTCACCTGTGGAAAGCACCTCAAACATGCTGCATTCATAAGCAGGACGGCGTGAAAAGACAGCTTTTGTCATCCTCTGAGGTGGGTTTGGGTGATTTTCAGGCCGCTGATTTGCAATGGTGAAGAAATCTCCCAGCAGATCAGCTGGGATATATTCAAGGAAGTGATAAAAAACCAAGTGAAGGAAGTTATTGAAAAGTACACATAGTTAATGACAGTCTAGATGAGCAATAAAACAAGGCAATATGGGGGAAATGTAAACAAGCCCGGGCTGAAGGGAAACAAAAGAAGTAAAAGTATCTTGCAGAGCACTGAGAAAATCACTCTGAGACTGGGGCAAGCATGGAATGATCTGAGGCAAGATCAGGAAAGCAGAGCAGTGTCCTAAGGGTTAATTTCTCTGTAAATGCAGTTGGGCAAAAACTACGAACAATTATAGGGGAAAAAAAAAAGAAAAAAAAAGAAGAAAAAAAAGAAAGACATAGCCCAAAGGTGAAGTAAATATGGAGGAAATATTTTGAAGCCTGCCTTGGCCAGCTTGAGGAGATTGCAGCTTCTCCCTGCAATGCAAACCCTCTGGACAGGTTTGAAAGGGCTCAGTGCCTCCAGCAGAAAACTCAGCTCCAAGAAGGAGTTAAAGGCAGATGTTCTCCAAGGAGAGATAAATAGCACAGCAGACCCTTGAGGGACACAAAAATCTGAAAAGGTGTATTGGAGCAAGTGGGGGTTCGAGGTAGCTGAATAAAGAAAATAGTGGAATGAACCCTGAGGAAGAGAGTTCCTTTCATTCCAAGCAATCCAGAGGTATAATTCATTGTCCTGATGAAATCAATTGTCAACAGGCTGCACTCAAGCCACAGAAGAGGGGGAAGAGACAGCAGGACTTCAGACCAGGGAATGTCACAGTGGTCAAGGCTTCAGTAGTCCAGGAATGCATGAAAAGATATGGAGAGTGCAGGCAATCCCTGTGAGTCCATTTCACTGATTCAGCTGAGATAGGCTGTGGAAGTAGAAGAAACACAGGGAAAATCATGGAATCATGGAATAGTTTGGGTTGGAAAGGACCTTAAATCCCATCCAGTGCCACCCCAGCCATGGCAGGGACACCTTGCACTGTCCCAGGCTGCTCCAACCCCAATGTCCAACCTGGCCTTGGACACTGCCAGGGATCCAGGGGCAGCCACAGCTTCTCTGGCAATTCCATCCCAGGGCCTCCCCACCCTGCCAGGGAACAATTCCTAATTCCCAATCTCCCATCTAACCCTACTGTCTTCCAGTTTGAAGCTGTTTCAATGCACTCCTAAAAACTCTGCTTGAACTCTTATACCACAGAGCCATGAGGATTTATGGGGTTAAGCTCCATATATTCATAAATTCCTAATTTTAGTGAACAACAAACCAGTCTGATTTCACCATCATCCTTCTGGGTTTTTATCAGGCACTATAAAAGCTGGATGTATTAGAGAACAAAGTCACTGAAAGTCTGATTTTAAGGTCCACACACAGGTGCAATTGCAGATCTGCCAGATATTCTTAGTCAGCAAACAAAGCTGGAGGAATTATTTAGCAATAATTGGCATGTGGATGCATTAGTTGCAGCTAGAAAAAGGAAGTTACAAAACAAGCAGATTGTTATGTGAGCCCTGTAAGCTTCGTCTTAGCCAGGCATTTTGTTGTGCTTGAGGTTAAAAGTCTGGCATTAGAGTGCTATATTTAATGTCAAATATCAACGTATCAGGATGGTGTGTTTTTGTGGACTGAATGACACAATCAATCAAAGTAGATAATTGCGAAATCAAAGGCTGAAATTGGAACAATATTGGATGTACAATACAGTCATTTGGAAACCAAACTGCTGGAAAGCAGCTCTGAGAAGGAGCTGGGGGTCTTGGTGGACAATGAGCTGTCCATGAGCCAGCAGAGTGCAGAATGCCAATGGTGCCCTGGGATACATCAGGAATAGCGTTCCCAGCAGGTCAGGAGGGATGCTGCCCTGTGCCCAGCCCTGGAGCAGCTCTGGGGTGCTGTGAGCAGCTGTGGATGCTCAGCCCAGCAGCACAGCAGCTCCTGCAGTGGGGCAGCGGAGGCTGCGCAGGGAGGAACGCCTGGAGCAGCTCGGTGCCCAGCAAAGGCTGAGGGAGCTGGGGCTGCTCAGCCTCCAGAGGAGCCCAGCTGAGAGCAGCCCTCAGCCCTGGCTGGCCCTGGCTGCAGGGAGCTCAGCCAGGGCCAGCCTCTGCTCCGGGGGCAGCAATGGCACCAGAGGAACGGCAGGCACTGAGCCCAGGGAGCTCCACTGCACAGGAGGCACAGCTTTGTGTTGGGAGTGACCAAGCCCTGCACAGAGACCTGAGAGGCTGTGCAGTCTCCTCACTGGGGATATTCCAGAGCCACCTGGACACTATCCTGTGCCCTGTGCTCTGGGATGACCCTGCTGGAGCACCTTGTCCCCAAATGAAGCTGTAATCTGGAGGGTGTGCAGCCTCACAGACCAGACCTGCTGGAACAAATACATTTGCACTCCCAGGGACCTTTGGACAGCTCTAGTCTTTACTGGGGCCTGTAGGGAGACTGGCTTTTCCTGTCTGTACAGTAACTTTCAGACATATTTTCCGTGGATGATAAAATCAGGAGAATGTGTGGGGGTATATGAGGCCACCTGGGTGCTATTTCCTAAGAGCAGATGTGAGGTTTTCTTCTGGGGTTGTTTGTGGCTTTGAGTGCTGCTCAGCATCTCAATCCTAAAGCATTGTCTGTGGTTTTTAAAGCCCCTGGAGAACATTTTCGACCATAGCTACCTGTAGTTCAGCATCTATATCCACGTTTTAAGGCATTAAATATTCTCTATTTCCTGTTTTTGAGAAATGCAGAATATTTAATGCCCTTGGCACTGACTGACCCAGCCAGTGGCAATGGATAGGAAAGTGCATCCCTTTTATTTCTTAATTAACTTTTTGAGTAAAGAAAGTATCTCAGGGACATTCAGAGGGACAAAACAGACCCAGCCTCCTCTCATGGTATCTTGAAAATTGTATTTAACACCACTTTTCAACAGTTGTCCCTGTAGCCAGTTCCTGATGTAAAAATGGTGGTGTTAATTGTCATTAAAGGAGACTCTTGGTCAGGGCAGTATCTCCCAGTAAAATCTCTCTTTTCTTCACCTGCTGCTGTTTGCAAGCCTAAACAGCCCTTGCAAACATTAAAAATCTGAGGGCTCTGATTTGTTTTTCATGCTTTTAATTTTCTCCTCCACATGATGGATGGTGGGATTTATTGTAGCTCGGAGGAACAAACCAGTTGTTATTCCATCTGCCCCAGGCAAGCTGCCCTGGCAACAGCCAAAAATAATAGCCATGGTCCCTGAAAAGATTCTGCTCAGACTTTCTGAAAGAATTCACCTTTGGGGCAGGGAGCAAGCAGGGAAAAATGCAGCCCCAAAGGTCAGCATTTTGCAATGCTCAAAGCATATGAGAATAGGAGGTTGTGATGGAAACTGTGGTGCAATCCTGGTGACAATGGGTGCAACCAGCACCCCTGTCCATCCTCCTGTCACACAACCATCACCTGCTTCCCTTGCCATCTCATGGATGGGATTTTCTTTCCTCTCAAAGTTGAGTTCTGTAGATAAACGATGACAACTCTGCTTCCTGCAAAAATCTGATCTTGAATTTGAGCCTTTTCAGCGCTGTCTGGACACATGTTTGCACTTGGTGTTTGCAAGATCACTTTCCACATCTTCCTGCACCACGATCTTTGCTGGTGATAGCAAACCTTGGGATAGTCTTTGTACACAGAGCCTGTACTGAAAACTCTGTGCCCTCCCCTTTATTACCCTCTCTCCATGCACTTTCAGTGGTGTTCCATGCTCTGTCAACCTCAGGAGTTGTCTGTAGGCTCACTTCTTAATCCTCTTGGATAAAGTTGGGCAAAAGCACACACTTCAGTTCCTTTCATTCAAGCCAGAAGTTATTTTTCCAGGAAGACATGTTTAAAAAGCACAAAGGTACTCATTTAATTTGCTCTGCCTTTTTACTGCTGCTTCCTGAGAGGCCATCTAGTCTGGGTATCTTGAAACTGGTAGCAGTAATGCCACATTTTTGTCCTGAATAGTCACAGAGTTTTACAGCTCAAAGAAATTCAGTGAAGAAAGTTCCAAACAGGTATTTTCACAGGGCTTGTGAAAAGAAGTTTCCAAGTTAAATAAACCATTATTTCTCAAATCATTCCAAAGCAAAGCTCCATTAAAATATCCCTGAGTTCTAAAAGTAAGGAAAAAACCTACTAGACCTGCTGGACACTGAGACATCTGCTTGAGAATTAGAGATTGTGACCCCATGGCTGGAGAATTAGAGTGGATTTTCCAGATTCAGTGATCCAAACAAACTGAAATCTAGTTAGGAGAGATTTCCCTTCCCATTGTTCTCCAAAGTTTGCCACTGAAGATAGATGGAAATGAATATGGAAGTTTCTCTTTGACCGAGGAATGCTCATTGTGCCACATCAGTAGGAGGGTTGAGGAGTTGGGGTTTTCCAGCAGTTCCCAGAAGGATTTCTGGTCATCAGGGCACCTCTTAACTAGGGAAATTCACACTTGAGGAGAAACCACGGAACACCAAGAGAGAGAGAGAGAGAGAGACCACCATGGATCAAGGGGAGGAAAATGACAGAGCAAGCAAAGCTGCCTCTGTTTCTTGTGGCTCTCTCAGCTGGATGTTTCCAGCCCTGCCTCTCCAGAACCCCCTGGAGCAGCTCTTCTAGGCCACAGCCCTGGGTCACTGCTCAGGCCAGACCTCCTGTTCGCAGCTGAGAACAATATTCAGGGTTGTGTCTTGCAGAGCTCAGTTTTCCATGAGCGCTGATCCCATCCTGTGGCAACAAACCCTATGTGGTGTTACAGCTACGACCTGAGGGACCTGGAGAGCTCTGTGCTCTTGGAATGTGTGCAGAACATCCCCATGGAGACATCCATGCATCCTGCTGGCTCGTGCACCCACCACAGAGTATCACAAAGCAAAGATATGCAGACCAGTTCCAGGAATTTTGAGGTGAATTTTTGCTGCTTTGGACATTTTGACCAGATTGGCAGGGGAGGGGAAATTAAAATCCCTCTTGGATCTGATTCCCATTGTCATTTTCACTCTGGTGTGGAAAGTCAGCTTGGATTTGAATTCCTGCTTGTGAATCTGCCCCGACTCTGGGCAAGAACCAAACCTAGAAGATGCTCGTTTCCACAGCCAGGGAGAAGGCAGCCAAATGTTCCTGGGAATGACTGACTTCTCTCAGGGGGCTGTTCTTCCTCCAGATCTTTCTGCTACCTGGAAATCCTTTTGATATCTTGGGTGGCAACACGTCAGTATTTCTGTCATCAAGAAGCAAAAATTCCGGGCAGAAGCTGAAATTTGGAAGCTGTGGAAGTCCTCCCATCCCTCACAGGACAGCAGTGGAGCTGAGGGCCTGAAACCCTCAGCCAGCTGGATGAAGAACAGCCACCCTTCCTCATGTGAGCAGATAAGACACATCTCAGCAACCCCCCCCCAACTGCAGCCTTCTCCCTTCCAGACTCCTTGGGATGAAGTTTTGGAAAGCTGCGGTAACAGGGTTTCCACAGAGGTCACTTCATTGAGAACAGAGCTGGCCTCTCCTCAGCCAGATCCTTCTGTGTGAAGCTCGTCAAGCAGAATAAAATCCTGTTCCAATTATGTGCTTTCCATGTGCACAGATCTCCCCCAGGAGCAGCAGTGTCAGCCACAACCTCTCATAATGCAAAGAGCACATTGTGGAGGGTTTGTACTCAAACCACGGCGTGAACTCGGAGCAGGCTGGGAAATGGGATGGAAATTCCTCACTGTGGCCACTGCTGCAATGTCAACAGAGACGTGACAAAAGAAAAAAGATGGAAAAATGTGTGTTGAGTGTGCTAGGAGCACATGGAAGTGGAGAGAGTGTGGTGTCTGATTTCTTTGGAGTGGGAAGATTCCTCTCCCTGTTAGCATTCACAGGCCTGGGGCTCAGCACAGCAAGGAGCTGGAGCTGCTGGAGAGAGTGCAGAGGAGGCAGCAGGATGAGCAGAGGGATGGAGCAGCTCTGCTGGGAGGAAAGGCTGGCAGAGCTGGGATTGTTCAGCCTGGAGAGGAGAAGCTTTGGGGTGACCTCCTTGTGGCCTTTTGGTGCCTGAAGGAGCTGCAGGAAACATGGAGAGAGACAATTGCCAAGGGCTGCAGGGACAGGACACAGGGAATGGCTGCAAAGTGCCAGAGGGCAGGGAGAGATGGGAGATTGGGAATTAGGAATTGTTCCCTGGCAGGGTGGGGAGGCCCTGGGATGGAATTGCCAGAGAAGCTGTGGCTGCCCCTGGATCCCTGGCAGTGTCCAAGGCCAGGTTGGACACTGGGGTTGGAGCAGCCTGGGACAGTGCAAGGTGTCCCTGCCATGGCTGGGGTGGAATGAGATGAGCTTTAAGTTCTCTTCCAACCCAAACCATTCCATGATTCCATGAATTGCATTTCCTGCAGCACCTTCAGGCCCAGTGTTTTACCTTATCTCATGGGAATCTCCATAATGAATTTTAACTCTTTCAATTATTTTTTAATCAAGAGCTTCCTCAATAAGAATGTTTGATTCACAGTTTAGATGAATACTCTAAAGCATGTGGGAAAAATACAAAAAAAAGAGGACTATCTTCAAACAGTTAAAGAAAACACAGAGTACACAAAGCACAAATATCTGTGTTTAACAAGACAAGGCTCAGCTTTGCACATGGATTTATTTAGTTGTGTAAAAGCACAAACAGGCGTTTAGCTGTTTTCAGGTGACACCCTCTGCCTTCTCAGGACATCCTGAACTCGTTTTGTGCAAGAACCGTTTCTTTGTCTGGTTTTTATAGCAATGCCAGTGTCTTTATATCTTGGGTCTGATTTTTAACTGGGAGCTTTGGATTCCCATGAACAGAGAAAAAGAGAGAAGGCATAAGGGTGGCTGAGGCTTTTTCCCATTCACACTGCACACATCCTGATCAGCTGGGTCATGCTCCACATGAGAAGCCCAAAGTACTTTTTAAAGTAAAATAACTGATTTTTGCATCAAGGATAAGTTGCAGGTGCAGATCTGATGTGTAGGACTAACCTTTCTGCCAGGGATCGTTTTATTGTCTCTTTTCCTTACTTAACTTTATCCAGAGCCAACACAAAATCTGAAAATGCCCTGAGCAAGACTTTGATCACCATGGGATTTCCTGCTCAGTTTTATTGATTGGAGAAGTTTGGATAAGTGTTTCAACATCTCTAGCCCATGCTTTTGAACTCACCTGGTGTTGCTGCCAGGAAAGAAATTTATAAGCCCTGGTACTGAGGAAAATCTGAAGAAAAAACTTGTGAATTTATGCATTTTGGAGAGTATGAACTGACAAATTAACTTCTCCCTCTGGCCCACCTCAGCAGCAGTGTGAGAGAAGCCCAGCAATATGTGGTGACCCACAAGGAAGTGATACTTGTTGAAGGTGGAAAATGGTGCAAAGAAAGGGAATTACATTTTCAAATCATGCACACAAAGCTGGGAAATGCCCATGCAACTTAAATTCTACTCTCTGCTCTGCTGCTCAGTTTTCCAGAATGGAATGAGAATCCATAGAGCTTTAATTAAAAGATTAAAACCTGAACTGTTGTGTATTTGCACAGTGTGAAATCCATCTTTCAGAGCATATGTCATATCACATCTCCCCTCATGATACAGTGGATTTCATGGTCACCATATGACCACAAAATGCAAAAAAATTGCCACAAATTGCAAAAAAAAAAAAAAAATCCTGTTTTGAGGAATATGTGGGACTAGCACATTAGAATATTCATGATCAGTTATGAGTTGGGCAGTTTGTCAAACTTCACCCAGAAGAAAGAAGGGGAAAGCTTTAACTGGGAATTTTTAATAATGCATAATCACAGCTAAACATAATTTAATTGGATAGTGAAAGAGAATTCCTAGAATAGGTGCTTCATCCCGTGATGGAGCTCTGCAAACAGAGCAGCTCATCTGAAAGCAGAAAAAGACCTGCCCAAGCATTTTTATATATAAATATAAATATATATATATAGCTGTTGCCATCTCCCTCATAGTAAATATAGAGAAAGAGACACCACTGCAACAGGTTCATGGATTCGGGGAACAAACAAAGTCGTGTGAAATTCTTTAGTCTCTGGCAAAGTGAAAAAAAAAATCACCTCTAAGTGCTGCCCTTTTAAATGCAAAACAGCTGCTGCCTACTGGCACTGCCTGACTGCTGCAGCACTTGACTGCAGAATTCCAGATCCTGCTTCCCTCTGGTCGCATATCATGGCATTATTAATATCTGTTAATGGCATTTAGATCCCTGTTTAGCAGGGATTTTGCTCTGGCTGCTGTGCTCCCTGGGAATCTGAGGTGGGAAGGGTTTGGGTGGTGAAACACTCATCCCATGTGTCGATGTTAGGAGGATGAAGAAGTTATCCTGGCACTGTGGATGAGCCTGCAGGTGATGCTGAGCTACCCTGTGCTTGCTGGGATATGGATTTCCCAGGAATTGTAGTAATATGGACACAGAATAATGATTTCCAGGGCATTTAATGAGCTTTTTCAGTGCTGGGCAACGTTCCTGTCCCTGCTGCTGTTTGCATTCCCAGGGAATCCCATCAAATTCCAGCATGGTGCCAATGGCTTCACATCCTCACCCTGTGCTTGAGGTACCTCAATTCCCCTGCTCAAACCATGCCTGCCTGTGCTCTCTGCATTTAGGGAAAAAAGCAGAAAAGCACCCAGGCAAAACCAGGAAAAGCCATCAAAAGGAAGGAGAGTGGTGGATAAACACCTTGGAAAGTTTGGTGGTCAGGGATTTCAGCTGCTGCAGCTCCCTGTGTGACAACCATAGCCTGGATTTATTTCAGATGAGTCTCAAATCTCCCTTTTGCCAACAGGAAAGGGGTAATCGATAAAGTTGACTTTTTATCCTTCTTCCTCTTTTCTTAGTGTTACACAACCACTCATAACCTTATTTATTTAGGAAATAAGGCCTTTCAGGGACTTTGATCAGCCTGGCTGAAGTTTCTTCAAAGATTAACTGACTTCTTCAGAAGTAAATCAGTTTCCTCAGGAGCAGGTATTTGCTTACCACGTAGCTGGGTGTTGAGTGCTGTGCAGTTATAAAGTTTGCTGGGCTCAGCTGTAGATTTCCTTAACACACTCTGCTGACATCACTGAGTCTCCTCTCGGACTCTTTTTCTTTTTTTTTCCCCTCTCTTTCTCCCTCCCTCCCTCCCTCTCCTCCCTCCCTCCCTCTCTCCAGTTTCTTTATTCAGGTAATTCCAACTCAGGCTTATTTCAACTTGTTTTTGACTGACAGCGAGGGAAAGGAGACTCTCGGAGGGGTTTCTTTTGTATTGTTTTTTCTTCTTTTTTTTTTTTTTTTTTTTAAATTGCACACATGCTTTATTGAAAAGCCACCCAACCTTCTATAAAAAAGATTGTTTGACTTGTCATGACGATAACATCTAGTAAGGAATCTGAACATTGCTCTTTTACAGGTAAGAGGTATTTGTCAAAAATGCATACATGCTTGGCAGTGCTTGGGGAGCTGTGTGGAACTGGAAGCTAAGGAGTAGGTGCTTTTCCTATTTTCTTCTATATTTTGGTAGTTTAAGGATTTAGAAACTGTATGCAAAAGAAAAAAAAAAAGTTTATAAAATTGTGCCTTTTTGTGAATTTTTCCATCGAGGCAGTTTAGCGATGGAGCAAAAGCTGTCTTGGTTTGGTCTTTCCACTGATGTAAAACACTGAATGGGAGGTTTGTAATGCATGGGGCTGAGATTTTTATATGCTGGGGAGGGGGACAGACACTGACCCTGTCTTTGTCACTGTTTGCCTGCTGGGGATTTTTTTCTTGTAGGAATCCAGAGTTCTCTTTAGGGTGTTGGAATCATAACTTTCAGCCAGCTCTTGCTCTTTTCTTCAATGCAGAAATCAGTTTTCATTGGCACAGTGGGAAAACTTGCCTGGGACTTTATCCTGTCCTTGTTACCTATGTGTCTAAGAAAAGAGAATGTCAGTTTTCTGTGCTAGGTGTAAAGAATGTAAACATGTCTGAGTTGAAGAGCTTTAGGCATTGTCTTCCAACTTTTGCCTGTGTCTTCACACAACTTGTTTACAGCAGGTCTGGCTTTTCCTCACAATCACAATCTAAGCCTGTGGAGCAAATTCCCCTCTATTCCCTCCTGCCTCCCTTTTTATTTTCACACTGGGATCATGCTGCAATGAGAGTTACAGATAAAATCTCTTTTTCTCCATGATGTGCTGGTTGTGAAAAGGAACAAAGCTGTCTTTCCTCTGTGAACCAGGAGTATCCACAGCACTTTTTACCTAACCTTTACCTACCCTCCCATATTGTATTTAGAAGTATTTCCAGGGTCTTTCTGATCACAGTGCCTGTATATTTATCTACCAAGTCTGTGTTTTCTTGTGATTTTTTTTTTTTTTTTAAATTGAGGGGGAAAGAGGGCAATTTGCTGCTAAAGAAATCTCTTCTTCATTTCCCTGGTTGTAAAATGTCACTGTGCTCCCTGCACTCCCTAATAACCAGCGAACAGGAGGGAGGAAGCAAGCCTGGAGTGTAACACAGTGCTGCTTGTACAGCACAAACTGGCATCACTTTTATAAAGCACAGTCCTAGACCAGACCAAAAACTTCCCCAGGAATTTCATCCCAGCAAATGAGGCATGGCCTAGAGACAAAAACAGCAGCAGATGACCTGGGCTTCAGTCTTCCAATGTACATACAATAATTCAGCCCTGTTGCTTTTTATAGACTTTCAAATGAAAACAAATAGTTCTTTTTCATCCTGGCTCCTCATGCAGTGAGGCAAACAAGCCATCAGCCCACAGCCCTGATTGCAGCTGAACTTTTTATTGATTTATCCAGATTTCATTAAAGCTGTCTGGAAGGTTATTCCTGCCTCCTGTCCTGTTCCCCTCTCCTAAGACACAGAGACCACAGAGACAGGCTGTGTTCTTTGGGAACAGGTGGAGACCAAACCTGGGCAGGACCAAGAAAAACAGAAATGCAACTGTTTTACATGCTGAACCTCAGAGCATTCTGAAATATATTTTGATTCACTTTTCTTCAAGGAAAAACAAAGTAGATTTTGGGGTTTTTGTTTGTTTGATGGAGGCAAAAGTCTTCACCTTAGAGGCACCTTATATGAGTATAAAAATTATAAAATTTATTGACTATTGTATCCAGCAGTTAAAATCAACCTTGTCAGTCCAAAGGAATTTACCAAATGCTAAATATCGGAAAGCTGAGCTGTCCTTAACCCCTTGGGATGAGAGAATTAATGAATGACTTGAGTGAGTTACTACAGGGTTGAGCATCATTTCAGCCTTCAGTGTGTCTGCATGTGTTTGTTAATATGGCAAAAAGCTTGGTGTTAATATGGCAAAGGGTTCAATGTTAATATGGCAAAAGGATCAATGTTAATATGGCAAAGAGCTTGGTGTTAATATGGCAAAGAACTTGGCAAAAAATCCTGTGCATGTTCCTGGAGTAAACAGGGGAAAACCAGTTCCCAAGCCCTGGCTGTGCAGGAATTGCAACTCCTGCTCACTCTCTGCCTGACTGCTGAGAGGTGTGAAATTCCCGTGGAGAGCAGCCAAAAACAGGGGATCCATCACCAACCAGAGCATCTCTGCCTCCTCCTAAGAGCAGGAAACTGTTTGACCAGTGTAGGAAATTGTCTTGGTATGGCCAGTGTAGGAAATTGTCTTTGTAGGGCCAACACACCCTGAGGTTCACAGCCAGGCAGAGGTGGTGAGGCACAAAGGGATCAAGCAGTGACATGAGTGGAGCTTTAGGCATTGTCACCCTTCTCTGGACAAATATTTCTTGGACACGAAGAGAGGAGGCCTTTTTTTGGCTAACACCTGTGGCTAGCACAGGTTCTTCCCATGGGAACATTTTGCTATATTTCATAAACAAGATAAAGTTTGGATGTTTTGCAAACAACGTCTCCAGATTGGGACAGTTCGGGCTTGGCCAATTGGGCCTAGGGGGAGGTCTCGGGCTGACCAATCTGGGTGACCTCTGTAAACTCTATATATATGGAATTCAAAACAATAAAGCTCTCTTCTCCTCTCTTTCCTTGTCTGAGAACTTGGGTCAGTCCTCGGCTAGCCGCTCAACAGCGACAAACACCTCTGCAGTTACTGACCCAGCTGGGGAGAAAGGTGTTTGGCCAATTCCATCTTCCAGCAGAGCCTTTTGCAGCCCTTCTGCTGCCTTTGGTGAAAGAGCAGTGCTGGGACAAGGCTTGGTCCCATTTAAACCCACATTTTGGGTTTAAATTTGCCAATTTAAACTCAATTTGTCTGTGCTTAGAGAGCCACCTCCTCTTTGTCACAACTTGAAAGTCACAAAGTATAATAAATTCTGACTGGGGCAATAGTACAACCTGATTAGATTAATTTCATCTCCACTGTTTTAACTGAGGTGTTTCACTGTTGGTTCACTCTGGTTTCACATAGTGAACTTTTTCCTTATCTACAATTAGCACTTTTGCAATGATATGTGATAAAATACATATAATATGTATAACACATGATAAAAATGTTTGTCTGTTTAATATATTACCATAATCTCTAGTGAAGGAATACATATATAACAGTGCACCTACTTGGATGACTTTAAAGGTGTATTCTTAGCACGAACAGATTAAAAGGGTAAAATATATCATGATCAAAATTTCCCCTTTCCTCACTAGAATTACACAGCCTGATAAATACATATAATAAAATGTATACAAATAAAAGAAAATAACCAGAATAAATAGGATAAAATAGATGTTTATGACATCTTGACCAGTAAATAACTTTTCACGGTTATATGACTTGAATTTCATTTTTAATTTTCCAAGAATAATGTCAACCAGAATTTTTTTTTCCTGACCTTGTCTATGACATTTCCCTAAAGTTTCCCCTTGTTTTGTGCTCAGCAGTGACACAATCCAAGCTGCCTGCCCTTCCTCCTGGAATTTCCATGCCAGCTGTCCCTTCCTGAACCCCTCCAGCCTCTCACCCAAGCAAACAGGCTTTCCTTTTCAGAGCAAGACCAAAGGTGCATCAGGTGCTGGAGCTGCAATTCTGATTCATTTTCTTATGCAAATGGCATAAAACTTTCTCACAAAAATAGGTTGGAAAAAAGAAAACCTTTGAAGGCAACATTTTATTTTAGCCCCACACTGACTTTGGTTGATTGGAACAATTAGTGGCCTCTGTGGCACATGGGAGTTGATCTCTGGACTGTTCCCAGCTTACAGTTTTTAGACTAAAACTCCATTTTCCCTAAGATTAGGCAGAAAATCAATTGTTATAAGGGAGTCTGTTGGAGTTCCTGGTCCTTGAAGTACTTTTCTACTCTGTTCTGTTGTTGAAATGAAAAAAAATCTTAAAAAATTACCCAAAGAAGCCTCAAACAATTAAAAAAAAACCAAAAACAACCCCCCCACTGAATCCTAAATATGTAATTCTAGAACAAAAAAGGATAAAATTTAACTATATTTTTTGAATAAAAATATACAAAATTTAGCATGGACTTAGTTTCTCATCAGAGTAAAATGCCCAAAGCTGTGAATTGCTCATGACCAAAAATAACATTTATTGGCAATATATCTTCCTGCCCTTCATAAGATCTCAGGTGACTTGCATCAGAAAATCTTATTTTAAGAAAATTTCTTTGGTTTTTTTGAGCAGAAATCCAAAATGACACATTTCAGTGGAGCAGTCCCAGTGATTTATCCTCCTACTGCACCTTGCTGTGGGGTTCTGCCTTTGCAGACGTATTTTTGGTTGGAAAACAGTGAAAATGTGTGAGGGGACACCTTGCCTTTAAATGCTCCAGTGTTTGTTCAGAACTTATAAATAATGAATATAAATAAATCAAGGAAAAGCTTCTGTCCATGATTGCTTTCCAATCACAAGAAATGCAAGAAATTTGTTAACCACCCAAGATGTCTCACAAAGACTGAACATGCCACAGAAATCAATAATAACCTTTGTGCTCTCACAATAAACTTTGATTTAAGCATTTTTCTACATAAGCTGAAACATTTAGAGTGAAATCTCCCAAAAAAAGAGAATCTGGGAGAATGACCAGATCCTCATTCCCCAGCCTCAAAATAAAACAATGGTCAAGAATTTGCTGAGTTCTTAAAACTCCAGGTGCTATTAACAGAAACTGCTCCTGATTTTGAGCTTTGCTCAGCTAAAGGCACTACATTATTCACCAAATACATTATTCACCACATAATTCACACAAATTACTCACCATATAATTCTGGGTTAGCTTTTTGCTCTATCAGCTGAGCAGTGGCTCCCATCTTGCTAAAGAAATGGCAGGTGAATCATGGGGAAAAGCAGAGGAGGATTTGAACAACTCCATGGAAAGGGGAAACTTCGAAAGAAGCAGCAGTGACAGAGGTGTAGGATGCAGGTTGTTCATATTTTGGAATTGCACAGATAAAACCAGTCAGGGTGCTGTGACAGCAGCTGGACACAGCCAGGGGGCCAAGGGGGACAAGAGGCCAATGGCAGCTGGGCTGGATCAGGAGTTGTGTGTCCAGCAGGAGCAGGGCAGGGATTGTCCCTCTGTGCTGGGCACTGAGAGGCTCTGCAGGGCTGTGTCCAGTTCTGGTGCTGCAGGAGAGCCCTGGAGGGGCTGCAGAGTGTCCAGGGCAGGAACAGAGCTGGGAAGGGGCTGGAAAACTGCTGAGGGAGCTGGGAAAGGGCTGAGGCTGGAGCAAAGGAGGCTCAGGGGAACCTTGTGGCTCTGCACAGCTGCTGCCAGGAGGGGACAGCCGGGGGGTCAGGCTGTGCTGAGTGTCCCAAGGGACAGGAGGAGAGGAAATGGCCTCACATTGCACCTAGGGAGGCTCAGATTGGAGACTGGGAATGAAAATTTCCCTTCCAGAGTGGAGAGGCCTTGGGATGAGCTGCCCAGGGAGGTTTGCAGTCCCTGTCTCTGGCAGTGTTCAGGAGGAGTCTGGATGTGGCCCTTGGGGACATGGTTTGGGTGATGCTGGTGCTGCTGGGGTGGCACTGGGTGATCCTGAAGGGTTTTTCCAGCCTTGATGATTCTGGGATTCTGTGATCATGGATGAGAAAGCCTGTTAAGCCTTCAAGCTTGACAAATCCATTTTGGTGAGGGACATGGTGACAGTTTCTGCATTGATGACATGGACAACCAAGCTGACCTGTGGCAGGGGATGTCACAGGCAAGAACCTTTAAAATAGAGCAGATATGCCCTACACCTTGCTTTAGATTCCTAGATAGGTTGTTTTTATATAAGAAACTTGTTCATAAGCTTCACTGCATAATTTGCATTTTTTACAACTAAAGTGTGTGTGAGATGGAGAGGGCAAATCATGATGTGTAATCTCACCTTGAATCCCCCACAGCACAGCATTTCCCACGGGATTTTACATGAAAGGCCTCAGCAGTACAGCTCAGGCTGGCATGTATTTATTTAAGATATTCCAAATTACATATTAAATTAAATTAAATTAAAATTCCAACCTAGGATAATCCAGCTTAAAATGCAACTTAAAATGTACCAGGTAGTTTACCTGTGCAAGACTCCAGGAGGAGAGAGGTGCCTTCACATGCACTGGAACAGTTGATTTTCATTGTATAAATAAACCTGGCAGCTTCCAAAAGCTTTGGCCTTGCTACAGAGGTGCAAGGAAAAGACTTTTCAAATTTCAGCTGTCTGAAGGTTCAGGATCTGCTCTTGGGTCACCAAGCACTGCAGGGAGATGGACACATCCATCCCTCAGGGTATCCCAGGTTTCCATCCTGGAAAAATTTCCAAGAAAACCAATCACTGAACACAGTCTATGATTAGAACAAATGATTTCTCACAACACAGAAGGTCCTCAACACACTTTGCACTCAGGTGAACAAAGAGGAAAACTGGATCTGCTCTAAATGATTTCAGATCTAACAGCAAGTGAGTGACACAGAGGAGGAACTTTCTAGGTGAACACAGTGATGGGGAGAAGTTTGTAGGAGTTGTGTCTCAAAACAGGTGGATTTTCAGGATATGGGGAAGAGGGGAATTTTATTTCTGTCACATGGGAAGCTATTGTGGAATGGCAGAAGAGAAATCTAAAAGAGGAAGGTAGCAAAAAACCACCAGGGATTGACTTGATGACATGAGGAATGAGATTTCAACAAAGAGCAGAAGAAAGCAGAGTTAATTAAAGGTTAAATTGTGACCTTTAGGGTATAAAGAAGTGAAAGAGCTGTTTGCATTAATGAAGGGGAAAATAAAATGGTCAAAAATAGCAGAAAAGAAATAAGATTTTTACCTCAGAAGTTTGAGGGGTTTGGCCATGGTGGACTCCATGAGAGGACCGTGAGCACTGGGAAATGTTAATTAATTAATTAACTGAAACTCTGCACTGCAAGAATAGTTGGATTTTGGAGATTCTGCTGCACCAAGCTGCCTGCAGACCAGAAGTCTGAGCCATGCAGCAAGTGGAGCAGGAGAAGAGAGTTTAATAAAGAGTTTTTCCTTTGGGAAAGGCTGGGTCTGACAGGTGTCACCAGGACAGGGAATGGAGGAATTTTCTGCTTTGCCTCCAAGCTGCCACCTGACTGGTGCAGGGACAGTCCCTGGACTCTCAGCAATGCCATTATCTTAACCCTATCTGAAATCTGCTGCAATTTGAGCTATTCCCAGCCCTGCTCAGCTGCTTTGTGCAACCACTTATCTCCAGCACTCACCTACAAAATACGAATTCTGCTCGACGGCACTAAAATAGAACACAAACAGCACTGAAATAACACAGAAAGGTCTGCTAGTTACACATTTCCAACCAAGTGTGTTTTCCAATGAAAATTCAGGCTTTATTAAATATTACAGGAAAAGTACAGAGGGTTGGAGACCAAAAAGGTTGATTTTTCCACTGGAAGAATGATCTCTTGCGGGAGATGCAGTTGATTTCCTCATTCCCCAGTTATTCTTTGTGCCTAGACTGTGTTTCCATTGATGCCTCAAGCCTCATTACGAGGCGACACCAAATAATTGGGGAACGGCGGTATTTTTTGTTCCCATAAATCAGGCAGCTCGGGAAACATCAAAGTGCCTCCTGAAATCTGTAAAACTCACAAAAAAACAAGGTAAGGAGCTGCTGAATGTTTTGAAAAATAATTTTGCGGCGTTGTCCTGGGCGCAGTCGGAAAAAAATTCTCGGCTGGGCAGGAACAATGTTCTATTCAGTCTGATTACTCCAGTGATCAAAGCTGGACCTTCCCGAGTTCCCAACTGGAAAAGATTGCAGGAGCTTTGGAGATGACATGGGATCATAAAGGAGCTGCCATAAAGATAAGGGATGTGTAAATAAACCAGCAAAACAGGCTCCTTTGAGGGTAAGGAAGCGCAGGGACTTTGAAAAGCAGCGTGAGGTTTTTGTCTTGTTTGGGCACATTAGCAGTGCTTTTATGGAGGAAAAAGCGTGAGGAACTGTGGGGAAAAGAGAAATGATGAGGGGATTGCATGGTTGTGTTCCCAGATCCCAACAACCAGGACAGGCTGTGTCCTCCGAGTGTCACTTTGTCACCAAACCACTCAGGAAACCCACATGGTCCTTGCAGTTGGCTGAGGCTTTTCAAACAGAAGTCTTATGGGTTGAAAATGCAGGTTTAGATTAAAAAAAAAAAAAAACATCAAAAAACAACCAAACCAATTTTGAAAAGTAAAAAAAAAAAAAAGTATTTTAGCTTAGTGGAAGCAAGGTGTCACAATTTGTGATTCCAAGGAATGTTTTGTTCCTCACCTGATTTAATTGAGACACACACGTATCTGTGCAAAGTTCAAAAAGAAAGGTTTGGTTTTGGTTTGAACAAACAGCCGGAATGACTTTTTTTAAATTTTGTTTTTGTTTTTCATTTTGCCAGAAAAGTTGAAACCTTTTTTTTCTTCTTCTTTTTTTTTTTTTTAAATTTTGTTTTGATATTTCTGGTTTGGCAAGAAAATCCAAAAACATTGATGTGCACCACTACTTTCATGCTATTTCCTCCCTTTCTGAAGCCACAGTGTCTGCAGCAGACTGAGGGGTCTGTGTCATGGAAATTGGCAGGGATCAAGCACTCTGGGAAAGCAATGAAAAAAACAAATATTCTTTTCCCTCTGATTCCTTGGGAGTTAATCTGGAAGACACACAGTGCTGGGCTGTGTAACCTCCCAGTCAAGAAACTCAGGAAAAATAGCTTCTTCTGAAAAATATATCTATTTTTATTCCGATTTTTGCACATCTCTGTGTGGCAATAAGCTCCTGCACAACGTTAGCATGTTGCTGATGGAAAGGATGAATAATTAACCTGGCCTATTTGAATTTCCAATACCTAAGAGTGAAAGGAGACAAACCAGCTCATGTCTTTAAATCCATGGGCTAATCTCAGCTTGGCTTGGCAGGTGAACAGAGGCTTCAGGAATTATGTTCCAACAAGCTCCACGAAAACAGAGAGCTCTGGAAGCCAGAGAGGCTTTTTTAATGCCTTCCCTGGGAAGAGGAAATCAAGGGGGATCAGCCTTAACAGGTATCAGAGAATCCCCATGGAGGCAAGAGAAATGGGAAAGGTTTTGGATGGAGCTGGTGTGTTGTTCCAGCCCTTGGTAAAACACCTTTCCCCAAGTTCAAATCCAGGTTGGATGGGGCTTGGAGAAACCTGGGATAGTGGAAGATGTCCCTGCCTGTGGTAGGAGGTGGAATGGGATGGGATTTAAGGTCCTTTCCAACCCAAACCATTCTGGGATGCCATGAATTTGCTGATAGCCCAAAAATCTCTGTTGAAGGGAGCAGAGGATGTCACAGCTGAAGCCATTTCCACTTGAAACTCCCCAGTGTCTTTCACCATTAATCTTTGATTTTTCTCTCAACCTCCTCCTAAATACCAGAGCATTCAGGAGTTTTAAGTACTTAATAGATACAGCATGAAGAATGGGATTAAAACAGAATTACCAACCACCAGCTACTGTTGCTTCACAATTATTAATTTTTAAATCTCCTCAGCACTCCACAGTTCCAGCTCAGAGTCCCAAGCAAGCACTGGGGCTCAGAACCCCATAAACCTCAGGAACAGAGCATTCCCATGGACAATGCTGGCTTTCTTTCCTGTTTCTGCTCTGGAATCACAGGTAGAACTAAATTCTACCTTCTCCTCCACATGGTTCTCCCCCTAGAATGTGCAGGAGTGGAAAAAAGGGCATTTTTCCACTCGCTGTGAGGAGAGTAGGGAAGCTTGGCACACAAGTGAGCTCTGTACTGGAATTTGGGTGGGTCTAGGAAAAAGCACAGACTTCAGTGGAAAACATATATGGGTGTGTATGTGTGTGAGTGAGCAAAAGCCTTTTAAACTTTAAATTAACCACAGCCATGGAGTGGTCAGGAACAAAAGAAAAGAAAAAAAAGAAAAAAGAAAAAAAAGAAAAAAAGAGAAAGCTGCCCTGAATAAGCAACCATACACCAATGGGAAAGTGTCACTGATATCTTTAATTTGTCCCTGATCACCTCAGGGAAGTGAAAGGCCCTGGTTTGTCCATCAGTCCAGAATTTCAGTGGTTTAGAGGATCTCCAATGACCATTTCTGTCCCCTCTGGGAGGTGGTGAGGGGCAGCAGCAGGGTCAGGACAGGAGTGGGACAGGGATGGGATGAGGTTTGTGAGCCCCAGGGTGAGCCCAGCACACCCCTGGGAAGTGCTTTGGCAGAGGACTTTGCTCTGAGTCCCACGTGGTGGTTCCTGGTCCTTGTGGATGTGCCCTAGGCTTGAAGTTTGAGGAAATTATTTTGTTTCAAGATCTAGAGAATTCATGATGGTGATAACGGCACAGAGGGGATGTGTGTGAAAAAAGATCCATCCACAAGTGACTTTAGACACAGCAAAGTCCTCCTCACCAAGATTCTATATTTGCAACTGCTTTGCAGAACTGGGAAACACAGAATCACAGAATATTCTGAGTTGGAAGAATCCCACAAGGACCATCAAGCCCAACTTTTAAGGGAAAGACCCATAGAGGGATTGAACCTAAAACTTTGGTGTTTTTTTAGCACCAGGCTTCAATCAACTGAGCTCACACACCAAGGAATGATATTTTAAATAGAAATAAACCTCTGACTTCTATGCACATGCACATAAATTCTTGCCCATGAACTATCACATCCTGAATTTATTGGACACTATTGAATTTTGTTTCCAGCATTTAAATTTTTTTTAAAGTTTTTTTAGGTGAAGTAGCTTCCAAACATTTGTTTGAGATGAAGCAGTTTGCTCTCCATTTTCCAGAGCTGGAAAATCAAGGGAAATGGGTGCTTCATGCAATTTGAAATATTTGTAGTGCAGAGAAAACACGGTAGGAATGAATGTTTTTGAAGCTGCTGAGCCCCTCAAAGAGAATATTGTCCACACTGTCTCTAATTCACAGAATTAATTATCAAAAAATAAGTCAGGTTTATTCACCCCTGTTGTGCCAGTAGCATCATCTGTGCTTTCCCTATGAAAGAAAAACTCCCAATTTAAAAATAATTTAGGTTTGGGTGAGAGAAATGGGTACTTTGTCTCACAGGCTGCATTTTGCCAGCATGAGAGAAGAGTCTCTTTTTGCAAACATTTTCCACAGTGTGAACTTGTTCACACAGGCAGGGCAATTCTTCATAACCAAATAGCTTCCTGAGAAAATCAGCCTGTAACAAGTTTTAAGATGAAATCCTGACAAACCCATCCTTCTTTCTTGGAAACGTGCTTTGTAGGATTTCACTGCTGTGTCCTGGCCACACAGAGGTGACAAAAATTCGGATTATTTAGCAGGTCACTCTGTATTTATCATCACTCTGCCTGCATAAAGCAGCACAAATCAGCTACAACAAACAAGTAAAAGAGATCCAGGAACTCTTTTAGAGGAAGAACTTTACTCCAGTAAGAGCATCCACCTTCCTGCTGGGTCAAGGTGTGCTGTTTCCCCAGTTAGATTTGATTCTGTCCACACTAGGAATAGATGGATAAAAGGCTACCAATACACAGATCTTGAAATAAAATGATTTTTTTCCCTTACCAGCTTCCTGGCCTTTCACAACCCTAGCATTACTTTCAATACTGTTGAGGGTTTTAGATATTTAAAAGGCACAGGAATTTTAATATGTTTAGGTGGAAAACTCTATTCACAGCCTGCTATTTGTTGAGATTCAGTGGCTGCATAGAGATGGAAAATTATGAACAGGTTCATCTCTGCATTGTTTGTGAATATGTACATCCAGTGGGGCATTTGTGGGATATTAAATCAATTCCTAATGGGCTAAAGGAGAGCTGTGACTTACTGGAAATGTGATTTATGGGGAGAAAGCAGAGCAAAAACTCTGCCCCAGCAGCAGCAGCCTGCAGGGAGCCACACCTACACCCAGCTCTGAGGAGCCCTGGTGAGCAGTGACTAATTAAAAACAAACCCCAACTTGACTGGGACACGGTGCAAGGAACTGGCACTGCAAAGGGTAATTAAAAAGAGCATTTCTGAGTCCCTGGATGTATTCCCTTCTTTGCAGGGTTGGGATACAGGTAGGAGGTGATGCTCTCGAGGTGCTGGAGCCTGGTGGCTCATTTGGGTTTGAGGCTTCAGGGGATCTGGCATGTAATAAAAACATAAAGAGGGGCACAAACCACTGTAAATTGTCTGCTCTAACTGGTCTGAAATTCCCCATTGCTGCCTGATAAATGTCTTTGCTGTCCCAGCTGAGAGACAGGGAGAAGCAGCAGCCCTGGGGAAGGCAGGCTGCAGCTGTTTTATCCAAATTTTTGAACGACCAGCAAAGTGCTAACTTTTCTCCCTGCCATGACTTGGCACACTCCTATTCATTTTCAACCACCTGCTGACAATTTAAATTAAAAATCCAGAGGAAGTGTCTGGTTTGGGGTTTGTTTGCTTGCTTGTTTTTAAACAAAACCAGATTTTTATTAGGCCGAGAAATTAAGCTGGAGGAAAAAAGCAAACAAACAAGAAAAGGACCCAGAGCAGTTTTCTGTTCCACCAACTTCAGCTCTGAAACAGATGCAGCAAATTTCAAACCAGCAGCAGACTGGCAAATCAGTTGCTCTGAGTTTGACTTTATTGTTATTATTATTATTATTATTACTATTGTTGGAAGCGATGAAGTGATGGGTGAGTGCAGGGAAGGTTAAAAATAAGGTGCTTTCCTTTCTCTGCTGTGAAAGAAGGGAAAGCAAGGATGCAGCCAACCTGTGGTGAGCAGGGAATGACAATCCCAGCGGGATTTTCATGGAAACACGGAATGGTTTGGGTTGGAAGGGAATTTAAGGATCATTTCATTCCACCCCAGCCATGGCAGGGACACCTTGCACTGTCCCAGGCTGCTCCAAGCCCCAGTGTCCAACCTGGCCTTGGACACTGCCAGGGATCCAGGGGCAGCCACAGCTTCTCTGGGAATTCCATCCCAGGGCCTCCCCACCCTGCCAGGGAACAATTCCTAATTCCCAATCTCCCATCTCTCCCTGCCCTCTGGCACTTTGCAGCCATTCCCTGTGTCCTGTCCCTGCAGCCCTTGGCAATTGTCTCTCTCCATGTTTCCTGCAGCTCCTTCAGGCACCAAAAGGCCACAAGGAGGTCACCCCAAAGCTTCTCCTCTCCAGGCTCAACAATCCCAGCTCTGCCAGCCTTTCCTCCCAGCAGAACTTGTCTTGTTGCCTAATGAAGCTGTCACCCTGTGACCACAATCCTGGAAGGAAGCACAGGCACCCCTCAGTTGGGTACAGAAACATGAAGCACTTGGCACATGAGCTCATGCAGGTGCATTTCAGCCAGGTGGTTTATACCAGGCAGTACCTAAAGGGGCAGAAAGCAAGGGAAAACCTGGCTTTGGGGTAAACAGCTCACCCACCTTGAGCCCCAGCCCTGAAATCAGACAGAAAAGGCAGCACCAGCCTCTCTGGGTGCCTTTTCCAGGTGGCCTGTTCCCACTGTGGGATGGGGAAGGCAGCAGGAGCTGTGTGAAAACACCCTCCCAGCAGCCAGAGCAGCTGGCTGGCCAAGGGCCTGTTCCCAAAAAGGGAATTAAGTACTTAGGAAGGACTTAGGTAGGCCTGAGTTGACTAAGTGAAAAACTATTTCTCAGAAAATCCCTGCCCAGCTTCTGTTTGGAGCTGGAATGTGTTCAGGTGTCTTCATCCCTGACCCTCACCCTGCTGGCTGCCCAGGAGCTCTGCGTTCAGACATGCCACAGAACACCACTTGGATTAATTTATCTCGTGTCTAAGCAGGAAGAGCCAAAAAGGAGGCATTCCTTGGCTTGGCTTCAATCTTCTCACAACACATCCCCTGCTCTCCTTCTCCACCTCCCTCCTGCCTTGCAAGGCTCCCCAAATTGTGTGGCTGTTGCCACTTTTGTGTTACCAAATCTGCTCCTTGGAGGTGAAGGTGAGACTCCTGTCTGAGTCTGAGGCTTTGTTCCCACTTTTCTGGCTGATAAGGAATTGGGAGGATGGAGAGACTTTGAACTAATGAAGCTTTGCAATGTTTGAAACCTCTGAAAACAGAGTCATGCCTGCCCCTGGCAGGGGGGTGGAATGAGAGGACTTTCAAGGTCCCTTCCAACCCAAACCATTCCATGATTCTCTGATATGATGGAGAGGTCAGGGATAGGTGCTGTGAACCTGCAGGGAGGTTTCTGCTGGATGTAAGGCATGATGCAGTCAGCTGCACACTTCTCTGGTGCTGCTGTAAGCACAGCCAGTTTGGATCTTTTGATTCGCAGAGAGTGGGAAGGGGAGAGAAATGGGATACAGAGCAAAATGAGGGAAAGCAGGATAACAAATTACACCCTTGTGGTGAAGAGAAATACCTCCAGGGAGGAAGAATGACAAGATTTAGCTGCTGGAAGTCCCCAAGGGCATCCTGGAGGGGTGGAAGGGAGAAACAGTGGCAGTGACTGCAAAACAGGACAGCAGTTTGCTTTAAGCTCTCTGAAAGTTTCATCCTGGCTTTATATTGCCTGCTAAGCTCAGCTGGGACAGAACATCACTCCTGTGCTGTCCCAGCTTGGTTCCTGCTCTGTGCTGAGGTGTTTAATGTTCCCACAGCAGACCCAGATGGAACTGAAAGTGGAAGTGCAGGGTATGAGCTCCATAAGCAAAAAGCAACAATAAGTGTCCCTTTCAGCCTCATGGAGCAGCTGTGGCACCCAACTTCCCAGAAACAGAGAGGGCAAGATCCCGGGAGTCTGTTTGGACTTGTCTGTGCAGAAAGAGCCAGGGATGGTTTGCACAGCAAGAATGAGGAAAGGGTTTGTGGGTGGGAAGAGCATCTCAGCACAGGCAGGTTTGAAATGCTTAACTGTGCTCTCAGAGTGTTTGAAAAGACTTTGGGGCAACAATACTCCAGCGAGGGAGACATTCCAAAGGATTTTATGCTGCCCTGCTGAAGAAAAGCCACTTGTCAAAAGTAAAAAAAGCAGGACAGGTTTCTGGGGAACCTTTCTCTTTTTCTTTTTTTTTTTCTTTCCTTTTTTTTTTTTCAACAGTGGGTTAACCATATTGCTGAGCACAAAAAGGAGAGTTTCACGAAGTGAGGAGTTCATTTATTTCTTCCTGAAAGAACACTTTGGTGTACTTGAAAGATGTGCATGGCCAAGTGCCCTGCTAATCTCCAGAGCCCAGGGCAGAGGCTGGAGGGCAGGGTTTTGGAAGAAAGGATGCTCATTGCACTGTTTTAGCTGCTCACACCCTTGCAGGATGTGCTTTTTCTCCCTGTGAAGGTCTGATCCAGAGTCTTGGGAGTCACTGGGAACTTCTCCATTAATTTCAATAAGCTTTGAGTCATCTTTTGCTTCTTCTCTGCCTTCTTGGTTGCTCTATTTTTTGACATCAGTGTATTTCTGAAGGCTCCTCTACATAAATCCATAATTACTGCAAAACCTTGCACCCTGCCCTGGGAAACAACAACATTCCTGGACAAATCTCCCTCAGAAATACCACACATGAGACTTCTCCAGCTTTAATTCACCCTCCATGCCCAGCAGGCAGCAGCCTAGGGGAGACAGATGGATTTGGCTTTTCACTTCCTCACCAGTGCTCTGTGAGTGGTTGTTGCCCTGGCCTTGCTGTGAGTGATGACAAACACGTCTGTGGCTCAACCACTGCATCCCTCAGCCCTCTCTGGGCTGCCCCAGGATGCTTCTTGCTTTCACCAGGAGCTTTCACCTGCTCTGGTGCCCAAACTGGGGAAGTCACCATTGCAGGGCTGCCCTGTGCTGCTGGGTGACTCTAAGGTGGCAGTTGAAGGCACAGCTTTGGGACCTGATTTTGGCTGGAGGGTGTATTTGCAGTTCTCTCATCTCAGTCTTTTTGCAATAAAACCCAAAAATGTGCACGTTTAGCTTTTCAAGCCTGCCTGTCAGCCCTCCCTGGTGGGCCCTAGCACTGAAGGGCTCTTCTTGAAGCCCAGGGTAGCAGTTTCCAGCCGTGTGGTGTGACAGTGCCAGAGGCAAAGCACCCTTTTGCAGCCTCTCCTTCCCTCCCTCCCTCCCTCCTCCTCTGCTCCTTTTGAATTCCATAACTCAGGCTCCGAGGAGGATTTTGCTGGTTGACAGTTGTACAGCATAACCTGGTGCACAGCCCAGAGGGAGGAGGATGTTCATGCTACGCAGAGCACCGAGAATTCAGGAGGCACTTTTATAACCTACTGAACCACATCAGCCCTAGGAAAGATCTGAAGATTACACAGCCCTCCTCAATGTTTTCTTTCCTCACCCGCGGCTTTTCAGTTAATTTTTTTTTTTTTTC
This sequence comes from Entomyzon cyanotis, assembly GCA_024500445.1. Classification (NCBI taxonomy): domain Eukaryota; kingdom Metazoa; phylum Chordata; class Aves; order Passeriformes; family Meliphagidae; genus Entomyzon; species Entomyzon cyanotis. The sequence continues at coordinate 2,597,363 of JAKEPQ010001016.1, forward strand.
CGTGCCAAGCCCACTAATGGTTTTTGCTGGTTGAGAAAACAGCTCAAGTTCTGCCCCCGTATCGGAGTGGCAGCGAAGCATGCGTGAGGATTTGCTCCAGTGGCAGAGCCATATCTGATTGGGGAAAAAAGAAAACAGCTGAGGCCCTTCGAACAAGTCATGCTCCCGAACGCTTCCAGTCGCTCGCGGCTGCCAAGAGAGATCTTGCACAAGCAGAGCTGGCTCCATGCAGGAGGAACATTTTTGTGTGTGTGCAGGCTGGCTGCGGCTCCCTGATAATGTGCTCCCTGGAAGCAGTGCTAATGTGCTTGTTAGAGCCCTGGCTGCTGGAATTACCTTGATGTCAAGGTATTCATGCTTGGTGGTTTGGTATGTAGCTCTACGTTTTATTGACTTTGTCTGCACTGAACTTCCATGTGCTCTGAAGGGGGAGTCGCCCTTGGCTGCTCCAAATGTCATCTTAAATTCAGATGGCGTTAGAATGCTAGACAAACCTGAGACATCTTCATTTTCTTCCCTCTTGAACTCTGTTTCCTTAACTCTACTTCAGCTCAATTTTGTTTGCAGCTCCACTTTGATTTACAGCAATAAAAAGTAATTTATCGGTGTAAAATCAGTTAGGGAACAGACAGCAGATGTTCTTTTAATTTAAAAATGTGCATTACTCTTATTATTTAAGCTTGTTTGCTCATATTAACTTACTGTGGTAGATGTGCTTTGTGATTTAGAGTGAGCATAAACCAAACAAACCAAAAAGTATTTTGGCTGAGGTGCTGGGGTTGAATGTCAGGGCAGAGAGTGTGAGGTGCCTCTATGAGATGGGCAATAGCAATGCAGGTGTTATAATGTTTTTTTTTTACACACAGACATGCACATGAATAATTTATTTTGAGATATTATAGCAGTCACTTCACTCAGGAAGCAGTGGGGAAGTGGGGGCAGGAGAGAATCCTCCTCTGAAGCCCTTCTTTCTTTTTTTTTACTGATGGTTTCATCACTTTCTTCCCCCAAGTGATTGCTGCTGGCTGCTGCCAGTGATAAGGGAGGGGAGCAGAGGCAGCATGACAGATCCTCTCTTCCCGTGTCACTGTGGCAGAGAAGGGAAGTATTTCTGCAGGGAAAGGAAACCAAGAGGAATTTCCCTGGGGAGGAAAAGAGCACTAGAGGAACTCAGGATCACACAGGAAAGAGTGATGTGAGAGAAAAAAAATATATAGGAAGCAAATCGACACAAAAAATACCCTGCCACCAAAAAAAGCACCAGAAATTGGCTGGGATCCATTTCAGGAAGTCGCTGTAAAGCTGAGTAACTTTGTCACACAGGGAAATACAAATCAAGGGAGGTGATGATGATGGGGGAGCTCTGAAAAGCCTCTTTCACCTGTGAATTCTGGAAAATATTCCAGAATTCCCCACTCTGCCACATGTGGGGATCCACATTACACATGGGGCAGTGGAGATGGACAGGGAGAAACAGCCTTGGCCGTGTTAGACCTGTCCAGGAATGCACCAAAGCTTCACTTCCCAGCTTAAAACCTGAAATGGCAAATTTTGCAGCTGTACCTCTCTGTTGATGCCCAGGGAGGGCATTGTGCCTTGCAACTTCCTTCCTACCTCCTGTCCTTTGTGGGAACTCTTCTGCTGTGGGATTTGGGTGTCATACCTGCGGTGCTGTCCTTTGGCAGGTCTGGAAATGTGGGAGGCTGCAGTGTCAGGATCTCTGCATTTGGGGCTCCTGGACAGGGAGCAACCTATTCCAGAGCAGAGGAGTGACAGGGCCAGGAGCTCTTAGCAGGCCCTGGTGAGGGTTAATCTTTTCCTTCCCAGGGAGGGTGGGGAAGACCTGGGATAGAATTCCCAGAGAAGCTGTGGCTGCCCCTGGATCCCTGGCAGTGTCCAAGGCCAGGTTGGACACTGGGGCTTGGAGCAGCCTGGGACAGTGGAAGGTGTCCCTGCCATGGCTGGGGTGGCACTGGATGATCTTTCAGGTCCCTTCCCACCCAACCCATTCCATGATTCTGTAACTTGTTATTCCACTGCATCCCAAACACATCCGCCCTGGTGCAGAACACAGAGCCATGGTGAGTGTGGAGCACTGAGTTCCCACGTGCCTTGGGCCATCCCTGACCCTGGCCAGGTAACTGTGACCTTAGAGACCCCGGGAGCCCTGTCCCTGTCCCTGTCCCTGTCCCTGTCCCTGTCCCTGTCCCTGTCCCTGTCCCTGTCCCTGTCCCTGTCCCTCCAGCCCAAGCCCACCAGCTGGAGCTGCAGGGAGGGAAGGTGGAGCCTTGGCTGTCCCCATCCCTGTGACCTCCAGGGGAGGAGGAGCTGCCAGCCCTGGGAATTGCTCCCAGGAGCACAGGTAGGCTGAGCAAGGGGGTGGGATGGGGATGTGCCATGGAGCAGAGATCCCAGCTGTCTCCTGGCACAGCAATCTGTGGCAGGGAAACTCATTCTGACAGTGTGCAAGTGATGGCTAAGGGAACTGTGCTGGAGAGGCAGAAGTGTGCTGATTCCAGGACAGATTTTGGCATGTTTTATATCCACGTCTTCCCTGAGGAATATGCATTTTTCTGAAAGGTTTCCCATTAGAGGTTGCTCATATTTACCTCCCCTGACAGCAATGCTGGGTTTTGGGTTTTTCTGAGGAGCAGTTGCATGTAGAGCTCTTCCCAGCCCTACCCTCCCAGCCCCCACGTTTCCTCCCGTTGTTCTTTTTCAGATCACTTGAAGGTTTTTTCCTGTTTATTATCCGGACATGCTGCGCTCTGTGTGTTGGTTTGACTGTCACATAAGGAATCTCCTACTGGGATCATGGATGCACTCCTTTCTTTTATAAATATATATATATGTGGCAATGGAATTCCTAGGCTGTGGAAGGGAAATGCTGGTGATTAAACCAAAACTGGAATGAGCTACAGTTGTTAATGAGGCAAAGTTTAATTACCCTTTCCCAGAAAACCTGCAACAGTGTGATGAGTACAGTCACAAACAAAAATTCTCCTTAATTGACATAACAGGAAAGGTACTTCAGGGAGTAATTATGCTGATGTCCTGGGCTGGCACATGTGTGTACCACAAATATATCTCGTGCTTCCTGCAAAATTCTTTTAAGTAGCTATAAGGAAGACATTATTTTTTTTTTCTTTTTCTGGATTTTTTTTCCTTCGGCGGTTGGCGAAAACTAATCACTGACTCGGAGGCTCCTTTTGAGGAAAACAATGGAACAAAACAATGCCTTTTTGTGAGACCTGCCAAAGCACAAAGGATGCATGGGATGTTTTTTTTCTTTGTTGCTTTTGTCAGCAGGAAGTTTTGTTGTTGGGAACGACTATAACATGCACTGTCCTTGCTCTACGTAATCGCTGTCTGGTCCTGAGCTGAGTCCTGTTCCGTGCCTCGTCCAGCTGGCACAGCTGCCTCACCCCAGGGCTCTGCCAGCCCTGGGTGCCCCAAATCTCCCTCTCCACCCGGACTGATGCCCACTAAACAAACCCAGCAGTCGGGTGCTCCAATGCTTGCTGGGCTTGCACAGGTCAGGGCCCACGTTTAGAATGCTGACTTTGGGAATTACTTCCTTTTTTAAATTTTTTTTTTTTCTCAGACGGCTTAAAATGGGAGTGCTGCCCAGTGCAGACAGCTTCTGATTGTTGCATCCAGGTGTAAAATATTCCAAAGCTCACCCTTAATGTGCTCAGGTCTGCTTATGTTTCCCTCTAGGTTAGTTGTAGGTCTGTCACAATGAGCCAGATCCGACTGAGTAAATCACTTGTGGAAGTTAATTGTTCCCAGTGAAAGCTGGTCTGGCTCATTCTGCCTCCGTCGCAGGAAGGGACAGAGGTGGTGAGCTGGATCTGCGTTCTAAACCCAGCGACTTTAATTCTGATCAGATGTCTCTCTTCAGGGCATTAAAGAAAACCTGCTCACTAATCAAAAAGAGCCTCTTCTCTAGAGAAACGTAAGGATTAAAAAAAAAAAAAAATTAATGCTTTTTACAGAAATAAAGTACTGATATAAAATTTCAGCTTTGACAAATTTCTTTTGCAGGCTATCATAAAAGAAACCTACTTCTCCATACTTGGCAGGCACCAGAATCAAAGAATGATTTTTTTTCTCTTTTCCTGGAAGAAAAAAAAAAAGAATATCAAATTTTTTGTAATGTCAGATACTGTACGGTGGTAACTTTATATTCCAGCTGTTTTTATTCACTGCTGCTATGTTTAGATTATGTTTGTGCTTCTCTCCATCAACATTTTCAAAAGCTTCTCAGAGTCAGCTCTGGCTCCATTAAATAACAGCCTTTTTCTCTTCTTTTCTCTCCTCAGGACTGAAGCAGTGAGGATGGAACCCACCAAGATCAACATGTCCCGCGTGCCCCTGGTCAGTGGTGGCATTGACAGCGCCATGCTCAAGGCACACAAACCCCGTGTGATGTCCAAGAGTGGCCACAGCAATGTCAGGATCGACAAGGTCGATGGCATCTACCTGCTCTACCTCCAGGACCTGTGGACTACAGTCATAGACATGAAGTGGAGGTACAAACTCACCCTGTTTGCTGCTACTTTTGTCATGACCTGGTTCCTCTTTGGGGTGATCTACTATGCCATTGCTTTCCTTCACGGGGACTTGGAAATGGGCAAGTTCTCCCCAAAGCGGGAGCCGTGCGTGAAGAACGTGGACTCCCTGACTGGGGCGTTCCTCTTCTCCCTGGAGTCCCAGACAACCATTGGCTATGGGTTTCGTTTCATCACAGAGGAATGTCCCCATGCCATTTTCCTGCTCGTGGCCCAGCTGGTCATCACCACCCTCATTGAGATCTTCATCACAGGTACCTTCCTGGCCAAGATCGCCAGGCCGAAGAAAAGGGCAGAGACAATTAAATTCAGCCACTGCGCCGTCATCACCAAACACAACGGGGAGCTTTGCCTGGTGATCAGAGTGGCAAACATGAGGAAGAGCCTCCTGATCCAGTGTCAGCTCTCTGGGAAGCTTCTTCAGACCTACGAAACCAAAGAAGGGGAGAGGATTCTGCTCAACCAAGCCAGTGTGAAATTCAACGTTGACTCCTCCTCGGAGAGTCCGTTCCTCATTTTGCCTTTAACCTTCTACCACATTCTGGATGAAAGCAGCCCTCTGAGAGACCTCACACCTCAAAACCTCAAGGAGAAGGACTTTGAGCTCGTGGTGCTCCTGAACGCCACGGTGGAGTCCACCAGTGCTGTCTGCCAGAGCAGGACTTCCTACATCCCCGAGGAGATCCACTGGGGCTACGAGTTCGTGCCTGTGGTTTCCCTCTCTCCAAATGGAAAGTACGTGGCGGATTTCAGCCAGTTTGAGAAGATCAGGAGAAGCACAGATTCCACTTTTTACAGCATGGACTCTGAAAAGCAAAAGCTGGAGGAGAAGTACAGGCAGGAGGACCAAAGAGAGAGGGAACTGAGAACAATGTTGTTACAGCAGAGTAATGTTTGATTGGATGGACAGACTATTCTGAATGATCCTTTTTCTGCAAACTGAAAAAAACCATACTTTCTGGGCCGTATGTCTGCTGTGAAACCAAAAGTGAAGTCCTTTTCAGGACAATTTCCTTTTCACTCCTATTTCAGCAAATAGCTTTGGTGTACACTAAATCTACCCCTTTGGCTGAGTTGTTAATCAAGTATTTTGTAATTAGGCAGGATTTCTCCCGATCATGACTTAGCAAAAACTGGGTTTGTATTAAATCTCTGCCTTATGCCACCACTGAAAGCAGACACACCACTTTCCGTTTGGAAAGTGAAACTGGACGCACTGTGCTGATTCCCTCAAGTATTTATTTGACGTGGTTTTACTGTGAACACACAGGGACAGCACACAGCACTGCTGGAAGGGAACGTGCTCCTTTCCAATATGAGTGTTTAAGATGTATATTCTCATCCCAGGGATCGCCTGCGTGGGGATTCCTGGCACTGAAAGTAAGTTGATTGGAGAGACAGATGGTTGGGATGTGGGAAGAGCTCCAGGAAGGGGTTAAACTCCTTAAATCCTGAAGGAGGGTGACAGAGCAGTGCTGGGTGCTGGGGAAGAGAACTCACTCTCTGTCTCTGCTGCTCAGAGCTTCTTTTGTGATTGTTTTATGATCACTCACTTTTTTTTTTTAACCTTGCTAATGCCTGATTTAGATCTGATAGCAAAAAGGGGAGATGAGGGCAGGATACACAGGATCACAGTAATCAGCTAAGGTCACAGCTGGCTTTCAGACACCTGTTTTTTTTACCCAATGTAAATAGTTTGTAACAGCAGCATAACAATACAGTTCTACAGATCGCTTGCTTTGCTCCGGACCGTATTTAATTTTGGTTAAAAGAAAGCTGTGTAATGTCTGTAGACAATATTTACTTTTTCTGGCAACCATAAAGGACAAGCATTCCTTTCATCCATTTCAATTTTGGTCTACTAAAACCATTCCATTAATAAAGGAATTTAATTTGATCAGTTCCTGTTCTCTTTGTGGCACGGGGAGAGGGTGCAGAACCCCAGAGATGGTGAAAGAGCTGAGTGCTTGGAGCAGGGATTTGCCTCTGGGAATTCTGCAGGTCACAATTCTGCACTGACCAGATTGCAGGTAGAAATCCAGACAGCAGTGGTGTCCATGTAGCATCTCTGTTAGAGAGGCTTTTTTGGAGGGAATTTGGAATTATTTCTGACTCATATCGCTTTGGCAGCTTTCTGAGTTCTAGAGATTCTGCTCTGCTAAAGCTTTGGCAAGGAAAACCTGTTTAAAATGGGTCTGGCCTGAGAGCCACTGAGGCTGACAGCGATGAGAGGACAGAGGGGTTGGAACCAGATGATCTTTAAGGTCCTTTTCAACCCAAAGCACTCTGTGATTCTGTGACTTTTGGCATCATCACACTCTTTTTTTTTTTTTTTACCAGCACTGTGCTGTGCTTCCCAGCACAATGTGGCCTGGTGGAATGCAGTGCTTTATAGCATTGCCATGCAATATTCTATAAAGTAAATAAATGCAGTGTGCAGCCCAAGGAGCTGAGCACAGAGCTGAGCACAGAGGTGGCACCAGGAATGGATGTCAGGGAGAAGGTGATGCCTGAAACAGGCTACCTGAAACAGAGGCTAAAGCAATTGGGTGTATAAAAAGTGGACAAATTTATTTGAGGTCTTCAAGGTACATTTGGGCAAGCAAAGTCCCCCTAAAGGGACTACAGCCAAAATGGCCACTGGGTCATGAGCTCTTTATCTTTTATAAGTTTTGTCTTATTAGCATATTGGTCCCTAATGCTCATAATCACACCTTATTGATCACCTCAAGCCTTGCTCCCCCCTTTCCACTGTTGTTTAGATATTTTCAGGCCCTAGGCTAATGAATATCTCCTTAAATCTCTATCCAGAGAGCTTTGTTTTGTTTAAATGTGTTGGGAACAGAGGTTCTCAGCATTCTATAAGAGCACAGAACTACACCAAGTTACAGATACATGAAGAGGAAAAAACCCTGAAATTATTGAGGTGTCAAAGGAAGCACAAACTGCAGGGGCCTGTGGGGTGGCTGTGAGTGGGACAGCTGGTTAGGGGGGGGATGAGAGGCTTAAAAATGCTCATTTATGTAAATGTTAACTGTCCTGGGGGGGAAATCAAAGACAGAATCACACAGTCATGGAATGGTTTGGGTTGGGAGTGATCATCTTATTCCAATAATGGGACAGGGACACCTTCCACTGTCCCAGGCTGCTCCAACCCCAATGTCCAGCCTGGCCTTGGACACTGCCAGGGATCCAGGGGCAGCCACAGCTTCTCTGGGCACCCTGGGCAACATCCAAGTATTCGTTTGAAAAGACAAACTTTATTTAATCCACAAAGTTTCTCTACCCACTACAGAGTGAATAAATTTCTCAAACCATTGTGGGCAGGGTCTGCCTGGCATTTGTGGAAAGAATTTCCAGGTGATTTTATGTTGTGTTGCAACACAGATTTTCATTTGCAACCCCATATAGAGGAAGTAAACATTTAAATTATTGATCGTTAATTTAAAATTTTCCATCTCTTTTCCTGATTTCTCGTTTAATCACAAGAAATTGCGTGTGCTCCAAGAATTTTACAGTCACTTCATAGATCTGAGGTTTGTGTCCTGCAACTCAAAGATGTTTTGGGATGCTGAGGTGAAAGTGCACAGGTGTCTTACCCCTTCATCAAAACATCCATGTTTTGATAATCAAACAAACACTCCTATTGTTTTCTATCCAGATAAGGACTCAGATAATTCCTAAAATAATTGTCACAGCTGTTTATTGACTGTAAAACAGCTTAACCGACAGCAAGAGACCTGGTTCTTCTCCAGAAACATCTGATGATCATCTGATCCCTTTGTACACCAATCCCAAAGTGCAGTCACTGCATTCTCTAGGTTATTCCAGTCATTAGATTATCCTGGAAGGGAAAAAAAATGCATCTTAAAGCTTCTTAAAGCATCTTAAAGCAAAAGCTTTGGAAAGAAAGAGGAAAAAAAACCACAATAATTTTTTTATCTGACCTTTTAGTCCTAAGGAGAGGAGAGGAGAGGAGAGGAGAGGAGAGGAGAGGAGAGGAGAGGAGAGGAGAGGAGAGGAGAGGAGAGGAGAGGAGAGGAGAGGAGAGAGAGAGGAGAGGAGAGGAGAGGAGAGGAGAGGAGAGGAGAGGAGAGGAGAGGAGAGGAGAGGAGAGGAGAGGAGAGGAGAGGAGAGAGGAGAGGAGAGGAGAGGAGAGGAGAGGAGAGGAGAGGAGAGGAGAGGAGAGGAGAGGAGAGGAGAGGAGAGGAGAGGAGAGGAGAGGAGAGGAGAGGAGAGGAGAGGGAGCTGTAATTCTACAAAAAGAAAGAATAAAGTTGTTTCTCTAAAATTTCAGGGTCTAAAAAAAGCAGTGGAATCACATTGCCCTGTGTGCCTTAATATGTCCATTAAGTTAATCCTCCATTCCAGTCACTTTTAAAAGTCAGACTTTTAAAAAATCCAGTCATTTACTTTTTAAAAATTTACTGAGGAATATGACATACTCATGTTTCTTTTATTTATGAGTTATCAGTGAGCAGAACATTTTTAGAGTAGCTTTATTGTTTGGACTTTACAGTGCATGAATGAGTGGGAACTTATTTCACCTCACAGAGTGTCTCTGAGCTATTTGCTTTGGCTTTGGCTTCAATAATTCATTGTTCTCTCTCTTTTTTTTTTCTCTTTTTAAAAATTTATTTATTTTTTCTGTGTAGGTAGGTGATTGGATAAGCATAGTTTCACTTCTGTTGCTTCCTTGCAGAGGCTGACTGTGCCAGAGTCAAATCCACCATCTCTCACTAATGTTTCATCTTCCAGAGGGATGACAAAGTCTGAGGAAAGCCAAGAATTTGACAGGAGAAAAGAGTGGTTTCCAGTAAAATATGGTTCTCTAATTTTCTGACTAGAATTAGGAGGGAAAATAGCCATTGGGTGTAAAATGTACTGGGGGAAGGGATGGGAAAACAGAGAAAAAAAAACCCCAAAACCAAACCAAACACACTTATGCACATCCGTATGACTGAACGTATGGATGACTGAACTTCCATAGAATGCCAGGTTAAAAACAAACAAAAATCAACTCTGAGATGTGCTGAGACGACTCAAAGGCCTGGGAAAAGTGAACACAAGTCCTGTTTTTGAGCAAATATTCCTGATGCCTCTTGAATATGTTTGCTCAGTGTCAGCCTGATGACAGCCTGAGCTTGCAAGGGAACAGGTAAGATTCTGTGCTGACTCTGACAAATCCACGATGGAGAGGAGTTTAAAAAAGCTCCAGCTCTTGGTTATCCATTGCTATTATCCTGTTTGGCTGTGTCCTGCTTGCCCTCACATTGCTGGGATTATGTGAATAAAGGAATTTTCCCCTGCTTTGCCTGCTCAGCCTCAGCAAAAACTCTCAGCCAATATGAGATTACCAGAACAGAGCCCTTTGAATGCCAAAGGTGCTGCTTGGCCATCCTGTACCTGTGTGGGCTGAAAGGAGCATTTCCAGGATGTCACAAATTCCCATCCAGGGCTGCTCTGTCCTGTGTCACCACATGGCACAGGGGAAAGGGAATTCCACGACTTGCAGGTGCTGTTTGCATCTCCTCCCAGCAATAAATTCCTCAGTGGTGCCTATGCTTCTCCCCAGATCCCAGGGCTGATAAATTCATTCCTTTTTCACCATCCCCTGGCAGAGTTTATCCACACAAACCCTGGCATGATGACTGACACTAGTTATATCAAGAGGAAAAAAGTGCTTAAGGACGTGTTTGAGGATTTTTCACTCTGACAGACATCTTGCCATGATTTTTTTCCCAGTGGACAAATTTTCCTCAGGACCAGCAGCACGATGGGATAATTCCTGGCCCTGCCAAGGCTCCAGATTCAAATGTGTGAGAGGTTCTGAGAGAACCAAAACCAGCTCAAGGTTGGTGCTGAACTCCTGCACTGTGGAGATGCTGTTTTTTTCTCATTTCCATGCAGAAAAAGTGTCCAATGGGTGCAGCTTTCCTTGGCCACCCTTCCTGGATATCTGCTCTCTCTGGGGAAAACACCAGCCTCAGACTAAAATGTTGAGTTTCTATACATTAAAACGGACTTAACAGTGGTCAGATGTCTCCAAGACTCATTCATGGCTTTTGCAGTACAAATTGTTCCCTCCTGTAGACCAATTTCAATGTTTTTTCCCCTCTTCTGCTCATATTAAGCATCTAATTATCCAATGTTGGTTAAGATCATAATTTATTTATGTTTACTTTGCTACAAAGATGTATATTTGAATCATGAGCAGAGAATGATTCCACTTAACAACTGTGGTTAAGCAACAATCTTGAACTTAGGTAATTGTTATTCATTCTTTCCGGGATGAAATGGGTAAAATGGTCTGAGAAATGTACCCTTTGCTGGGCTCCAAAATAAGAAACATCTCAAAATAAATATCAAAAAGTCCAAAATCTGGGATGAATTAGGTGATTCATGCTAAATGACCGATCTCGCCAGTTATCGAAAAAAACCCCAGATGGTTATTTTTGGAAAAAAAAGGATCCTAAATGCTCCTCTGATGGTAGACAAAGCTCAGGAAGAACAGTGCACACCATAAGAGCCCCTGAAAGGTGAAAGATGTAAGTCAGCTTTATATAGATCAAATAAATACCTGCCCTAAGTGTGGAGCACTTCAGAACTGAAACTTGCATTCCCCTCCAAACAAACTGCACCTGAGTGTAAGGAAAGTTGTATTTTCTTTCTAGAAAATTGTTCTAAACCTATTTTTTTACCTACTCCTGTGTGAATATGACAGCTGATCTTTTTTCCTTCAACCAGAATATTTGAAAGCCAAAACAGACACTTCAAACTAATGTTTTGAAAACTAGGAATGGTTGTGCCTTCTGATACATTGAAAAAAGGTTTACTCAGCTGTGAGATGCCCATTAATGAAACACTGATTGCTTCAGCCAGACAATTTTATTTATACAAACCTCACAAACCCAGGCAAATCTTGCATTCTGAGGGGAAATAACCAAGCTGAGTTCATTCCCTGATAGGCTTTTCCCATTCCCTGTGACTAGCACAGGTCCTTCCCATGGGAACATTTTGCTATATTTCATAAACAAGATAAAGTTTGGATGTTTTGCAAACAACGTCTCCGGATTGGGTCAGTTCGGGCTTGGCCAATTGGGCCTAGGGGGGAGGTCTCGGGCTGACCAATCTGGGGCACCTCTGTAAACTCTATATATATGGAATTCAAAACAATAAAGCTCTCTTCTCCTCTCTTTCCTTGTCTGAGAACTTGGGTCATTCCTCAGCTAGCCGCTCAACAGTGACAATTCCCCACTTGTACAGCAAAATGAGAGCTGAAATTCACATGGAGTTATCCCAGCAGAGTCATTTAACCACTCCAAGCAACCCAGTCCATCCAGTGCCTATGGATGCTGGGAGACTGGAATGTGGGTGTCTTGCCCTGCCTCAACTTCATCGAGCAATTCCAGCAGAAATAAAAAGGGAATAATCCCACTGCCACATGACTTGCTCCATTTTACCACTCTCACTCTCTAAATTTACAGCTCCTCTTATTCCAGATGTGTTTATTTGCATGTCCAGACAAGCCCCAGACTGCCAGGAATGGCTCCAGCTTCCCTCATGGAAGTGGTCCTTCCCAGGAATTCTTTCTGGGTGTTAATGTCACTGAAATACTGAAACCCAGAGGCCAAATTCTTGGCTCCACAATTCCCCTTTCCTGCAGCATCCTGGCGTTGCAAAGAGGCCATAAAAGTGATCCAAAAAGCCAGCTGAACCTTTTCTCTGGCACAGAGGGAAGAAAGCAGGCTGTTTCCACTGGAAAAATGAGCTTCATTTTGTTCAAGGAACGAACGAGCTGCAATGAAATTTTACAACCCCCATAACAAGCCCATTATCAAGATTGTGACAAAAAAAATACAACAAAGAAAAAAAACCCCTCGAAAAAGCTTTAAACTTCCAGTGGTTTCATGCTAAACCAGAAGAATTTCAGCCAGCTCTAATTCTGTTCAGTGACAATCAGCTGGTGTCAGATACAGGTTTGTTTAAACATTATATTTTACAGCCCTAAATTTGGCTTTTTAGCTGGAATTTGAACTTAGACTTCACTGCTAATCCACGGTCAGTGATTGAGCTGCTATTTCACAAGTTTGTCTGTGGCCTTTCCTATTCTGAAAGTGTCTATTTTTAAACCTGCAATGTGACACCTCCATCCCATTACCGAAGAGTCATCTCATACCTGAATGCAGCTGCAAAAACCAGCAATTCTGCCTGGTTTTGCTTTTGCTCCTCATTAGAACAGGAGGTTTTCAATGCTTCATTAAGGCAGCCAAGGTGATTTACTGCTATTCCTCTTCATAGCTGTGGCACAGAAGAGCAAAACATCAAGGGTATCCCAGCAGATGAAAGCTGGAGGTGTCAAAGCTGAGTTTTAGTTCAGTGAGGTCACAGTTAGGTCAAATTAAGCATTTTTAATACATTCGATGCTGCCTGAGAGGTGCTAAGTGTGAGATTTTTGATCTCATCCAGTGGCCTTAAAGATCATTTTGTTCCACCTGCCAGCCATGGCAGGGACACCTTCCACTGTCCCAGGCTGCTCCAACCCCAATGTCCAGCCTGGCCTTGGACACTGCCAGGGATCCAGGGGCAGCCACAGCTTCTCTGGGAATTCCATCCCAGGGCCTCCCCACCAGTTTGTTGGACTCTCTTTGCATTTTTTAATGAAGTGATGACTGGAGCCACTGCACTGCTCAGATGGATCCTCTCTAAGGCTGGACAGTATTTGAGGATTTAATATTTGAGGATTTGTCCAGATTGAGAAGAGCAAGCTCAGCAGCAGCTTCCTGCCACCAACCAGCTATTAAAATGTGGGATCTTGTCCTCTATCATCCTTCTCCTACCCAACTTGTGCCAGAGAGTTTATCTTGGGAATACTGTGCTCCCCAGCTAGGCTTAGGAAGCAGACAGCTGATGCAGGGCAAGAATATGCTCAGTTATCACCATTTCTTTTCAGATGAAGCTTCATCCAAAATGGTTTCAGTTTCCAGGCAGCTACAGAGCCATTTGAGGGGGCGATGGAACAACATTCTAGAAGGATTTAAACTGTAAACAAACCGAGTGGAAATGTTCTAAATGTGAAGAGAGCAGCTCCAAATGCAGGTTTGGGTTACAGAAATAGAGTGTTTGCTGCTAGGGATGCAATTCCAGTCCCACTCCTGGGTCCCTACGTGTCACCACACTGCATGTGTGATCTGTACAGCGACTGATTCAGCTCTTGGCAAAACACAAAGCACACCAGACATAACACAAAGTCCCCAGAAGTCAAGGAACCTTTTCATCCACTTCAAGGGGCTCTGAGTCCATGCTGGAGGGATGGTGAGCCAAACTCACTGCTGGAACCAATGATGGCAACTCCATGGAAGCCAATGCAGCTCCGTTTGCTCGTGCCAACAGTGAGTCTGGTCTGCAAACTTTATTCTGCAGCCATCAGAGACTGCATAATTCATTCAGTGGCTCATGAGTAATTAAATTTTCATGGCCATCAGTGTATCAGCCATGTTATGGACCCAATTATGCTCTGACTGTATGAAATAGTTGTTGCCCACAATCATTTGTTTAAAGGCTCCCTCTTCCTTGCTGTTGTTGTTGAAGCTGTTATGGTTTGCTCGCTCTCCTTATCTAAAATGCCATTTAATCTCTGAAGCCTTCCTGTTCACACAGTGGCAGAGTAATAAAATTGAATGTGTGATTATGAGTCTGGTTTTCATTTACCCGGAGCGCTGGTGGGGGAGAAATGGAATCACATGACTTGTAAAAGAGCAGGGTGGAAATAACTCTGGACATTACTGCTTCTAGTAAATGTAGCAGCAATTCTGAGCTGGCTCAATGCTCATTTTCAGCTCAGGCATTTGAATTCAGAAGGGACTTTCAAAGCACTGCATTTTGCTTTCCTTTTACCAGAAGGTCTTGGTGATGGATGCAAGAAAGTCATGGAGACTGTAATGGCAACATTTATGATCATAAGACCACACAGACAAAAATAATAAATGGGAGAGCATTATGGAGGAGGGCCTGGTATTTCTTTCCTCTTTCCATTGTTTTATTTAAGTCCAAAGGCTGATTGCTTGTTTTATTGGAATTTTTCACATTAGCATCCCAACAAATGACCATCATCTGTGGATTGTGGCAAATGAAATGCTCCACACACTTCCATCTCTTTTTTTGGCCAGCTGAACGACAAGCCTTAATCCAGATAACAGATGTCAAGGAGAGTATAGCTTTTTATGAACACATAAAATATATATGAAAATAATTTACTTTACATTTTGGCAAGAGAAGGCAGTGAATGTAATCAGGGCCCCAAGAGCACTAGCAAACCTTATGGTAATATGTGTCTGGGCAGGAGGACTTTTGTGGTGATGCAGAAAAATGGAAGCAAAGGAATATTGCACCATTTCATTCTTGCTTTTTATAAACACCACCAGTGACTAGCAAGGAGGGAAAACCTTATTAAAAACACTTACTGAACCTGCTTTCTTCTGTAAAGAAATTCTTTTTAAATGCTGTAAATAAAGGTATCTTCCCCAGAAGTTCTAATGTAATTTTTAAAGCAGAGCACTTCTGATTTTGTGTTAAGGTTAAATACCTAGCAATGCAAATTTTTTTTGAGATTTCTTCCCCTTCAGGCAACAACCACCCCACAAACAGTTAATGTGGCACTTGGCACATCTGAGGGATCTGTGGTGGAGGAAGGAACAAGCCAGTGATGGGTGGAAATCTCAGATAACCCCAATAAAATGTGGCCTGATTTCTTTTCCGTCAGCACCGTCATCAGCAAGCTGGTAACAATTCACCAGCTGTACCAGGAGCCATGCTAGAGTGATTAGGTTTAATTAATACAGAGTGGTTTATCAGAAAGAAATGATTCAGCCCAGCAACTTCTCATTCATGTCTTCATGGAGGGGAAGGCACAAACTCCAGCATCATTTCCTCTTCTTCCCATTGTTTGCAAAATTGGGCTCTGAGGGTGTCCTGAGTATTGCACTGCCTGGAACTGAGCTTGCTGGAACATCAGGATGGTAAATCCTTCTTCTCTCCAAAATGAAAATGCTTTCAGCCCATTCAGAGCCTTCACAATTGCTTTTGTGGTAATGTCAGGGTATCCCAGATGGGTTTTAGATGGGGAAGATTCACAGCTCAGGATAAAATCTGTCTCACGTTTCACCTCAGTGGTGAGGTGTGCTGTCAGTGTTTCTGTCACCCATGAGGAAGGGACCTACATGGGCAACCTCAGATGAGTTTGGTGGGATGGTCACTCCTCCAGGAGCACAAAGCATGGGAACAAATGTGTGGGGATGGTTCAGACATGGCACAGGATATAATTTAAATCATCCTACTGAAGGTGGAAATCTCCCTGATTATAGGTTGGGATAGGAGTAGTAACATAACCTTGATGTCCTGGAATGCTTGGGGTGAGAAGGAGCAGGGACAGAAGGTGGACTGGATGAACTCTTCCAGCTAAGGATATTCTGTGATTCTGTGATTCAATTAGGGCTCTTGCTGCTGTTCCCCATCTCACACCCCCCACAATGGCACCTGTGGCTACCACAGGTTCTTCCCGGGGGAAAATTTTTTTTTTTTCCTAAAAAAAAAAAAGTTTGGGGGTGTTTTAAACAACTTCCCCCGGGTTGGGGGGGGTGGGGCCCCCCCGGGCGGGGGGGGGGGGGGGGGGGGGCCCCCCCCTGGGGGCGCTCTTTTTTCTTCTTTATATATATTTAAAAAAAAAAAAAAACTTCTCCTCTCCCCTCCCCCCCTCTCCTCGTGGGGTCGGGCCCCCCCCCCCCCCTCCCCCCCCCCCCCACCCAACACTTTTTTAAACCACAATCAGCTCTTCACCACTCTGATTATTTAGCTCCAAGGGCAAGCCTCACAACACCCTGGCTCTGACAGCAGCAGTAATCAGTTTTTGGGCTGAATGCAGCCCTCACAAGCCTTTCTAACAGCAGAGTGATGAGCCCAGTGAAGTCTCTTCTCAAGAAAAGCCCCCCGAGCACAGAGCAGCTTTGGGAAATATTTTTCATGCCTGTGACAAGTCAGTTGGAATTTCCAATCTGCAGCTTCCCCACAGCTGCAGACACCCCTCTGCAGTGGGTCTGTCTTGAGGTATTTATAACATGTCTGTCACCAGGGGAGCTGAGCACCACATGCAAGGGCAGCTCCCAGGTTTGCAGCTGATGCAGCTCGTCATGGTTTTGTCTCTCTCCCAGGTTCCACACCCTGGAATTCTTGCCTCCAGAAGAGCTTGTTGCACACGTTTGTCCCTCCAAAAGTTCCCCCTGTGGGAGCAGTGGGCAAGCTTGGTGTCTTCATCCCTGCAGAGCAGCATCCCCTGCTCAGAGAAAAGGGTTTTAAATTTTCAGGGACTTGATTTTTATGTTCGAGTTTGGGTGACTCTGGATGCCACAGCGAACAGGCAGCAGATAAAGGGTATTTCTACCAGCTCTCCAGACTCTTTCCAAATTAACTTTCAGTGTCTGGATCTACTGCTCTTGCCAGGTGAACACTTTGAAAGGATCACAGGCCATTCAGAGCACTGCACTTGGTCCTACAAAGCCGTGAACTGCTTTCCCCTCTAATCTCCTTCCTGACCAATTCCGAAGGTACTTCAACCTGAACTAACTCTCTCACAGCCTCATCAGCCATTTCCTTTCCATTTTGTCTGCAGTTTTCATCCCTTCCTTGCATTCTGCCCAATATTTACTCGGAGGAGAGCAATCTTATCTGAAAGATGGAATTTCTGCTCTTCAGAGTAAATATGCAGCTCAGACTGCTGATAAATTACCTGTAAAGGAGCTGATAAAGGAAAATCACTCCCAACCAGTTCTGGTTTGATCCAGATCCGAAGGCAAGGTAAAGACCTGGGACTCCAGAAAGCAGCCAAGGAATTTGAACACTTCTGCTGTTTGATTGGAACATATATCTGAAGCAGTTGCTGGGCAAAGTCACCCAGGGCTCCCCAAACCAGCCCCACCACTGGGGTTTTTGTGTGTGCATCTGCAGTTCAGCAGTTTTGCAAAATAAGTTAAAAAAAAACACTCCAGAGGGCATTTAGGATACAAAGAGCTGAGAGATCCCAGGACAAGAGGCATTCCTGGTCACTCAGCTCACCAGGAAAGGCTCTGCATGGATCTGCTGAGCTCCAGGGGATGGGTGAAGCCTTTGGTGTGAACCTTCTGAGCAGGGCTGAGTTTTCACACCCTGGGGATACTTTGCTCCACTCAAAATGTTCACAGAGCAAATTCTCCCAGAGGCAGACAATCCAAAGGATGGAAACATCAGAGAGAAATTGCTGACATTCCCTATTTTTTTTTCCCCCTCCCTTTTTTGTTTTTCCTCACGTTTTCAAACGTGGAGAAAACAGACCTTCAGGGGTCTTGGCAGCAACCCCTCCAGCAGTGCTCCCTCATTTGCTGAACTCTGCCCTTCCAGAGAGTTACAGATTCCACCACTGATTTCCCATCTTCTCCCCAGAGAGCAGCCTCGTTGACTTCCAAGGTATTCCCCACAAAGCAAACAATTCCTTCCACCCCCCTGGCCCTCCCCAGCCCCATTCCGTGCTTGCTTTGCCCACACTGCAGCTCCACAGAGACTATCACAGACCACGGAAAATTCCAAAATTCGCCTTTAGGATTCCTGCGTGTTTTGAGCGGGGGAAGGGGCTGGGGCTGCGTCCAGATTGAGCTTAGATTTGGTTTGTGGCTCGAAGCTGACCTGGGAGCAGAGTTCATGGTCGTAATTGAGGAGTGGAAAACTCATGGATTTGCCTGATGAGGGTTCTTAGCAAAACAGCTGCCTTCAGATTTGGGGCACAAGGGGAGCAGAGCAGGACATGTTCTGCTTTTCAGTATCCCCTCAACATCCATAGATTCCCACAGTACATCCAGAAGACCTTGCATTAAGCCCTAAAAACAGACTGTGTGAGCCTTATGATTTTCTAATTCTTACACTGAACAGTATCCACTGGGTGGGTTTGCTCGTGGGGAGCAAAGCTCTGGATATTTAACAGTTCTTGTGACTTTTTGCCTCTTTGTGGTACCTAAACTCTGCCCTGGACTGGGATTTGTCCCAGTCGAGCTGGGGTAGAGTCATCTTCCACTGCTACATCCAACGCAGATGAGGTCTTCAAAACCAGTGAGAGTGGCACCTTTTAGCTTAGGGAAGAAACATTTTTTGGCAAGAACAACACAAGCTGTCCCCAGGCCAGCAGGGTCAGATGAAATCTGCCTCAGGTCCTCCTGGCTGATGTGCTCCAGCACGGCGAGAAACAAATCTGTTTGCTCTTTTTACCAGTGCAGCACACAGCACCAGTTTTCCATTCATGCCATTGTTAATCCAAAAGGGAAAGAAGCCAAACCTTTCACTTTTCCACTGTGGTTAAAGTGCAAGCATTTTATTTGGAGACTCTGAGAACATAATTGTTTAGAGTCTTAAGTAAGATTCCTGTGCTGCCAAAGATATCCATTCAGAAACCACGAATCGGCCCACTGAAGTTCTTAGACTGGCATAAACATCATGAGACCTTAAACAAAACAAAACAAAAATATTTTCTCCTTTCTTTTCCTTTCCTTTCCTTTCCTTTCCTTTCCTTTCCTTTCCTTTCCTTTCCTTTCCTTTCCTTTCCTTTCCTTTCCTTTCCTTTCCTTTCCTTTCCTTTCCTTTCCTTTCCTTTCCTTTCCTTTCCTTTCCTTTCCTTTCCTTTCCTTTCCTTTCCTTTCCTTTCCTTTCCTTTCCTTTCCTTTCCTTTCCTTTCCTTTCCTTTCCTTTCCTTTCCTTTCCTTTCCTTTCCTTTCCTTTCCTTTCCTTTCCTTTCCTTTCCTTTCCTTTCCTTTCCTTTCCTTTCTTTTCCTTTCCTTTCCTTTCTCTCTTTCCTTTCTTTCTCTCTTTCTTTCTCTCTTTCTTTCTCTCTTTCTTTCTCTCTTTCTCTTTTTCTGTCTTTTTCTATCTCTTTCTGTCTCTCTTTCTCTTTCTCTCTCTCTCCTTTTCTATCTTCCTTTCTCAATTTCTTCCTCTCTTTTTCTCTCTTCCTCTCTTCCTTTCTTTCTCTCTCTCTTTCTCTCTTCCTCTCTTTCTCTCTCTCCTTCCTTTCTTCTCTCTTTCTCTCTTTCCTCCTCTTTTCCTCTCTCTTGCTTTGCCTTCCTCATCTTTCCCTCTCATTCTCCACCTCTCTCTCTTCCTCCAGCAATAATATTGTAAAGCTTTTCTCTGGACCATTAAAAGTAGAAAAACTTGCTTTTCAGTGGAAACACAAACTCAGCTATAACCACCTGACCCTGGGACATGAAGTTTAAAAAAAAACCCCAAATATTGGGAGATTTTTAGTGCTGTTACAAGAACCTTCCATAAGAGCTCCACGTGACCAAGAAAACTAACAAAATTCAGCTGCATTCCTTTTATTCCATTTCTTTTTTATTCCTATCTGGTGACAGCAATTTCATGACTACTTTTATGACTATTCATAGTCTATTTTAGAGTAAAACCTACCCTCAGGATACTCATACACTGAGAAGCATCCATTAACAGTCTTAAAGGATGAGATGAACAAAGGGAGGAAGAAATGGGAGATTCTCTGTCCCTCCCCATCCCAGGCACGAGGAGATGGAGTGGCTTTCCCACGCTGTCTCAGGAAGTCTGTGGCAGAGCTCAGAACTGAGCCCTGTGCTGATTTCCAGACAAGTTTGCCTTATTTGCAAATCCTTCCTATCAACCCAAAGCCGAAGGAATGAGATCAGCAACCCGAGGTGACCCAGCAGCAGATGAGGGGTGTCAGGGCTGCTCAGGATCCCTGCTGGGACAAGGACAGAGTCCCTTTTGGGTGTCCCTGGGGGTGAAGGGCAGCACAGCCCCTGGCAGGTCACCTGTGACCTGAGGGTGACTTCAGGATTTGTCCCAACTCACATGGGACAGCACAACCAGGGCTGGTGTGATGTGAACTTGGTCACCCCCAACCTCCCCAGGGCTCCCTCCGAGGCCAGGGATCTCAGGTGAACTCCTTTTGGTCCAAAAGGAAAGAAAACACGAAGGGCTTTGCTTACTGTGGCATGAAGGGAACAAAGGAACAAAGTACACTGCTCTTGAAAGTCAACAAAGTGCAGAGAAATATCCCAGACCTGGCAGGAATATCACTGCATTAACAAAAAAAAAAATTGGTATGCTGATCAGCTTCCTGAATTTTAAGGAATTTGTTTGATTATCAGAACTGAACGGCTCTCCACATACCTGGAAAACTATCTAATGTAAATAAACTTCATAACTCCCAGCCATATATTATTAGGTAATAAACATAAAGACTTTATGAAGGTTATTAGGAGAAACTGTATAAATTGTATCCAGGTATTATATAAATACCTATCCAGGGATAGGTATTGCTTGGTTTAACTTACATCATTCAGGGGAAAACAAAAAGAGGGAAGTAGCCTTCCAATGTCCTGGATAAGGTGATTTAAGGTTATATCATAAGCTGTGCTGTTGGGTTCAGAGGCCTTGTCTGCAATGCATTGAAAATTAGTTATCAGTGGAGTTTGGGATCAAAAGAAGGTCATGGAACCAAACTCCCTTCAGGAGGGAGGAAAGAGGATGGGGAAGCACCAGCAGGAAATGGGTTTGGTTTGCTGAGAGGATGGGATGGCATCCCCAGGAGCAGGGAAGGGTCAAGCCTTAGCAAGGAGTTAGAATTAGGGTTTCTGCTGTTTCTTTCCTTGGAAGTGGATCTGATTTAAGGAAAAGCTGTTGGCTCTGCAGGTTGTGCCTCTGCTGGGACTGAAGCCAGAGCGGCTGACATGAAACAAGCCCAGCTGGCCCAGTGACATGGGCCATGCAGAATGTGCCTTGGGCTGCAATTGGCAGTGCCTGGGAACCTGGGGGACCTGGAGAGACCTGGGGGACATGAGGGACATGGGGGAAAACATTCCTCTTCTGGATGATCCCATGGGCTGAAGCACTGTCCCTGTCACCCCCTGACCCAACAGGGCACTGCTGCTCCCTGCCAGCACCATGGCTGTGGTTGGGCTCTGGGAGCCTCACAGCTTCCCCAGTGCCCCTCTCCTCACCAGGAGCTGCTGCTGGAAGAAAAAGCAGCTTTGCTGTTTATTTTGGATGGTGTTTACACCCCTTTTTTGTTATTGCAGGTCCTACACAAAGGACGACCTTCGCCAGGTTTATTCTGCTCCCTGCTCAGATGCATTTTCAGGGCTGATGCCAAGCTGGCTGGCTGCAAATGCAGGTGCCCTTTCCTTCCTTCTCTCCTTTCTCATGGTTACACAAGTGAAATTAATTATTTACAACAGATTTTGCCATTGCAGCATCATTCAATTTAGTGAAAGTGCTCCTGTTTAAAGGCCAACTCGTGCTGCTCTGTGGATGTGATCCCTGGACTCTGAGAGGAGCTGCAATTATGTAATTTGGTTTTATGTGTAAATGGGCAGATACTTTAACAGCCTGTTCAGTTCTCCTGGAAAGGCTTAGTAGGAGTTGGCAAAGGAGAGCTGACAGAGGGCAAAGCATCTTGTGGGCACATTTCTGATCCAGGGTAGAACCAGAGCATCACAGAATGGATTGGGTTGAAAGGGACCTGAAAGATCATCCTATTCCATGCCCCTGCCATGGGCAGGGACACCTTTACCTATCCCAGGTTGTTCCAAGCTCCATTTGAGGCTGTGCCACTGCCTGGGGCAGTCTGGGGGAGTTGTGGGCATTTCAGGCAAAGTTTCAGGTGTTTACATGAGGATGGAGGGACAGGACAAGGGGGAGTGGCTTCAAACTGAAGGACAGTAGGGTTAGGATGGATATTAGGAATAAA
This sequence comes from Entomyzon cyanotis, assembly GCA_024500445.1. Lineage (NCBI taxonomy): Eukaryota > Metazoa > Chordata > Aves > Passeriformes > Meliphagidae > Entomyzon > Entomyzon cyanotis. The sequence continues at coordinate 2,619,731 of JAKEPQ010001016.1, forward strand.
TCCTTCCCTGGCAGGGTGGGGAGGCCCTGGGATGGAATTCCCAGAGAAGCTGTGGCTGCCCCTGGATCCCTGGCAGTGTCCAAGGCCAGGCTGGACATTGGGCCTTGGAGCAGCCTGGGACAGTGGAAGGTGTCCCTGCCGTGGCAGCAGGGGTGGCGCTGGATGGGATTTAAGGTCCCTTCCAGCCCAAACCATTCCATGATCCTGTGAAAACCATCAAGCCCATGGGAACACCAGCTGCAAGAGAAAGCTGTGGCAGCTCTGCTTTGCAGTACAGGGGAGCACAGGTTTTAGCCCAACATTTGTGAAATGTTTCTCAAATTTTGAGGTGGAGAATGACCTCACTGTCACCAGTAACTTCCTCCATAAATTTAGCATTCCTCTATTCAGGAGCAAATGGAACCCTGGGAGCTGGTCCTGCACCATGAAATCATCTGCCCACAGGAGCTGTGGGCCCTTGTCACCCTTTAATACACACACAAAGAGAAATAAGGATATTAAAAAAACCCTAAGTGCATCCTGAAAACCCTGAAAGCACTAAATCAACAGACAACATTGCACAAGTAATTTTTCCTTTGGGAAAGGATCACCAAACCGCATGCCCCATGTGCTAATTATGTGATATAACATACTCCTGGAGTTATATTCAGCTCCTGAGAAGATAAAAGCAAGATAATAAGAATAATCCCTAAACTATAGAGACTACTAAACTACTATAGAGAGTAGAAGAGACTGAACAGGATTGTTGATTAAATTCAGAGAGAGAGCCATTTCCATCATGCTGAAATAGGGATGGGTGAGACACACAGAGAGGTATTTCTAGGTTGGTGTTTTTGTTTTGGTTGGGTTTTTTTTCATCCAGAGAGGACTCAAACACCTCTGGTCAACAGGAAAAGCTGAGTGAGGAGGCTGTGGAGGGCAGGGGTGAGAAGCAAGTCCCACACAAACTCACAGTAAAACGCACGGTCTTTGAAGCAGAGGTTAAAATAAAAGATCCCACGGGTCTCCTGACCTCCCTGCAGCTCAGAGCACCACGGGCACCAGCAGGAGAGAGGACTCAGGGATGGAAGCTTCCTGCTGCTCCAAGGGAACAGGATGAGAGTCCCAGCACGGCCCCAGGCATGCCCTGCACCGAGATCATGGAATGCTGCAGCCCCTCAGCCCTCCCACTTCCTCCAGAGCATAAACACCTCTGCTTCCTCCTGATTCTCCCAACAGAGATTTGGCAATGGAGCTTCTCAATTTCCTCAGGAGAGATGAAGAAAAGTCTAGGTTCTTCCCAGTTGCGCAAATCCCCCCTGCTCCCCCCCCGACGATAACCTTGGCACGCGGCGAGAACCGATTTCCTCTTTCATCAGTGAAACCTTTGCACAAACGTCCCCTGGCTCCTCAGAGGGCAGGAAAGGCACAGGAGAGGGCACAGCATGCTCTGGGTCGCTGCAGCCTTATCAGAAACTAAATATAAGCAGCAGGAGGATATTTCCTGGCATTTACGCCATTCACGCTCCCGATGACTCCTCAGCAGTTTGCTGCAGTCCACCACCTCTGCCCCCTTCCCCAAAAGGGCTGGACAGAGTAATTTCCAAGGCGTTTGCCACACCAGACCTGGATCAGGACACCAGCAAAGCCTGCACAGTAAAGGACAAGTGTGACTGTGGTTTTTGGAAGGTTGGCAAGGCAGTCTGCTGGGAGAGGTCGCCATAAATCATCAGCCCAGCAGACCATGCAGTCCTTGTGCAAAGAAACAATTCAGCATCCCATTTCCCTCTTTTTCAGGGCAGGGAGGGACATTTCATCCCTCTAAGTTGCTCTGTTTCCCACGTGCTCAGCTGTGGGGCAGGACTCACCCTCAGGGATGTGACTCTGCGGTGACAATGACTCTGCCAGCCCAGGCACCTGCGCTTCTCTTTTGGGCTCTCAGCACCTTGCAGAGAGAGAGAGGGACTCTGCTTCAGGAGCAGCAAGGACAGGATGCTGTGCAGTTTTTAGCCTTTTGTGTACTGAATCCCTGCTCTGCACAATGGCGTGTTTGGGAGCTCGCAGTCCCTCAGGAGGAAAACACACCGGAGGAAGCATTTCCTGCGGCGGGCAGTTGACAGCTGGCGTTGGAAAAGTGATGGACAGGAGGCTATTTTGGGGCACTTTTGGTGACTTTATTTTACTCCTCTTGTCAACAGGGCTGGTGGTTGCCATAACACAAGGGCAGTGAGGGATCAGAGGGGGAAGGTGACAGGGCCTGAGGTCAGTGTGTGTCCCAGGAAAACACAGGGATCTCCACTCCACTCCTGTCCTCCTCACATGGGTTGGGCTCTCCTTCACCTGCCAGACATGTTTTCTGAGCAAGGATGGAGGTGATGAGCACAGAAGTGCCAAAAGTCCTCCTGTACAGAATACCATGCATGGATTATTCACAAATCCTCCTGTCCAGAGTACCATGCATGGATTATGTCTCTGAAGAGCTGTGATAGCTTGCAGGGGTCACAGTGACAATGCAAAAGAAAGAGTTTAGGGTGAAGTCAAGCCACTTATACAACCCTGGAAGTGTCCCAGACCAGGTTGGATAAGGCCTTGAGCACCCTGGTCTGGTGGGAAGTCTTTGCCCTTAGCAGGGGAGTTTGGGACTGGATGATCTTTAAAATCCCTTCCATTCCCTTCCTTATCATTCTATAATTCCATTTCTGTGGTTCAGTCAGCTCTCAACAGAGAAGGAATTTCATGGTGCACACTATCTACACTGAGACAAGGAGAAGTTGGAACCTACAGGTCAGCATTAGGACAATTCTGGTGAAATTCTGAAAAAAACAGGACCATTTCAGGATGAGAGGAAGAAACCACGAGTGGGCAAAGAAACTCATCTGCAATGGAATTGCAGCAGCTCGAGTAGGGAGAGCTGGTCAGCTGGGAAATTTGAGATGTGAAAAGTAATAATAATTCTATTAACTGGCAACAAAATGTTTTATGAGGAAACCAAGACTGTACATCTAGTACAATCACATGTTTCTACCCAGTAATTGTCTCCACAAAACCCATGGCACAGCTTAGCCTGGCAGTAACATCCTTTATTCTTGGGAGAAGGAATTTGAAATAAAGGTGATATTTATATGAAAAAAATTCCACTTTGGGCAGTCATAGTTTCCCTGAGTGGAAGTGCCTGAAACAATTTCTAACAAAGGCCTATAAATAAGAAAAATACCTATTTTAATTGGCCAAATATTTTGTTGAATTCTTATCAAATTTGTTGAACTACTTCAAGCAGAAAAGGCTGAGAAGACAAAATATTAACCAACAAAATATTTAACGTCAAGATTCCCAAACAAGAATATTTGGTTTTCCACTCTGAATGTGAGGGTAGCTTTCCAAAATAAATCATTGTATAAATATATCTTTAAGATTAAGGCAGGTGGGCGAATGTTTCTCTCTGAAGTCATTTATTTGCAGTTTGGGGCAGCTTTACTGGAGATGCAAAAGGACATTGCTCAAAAGGGCTCCTGGCATGTCACACACCACATTTTCCAGGACAGCTGCACAATCCTCTTTTGTCCATCCATGCCCTGGCATCGTGACTGTCATCACTTCTCGTGGCTCCAGCTGACAAAAGGAACTTCACAACACAGATGGGCTCGTCCTTTGTGCTGCTGATGGTCTCATCCAGGACCACCCCAGCATGTCCCTTATGTCACCACCCCTGCAGGTGTCCAAGGAGGGTCTGGATGTGGCACTCAGTGCCCTGGGCTGGGTGACAAGGTGAGGATGGGTGACAGCTGGGACTGAATGACCTTGGAGGTCTTTTCCAGCCTCAGTGATTCTGGGATTCTCAGATTCTGTCAGCCCATGGCCACAGATATCCCTTCCCTGCAGTGCTTTCAAAGCAAGACTGGTTGCCTTTACTCCTTTTCTTCGTAACACTTCCTTTACTATTAAAAGAAATTTAAAATAACAGGCAGCAAGCTGAATGTTTACTTAATTATTGGTCAGGAGTTGGCTCCCTTGGAAATGTTGGCTGAAGGCACTGCAGTCCCTTCCAGGGGAGTGCCAGAAAACCCAGGGGCAGGTGGCAGCTCTGGAACAATGGTTAATTAGACTTTTTAGGCAAATATTTGCTCACGTGCCCAGACAATGATGTCTTGTGGAAATGTGTTTGCACAATGTCCTTGACAAAGTCTCATCTATTAACCTGCACACAATCGGCTGTGGCTCTGGAACAGCATTTTAACACATGAACTCCTCGGTTCAAGCGACAACAAAACGTCATGGATCCAACCCTGGACAAAATAATCAGCCCAGATCACCTTCATATGAGGGGGAAAATAAGTCTCTTCAAGAGGGTTTACTTTTAACCTATAAAAGCATCCAGTGTGTGCTGGGATCTGTGACTCAGTTCCCATAATTTCATGTGCTTCCAGTACAGCCTTGGCCAGGTTGCTCATGAATGGAGTTTCCAGAGCCTCTGCAGGGTACTGATGTTGTGCTGTGGGGTTTTTAGGTGGCCTGTGGGGTGTTACAGAATATTTCCATATGGTTAACCATCATAGGATTAAGCAAATAATAATTTAGCCCAGTAGTGTCCAGATTTGGAGCATAGACTGCTCAGGAGGAGCTGTGGACTAGAGCTAGACAAAGCCAAGCTGAATTTTCTCTATTTCAGAAATATATAGGATTTGGGGGCACACAAAATGACCAGTCTCTAATGGGGGTGGCAGCCAGCAGTATAAATTGTCAGTTTAGCCCTCTGAGTTACAAATAATCCCTCATGAGCTGCTCCTCTTGGTGAATTCCCTAACTCGTAGCAGGTTTTTTTTCTGAATGTTTTGGCTGAAAGCTTTCCAGCCTCTGCTTCACACACCACATGTTCACCTCATCCCGATGGTGATTCAGTACCCACGAGGTGTGTGAGTCACCTCGGGGATGTGGGATTGTTTCTTATTCCCTGACTGACGTGTGGGCACTTTTACAGGGCAGAACACAATATTTGTGGCAGACGGTAAACAAATCCGTGAATGGAAGAGCAACAAACACAGTAGTGGCTGAACTTTGGCAGGAACACGCATTTGGGCTGCAACTGATGAAAGTGACAGAATTCCTGTAGGTTTTTTTCAGGATATTAATTAAAAAGTCAGAACCTGTTCCCTTAGCTCATTGCAAGAATCAGTGGGTGAAATGGTGAGGTTTGTGTTGTTGAAGGAGGTCAGGCAAGGTAAGCAATTGGGCCCTGCTGACCTCAAAGCTGAATCCAGGAGTCACAGCAAACTCAGCTTGCCTTGTTTGTTCCTAAAAATGTTCCTTACCCAATTATTTAGGCTTTGTCCCTCTTGATGATAAAAAATCTCAAATTCCTACTGCAGCGTTCCTGATGGTGAAATCACACTCACAACCATTTTATTGTGATCATTATCTTATCCCTCTTTCCCTCCCCAAGGTTATTACTTCCCTGTGTTTTTTCAGTGCTTATTTTTCCATAGGGTTTAGAAGCTCAAGCTTCGAAAAACTCCTTCATGTGCTAAAAGAAACTTTATTCTTCTGGGAAGGTAAGGTCAGTTTTTACATTGTGGGCACCACAGGAGGAGACATTTAGGGAACAGCAGTTATGATGGATTCAGCTCCCAAAATTCATCACTTTTTCTTCCTTTTCAGTTCTTCATGAGTTATAAAGCAATGCCTCGACTGGAGGCACATTTGGCTCTCCTGTGATGTCCCAGTTTTGACCACTAATGCATATAGTTGAAGAGGATCTAAGTAGATAAGTATCAAACACCAGGACTGGTTCAAGTTGCACTCAGAATATTTCTTGAGGTTGTGGGAGAGTGACCAAAACTGCTGAAGTGGCCCAAAACTTGGAGTGAAGAGTGGTACAGGCTGGTAGGATTTCACGTGCCTAATGCATGGTGGCACAAAGGAAATCCTGCCAGGAGTTGTTCTGATCCCCAGCCTGCTACTGGCACTTGATGAAAAGAAAAATATCTCTTAGGAAGAGGGAAAAATTGTGTTTTGAACAACCTCAGTCCATGGCTTATCCCAGAACCCCAGGATCACTGGGGTTGGAAAAGAGCTCCAAGGTCACTGAGTCCCAGCTGTCCCAATGGGCACCTTGTCCCCAGCCCAGAGCACTGAGTGCCACAGCCAGGCCTTCCTGGGACACCTGCAGGGATGGGCACTGCAAACCTCCCTGGGCAGCTCCTGCCAAGGCCTGAGCACCCTTGCCATGCAGAAATTCCTGCTGCTGGCCAAGCTGAGCCTCCCCTGGCCCAGCCTGAGGCTGTTCCCTCTCCTGCTGTCCCTGTTCCCTGGAGCACAGCCTGACCCCATACCCGGCTGTCCCCTCCTGGCAGCAGCTGTGCAGAGCCACAAGGTTCCCCTGAGCCTCCTTTGCTCCAGCCTCAGCTCTTTCCCAGCTCCCTCAGCCACTCCCTACAGGATTTACTCCCCAGACCCTTCCCCAGTTCCATTCCCTTCCCTTCATCCCCAGCACCTCAATGTCTTCCCTGAACTGAAATCCCCCAGCCCTCGAGGTGGGACAGTCACCTCCCTGCTCCTGCTGGCCACGCTATTTCTGACACAGATTTCTGAAGAAGCAGCCAAAATAGATCCTAAAAAACCCCCTGAAACTTCTGCAGCTCAAACAGATGCTCTGTTAATTACTCTCTCCGTAAGACTCGTTTCACACCACGATGACAAAACCCAGGGAGCACACAAAGGCAAAAAGCATCCATCCCCCTGGGCCAAAAGCTGCTTTCAGTTACACCCTAGAAACCACATGAAAGGCTCCTGGATGAGGTGCCAAGGCATCCTCGGTCCCATTTGCTGCCGTTGACATCAGCGAGCATGGCAGGAGCCCGCAGCTCCCCGTGGCAGCTCAGCACTTGCCAGATGGAGCTCCAGTGCCCTGGAAGGGCAGCAGATGTGGAATTCTGCTCCCATGGCTGGTGGAGGTACCAGCAGGACTCACAGGCTGCGGGAAAACAGAGCCAGACCCAACCCAGGGCCTGCTTTGGCACTGGAGGTTGGCTCCTGTCCTCTGGGGATGATTAATTTTGGTAATTAGCTCCGCTTTTTTGGAAGTTTCTGGGCAGTGATGCTGTTAATGGAGCGGAGGAGTGGAGCTGGGGTGGGACTGGGCTGGCAAAGCAGCTCTCTGAGCTCTGACCCGAGACCACACGGCTCCTTCAGCCCCTGGTGCCTCTGGAGAGGAGGCTGACAAACATGTCCCATCCTGCCAAACCCGGGAAGGGCTGGAATGTGCTTCCAGCAGGATCTCCGGCGAGGAGGGATCGCGCTAACCCATCGCTCCATCTAGTGCCAGCACCTCTCACAGCACCCGAGCCTTCACTTCCTAAACATCCCAAACAGATCCTTCAGTTCCAGAACATCCCAAACAGACACTCCTTCGCTTCCTAAACATCCCAAACAGACAATCCTTCAGTTCCAAAACATCCCAAACAGATCCTCTTTCTCTTCCAAAACATCCCAAACTGATCCTCCTTCAGTTCCAAAACATCCCAAACAGATCCTCCTTCAGTTCCAAATCATCCCAAACAGATCCTTCCATTCCAGAACATCCCAAACTGATCCTCCTTAATTTCCAAAACATCCCAAACTGATCCTCCTTTGTTTCCAAAACATCCCAAACTGATCCTCCTTTGGTTCCAAAATATCCCAAACAGTTCCTCCTTTGCTTCCAGAACACCCCAAACAGTTCCTCCTTCAGTTCCAAAACATCCCAAACAGACACTCCTTCGTTTCCAAAACATCCCAAACAGATCCTCCTTCAATTCCAAAATATCCCAAACAGACACTTCTTCGCTTCCAAAACATCCCAAACTGATCCTCCTTTGCTTCCAAAATATCCCAAACAGATCCTTCTTCCACCAGCAGAGGCTGCTCTGGAAAGTATTTTGTTGTTGTTGTTGTTGTTTGTTGGAGGTTTTTTGGGTTTGGTTTTGTTTTGTCTGGGGCCTCCTTACGTTATTAAAAGCAGCAAGCTGCTGCTCTAGGGAAGTGTTATGGATTAATCCAGCTCTCCAGAGCTTCTGTAGGTGAATGCAGCCTTTCAGAATGGACATGTGTGACTCCAGAACATCCATGGGTCAATTCTACCCTCTAGAACGGGCTTGGGGACTCCAGAATGGCCATGGGTCAATCCAGAACATCCATGGGTCAATCCAGCCCTCCAGACTGGCCATGGGTGACTCCAGAATGGGCATGGGTGACTCCAGAATCTCCATGGGTCAATCCAGCCCTCCAGAAGGGCTGCAGGTGGATCCACTCCGGAGCAATCCTCTCCTCCAAGTGTGTGCCACCCTTTCACTGTTTAATTAGCAGATGTGCTGCAATGGTGAATGGCAATTTTTAGATTTCAGTCTCTCTTGAGTGCTGGTAACACACAGAGAGGAGAAAAAAAACCAAGCACCTTTCTGGCTTATGCTGAACTTCCAAAAAATTGGAAGCATGTGGGAATCAGGCACTTATCTGTCAGGACATGTCAGCATTTGTAAAACAAAAGAGCAAAAAGTGTCACTTCTGAACTTCCTATTGCTAATGAGGATGATTTTGAGGAAGTTGTAGGATTCAGTGGTCTTTGGATGCTTCTGAGCTGCCCAGGTAGGTGAATTACTTGCACAAAGTGCTCCCTTTATTATTAAATGCACTGAGACAGCATTTAATAATAATTAAATTAATTCCATTTCAGTTGTGGAATTCTTCTGTCTTTGGAAATCCTTCTTCTGCACACTTTAACTTCTTTCCATTTGCAGAGCTGTGGTCCTATCATTTTCTTTAATGAAAAGAAAACTTCCACCTCTCCAGGTAGAATCTCATTAGAGATTCTAATGAATACAAAAAGTCCATTATCTTGGAATGGGAACTGTTTTTCAGGAAAAGAAATTATTGCTTCACTGACAGATAAAAAGCTTTCTTCAATGGGTTATGGAAATTGCGAGGAAAAATAATCTCACCAAAAGTTACTTTCATTAGTTTTATCCTTTTAATCATGGAAATATTTCCATAATTATCGTTATGTAGAAACATTCACATAAAAAAAAAAACCCCTTAAAAAGTGATCTAAATTACCAGACAGGCTCTCTGTTCATAGGTTTACAGGCTGTGTTGCTCAAATGAAAAAATAATTAACTTCTGAGTAAAAACCCTAATGATGTCAATTTTGCTAGGCAGATAATGCCTGCGTGCAAGAAGATTAATTCCAATATTGCAGATTTGTTTTTCTCATTGCCTTAGAAATAAAACACGGGATGTAAAGGGAGGGAGGGGGAGGAATATTTTCATCCTAGGAATATCTTCATCCCAGGAATATTTTCATCCCCTCCTGCCACATACTCTGAGCAACTCGATTTTCCCTCTGCTGGTGTTGCTTATCTTTGAGTCCCATTGGGGTTTGCCTGGAGAAGATGCTCCAGAGGGTTCTGGAGGCGAGGCATGGAGGAATTCCTCACAAATATGAAAATATCCAGGGTGCTGAGCAGTTCACTTTCGGTGAATCCTAGTGCCATCTTTTGGGAGAAATGGGAATATGCCTTGACCAGCGAATGTTCCTGATCCATTTGAGGAGAGGAAGCTCTAGCTCTGGCTGTGGCTCTGGGGTGTCCCTGGGGTGAGGACATTGTCACCCACCCTGCAGGGACCTGCTGAGGGACAGGAAAAGGCAGAATCGTCAGCAGGAGCTAAAGTTGGACCCGCAGTGACCACAGCAGCAGCAGAAAATCAGCCCAGGGCACTGCCTGCAGGATTTCCAGCCCTTGCTGCCTTCATGTCTCACCCTCTGCCTCTCCTTCAGCTGCCCTGGGGCAGCAGGCTCAGCCCCACAGCCTGAATGGGCACAGCCCAGACCTCCAAACAGAAATTTCAGGGAGCAGGAGAAATACAGAGAACATCTTAAATGTCCTGTGCCTCCAGCTCTTGCTGGTCACCAAACTGTAGCCCAGGAAGAAGGAAGAAGAACTGTAGCCCAGAAGTGATAGGGGAGCATTTGAATCAGAGCTGTGCTGCAATTTCCCTCAAACATCTCTGAAAAACCACTTGGTGAAACCCTGCAGAGCCCGGGGGTGGGGATGGTGAGAGGATGGAGCAGCTTTGCCAGGGAGCACTGGGGGTGTGGAAACTCCCCATGGGTGTGATGTGTTCTCCACACCTTTCCCCAGCTCCATTCCCTTCTCCAGACACACTCCAGCCCCTCAATGTCCTTTGGGAAGTGAGGGACCCAAAACTGGACACAGGGCTCCAGCTGTGGCCTCAGCAGTGCCCAGCACAGAGGGACAATCCCTGCCCTGTCCTGCTGCCCAAGCTATTCCTGATCCAAGCCCAGATGCCCTTGGCCACCTTGGCCACCTGGGCCCACGCTGGCTCCCACCCAGCCAGCTGCCAGCCCACCTTCACACACCACCTCCTGGGATTTTCAAAATGATTTTTTGTTTTACTTGCTGAAGAGAAAAACTCCCGGTGCCTTGCAAACCCACAGCTCCATGAGCAACCTTGTCTACAGGCATTGATCAGCCAAAAATCAACTGATCTTGCTGACAGGATGAGAGGAAAGAGTCTCAAGCTGCACCAGGGAAAGCTTAGATTGGACATTAGGAGCCAGTGTGAGTTCAAGGAGTGTTTGGACAATGGCGTCAAGTACATGGAGGGATTTCTGGGGTGTCCTGTGCAGAGCCAGGAGCTGGACTGGATGATCCTGGTGGTTCCCTTCCAACTCAGCATATTCTATGATTCTATTTATTTTTTATTTTCCCCCATGCTGCCTTTGCTGGAGGGAGGGTCACCCCAGGGCCTGTGCACTCAGCTTCAAGCCCTTCCAAAGGAATGTGACTTTCCTAAATGACAAAGCACCAGGGAGGGATTTCTGGAATGTCTGAGGAACACAATCCCATTGGTCTATCAGCTTTGAGAGCCCAAGTTCTTTTGGGTCTTTCAGAAAACTTCCCATCAGTCAACTCACATTCACTTCTCTATATTTTGCCAGGTATTCTGACTAAATACAACTGCCTCACTTCTTCCAATTTCTCTCCTTTTACATTGTGCCAAAATAGGGGGGAAAGGCACATTACACCCAAGTGACTCTCTGCAGCATAATTCTACCCTGCTGTTCCACTCAGGTGAGAGCTGACCTGCAGAGCTGCTCCAGCCCTGGGGCTCAGCACAGCAAGGAGCTGGAGCTGCTGGAGAGAGTGCAGAGGAGGCAGCAGGATGAGCAGAGGGATGGAGCAGCTCTGCTGGGAGGAAAGGCTGGCAGAGCTGGGATTGTTGAGCCTGGAGAGGAGAAGCTTTGGGGTGACCTCCTTGTGGCCTTTTGGTGCCTGAAGGAGCTGCAGGAAACATGGAGAGAGACAATTGCCAAGGGCTGCAGGGACAGGACACAGGGAATGGCTGCAAAGTGCCAGAGGGCAGGGAGAGATGGGAGATTGGGAATTAGGAATTGTTCCCTGGCAGGGTGGGGAGGCCCTGGGATGGAATTGCCAGAGAAGCTGTGGCTGCCCCTGGATCCCTGGCAGTGTCCAAGGCCAGGTTGGACATTGGGCTTGGAGCAGCCTGGGACAGTGGAAGGTGTCCCTGCCATGGCATGGGTGGCACTGGATGGGATTTAAGGTCCTTTTCAATCCAAACCATTCTGGAATTTTATTTAAATTATAATAAAGCACACCAGACAGTGAAATAGATGACTGAGTAACAAACCAAACATTTCAGCTTTTGTCCAAAGCAGGGAAATAAAAATCCAGCAGTAACTGAGAACACCAACACTCTCTCAACTCCAGAGCTGTTCCAGCAGTGACAGTGGAACATCCAAAACATGAAAGCAATGACTGCTTTCCCACCTCAAAGACTGCTGTGCTAAAACCTTTCTCTGTGATCTCCATCGAGTAGGAAAAGGAGAGAATATTGGATTTGGCACAGAGCAGTAGCCACACACACAGTATGAATGAAACTTTGCTGATTTTTGGTGCACAGTTAAAGTAACAAGAGTGAACAAAGCTGTCTGCAGAGTGCTAAGCCAGCACTTTGTACAGCTCATGACAAAACAACAGAGATGTATGGTCTGATGCTTTTATACAATCTGCAATGACTGATTAAATACTACCCACTTAGCATTGCAATACATTTAATTGTTGAGGTAAGTGGTTAAAGAAATGAAAAACGCCGGTTAGCTCATTTTGCACAGCACTCGTCAGCGACTGGAGCTGATATTACATTCCCAGTGCAAATTACCAGCATTGGCAAGGCTATTTTACAGCTGCTCCGTCTGCAGCCCGCATTGTAATGAAGTCGTGACACGAAATGTTTGTGGAAATTGTAATGAAATGTTAGCTGAAAATATATTAAAGCAGTAAGTGTGGAGAGAGAAATGAAGTACAACATTTACCCACTTTCCAGTGTCTCCTGGGCTCAGGCTGCTCCAGCCCAGATGTGCTGACCTGCCTCCTCCTACCGAGCTGCACATCCCAGTTGCTCTGCAGCCCATCCTTTGGGCTCAGTTTTTGAACTAAACCTGACCTTTTTTTCTTTTTAAGCCTCCTGAACCTCTAAATTCCCTCAGCATCATGATCTCCTTTTCTTCTGCTTTCATCTCCCTGCAAACCTCTTGACATCTTGCTGTTTCCTTCCCCACATCCCTCAGCTGCACCTCACTTCCCATGGTTATGCAGGAAAATGAGCTGTTTGGGTTTCCCTGGCTGTTGGAACCTCCCTGGCATTCCCTGTCCTGTGGAATTCCCCTTTTCCTAAGGGGAGGGAGGTTGAGCTAAGTCAACCTCTCTGATTGCTGCTTTGCCCACGTTTTGCTGCTGTGGTTTGCTGTTTGCTGACAGCTCGGAGCTGACCTTGTGCCACCATGGTCAGATCAGCTCCAACACCAGCAGCTAATCCCTGCAAGGATGTCTTCAACTCCATTCTGTCCCTCTCCACAAATTGTTATCAAGGCTGTCAGTGTCATGGCACTTTGCTGCCGCTCTGACAGCACTTTAGAACTCCTTTTCTCCTTCTTTACATCTCCATTTTGCCTCTCTCTCCTATTTTTCCTTCCCCTTCCCAAGCCCTGCTGATAACAGCTCTTTCCTTTCCCTGCATCCTTGGCTGAATTCCCCCTCTGCTGCACTTTAATCTTCCAGGAACAGCCAAGGTAATTTTCACATCTTTTTTTGAGAATCCAAAGACTGTGTGCCACTTGGTGTAGTCCTAATTTTCCATCTTTTCCTCAGAAACCTGTGGTAGGAGGTTTACAACTTGCTTACAGCCATTCCAAGAGGTGCCTGGAATTTTTCCCTATTTTCCATTTGTAACCAGTAGCCACTCAGGGAAAGAGCAGACAGTGCATTTCCTTGGGGAGCCAGGCTGTGAGCTGTGTCTCTGTGCCAGGATATGAGGCATCACAATGTCCAAGGACCTTCCACATATTTCCTGGATTTACCCTCAGCATATGCTGGAAGAATTAAAAAAAAATAAAATTCCACCCTCCCTCCTTGAAGAAAGAGTGGAAAATGCTCAGCCTGGTCTTGGTAGAAAATACAAAATTTTCCAGCATTTATTAGCCTTGTGTGTTTAAAGATAGGAGCACTTCAAAGCAACAGCTGTTAGTCATGGTCTGTATTTACCCTCTGCAGCACAATGGGATCTGACTCACGGCTGGGTCACCCAAATAATGCCATTCCCATCCCAGAAAACGGGAATATGGGGATGTACCAGACCGATTTCTGGGAACTAGACAGCATGAGGGGATTTTACAACCATAAATTAATATTTTGAGTTTCCCCTTTTTTCCCCTTCCCCTTGTATTTTGAGGGCAGTAATGCAGGTGAACACAGCCCTCCCCAACCCACAGGGGGAAAAGGACATTATTTCTAAAACTGACTATTCCAATGCCCAGTGTGGTTGCAGAAATACTGGAGAGCTTCAAAAGCACTCCAGTTCTTCTCCATAAGGATGGAAGAAAGTGGTTTTTGAAGCCCTCTCTCATCCCTGGCAGTCCTGTGCCCAATGTCTCATGTGGCCAAGGGATCTACACAGCTGTTTTGTGACACAAACTGTGAATTTTGCAAAAATGTATGAAAGAATTGACTAAAAGACATGCCTAAAACTTAAAACTTGCCTTTCACATCCTCTTAGATCCACTTGGAAACCTAAAAGTGCCATGGCAGTCATTTATCCCAAGTGCTTGTGCCTGTTTAAGAACCCTGCATCCAATTTGGGACCTGGATATGGAATTTGGGGACATGTTTGGGGTGGTGATGGTGGTGCAGGGGTGACAGTGGGACTGCATGAGCTTGAAGGTCTCTTCCAGCCTTGATGATTCTGCAATCCTGTGACTTTCTGCAGAGCAGATTTTAAGTCTTCCGTGGAAAAAAATGACACCCTCAGCATGAAGAAAACTGGAAATGAAGAGGATTTTTTTTGGGGGCAAGATGAGCTGGTGGAACCAAGTGCAGCAAGTTCACTCCAAGAGTTGGGAAAAACCTTCCCAGTGGTCTGCTGGTGGAGGGATTTGAGGAAAGGAGGCTTTGCCAGTCCATGAGGAAGACATTCCAAAGAAAGAAGAACATGGAATCCGTCCTTTAGCTGCAAAAATCACAATTGCAAAAATCATCTGTGTCCAGTCAAAGAAGTCCTAGATGGGAATGGTTTAGATAGGAGACATCAAGCCTGGTAGTGTGCAGAGAAAGGGGGGGGAAAAAAGTAGAAAAAAAAAGAGAAGAAGCAGGACCCATGAACAATTGTCAGAGGAGAAGAGGGATAGGTTTGTGAAGTGGAACATGTCTAAGCTTGGCAAACACCCAGCCAAAGGGAGCGTGATAACAAACCACAAATATTTGGAAAGCTGTAAACACTGAGGCAGGCGAGGAACTCGGGAGGGTGATGCATGGGGAGTGCAATCAGAAGAAATTGTAAAATGTGAAAATGGCAGGAAAACAACAAAAAACCCCCTCTCTCTCTCTCTGACAGTGAGATGTGTTGGGCTCTGTAACGGGAATGGGAGGAAATACCCTGGAGTTGAGACCTTTTTGAAGGAGAAGGTTAAGGAAACATCAGTAAATGTACAGTAGAAAATAGTTTTATGGTGAGGAGGATGGATGGATTTTCCCAAGCAGACTTCCTCACTGCTTCTAGGGTTGTGCACAGGAAATTATTCTGCCCCTCAGGTTTTTATAAAATATGGATGGACCAATATTCTGGTACACAACCCAGAAACTTTCTGAGCCTGGTTTTGAGAAATCATCACTCCAGTGATTTAAAAGGACATCTCAGGGCAATTCCTGGCCTAACTACCCCTGGGTGTTTTATTAGTTTTCCTCAAATTATGTGACCTTTTAAAAAAATGCTGGGAAGAGAGCTGACAAGAACGATGGAGAGGGAATTTTACAAGAGCCTAGAGTGACAGGACAAGGGGGAATGGCTTCAAACTGACAGAGAGTGGGGTTAAATAGGGATATTGGGAAGGAATTGTTCCCTGGCAGGGTGGGGAGGCCCTGGGATGGAATTCCCAGAGTAGCTGTGGCTGCCCCTGGATCCCTGGCAGTGTCCAAGGCCGGGCTGGACACTGGGGCTTGGGGCGGCCTGGGGGGGGGGGGGGGGGCCCCGGGGGGCCTTTTTTTCCCCCCCCCCCCCCCCCCCTCTGGGGGGAAAAAAATATTTTTTATTTTCCCCCCCCGGATTTTTTTTTTTTTTTTTTTTTTTTTTTTTTTTTTTTTTTTTTTTTTTTTTTTTTTTTTTTTTTCCCCCCCCCCCCCCCGGGGGGGGGGGGGGGGGGGGGGGGGGGGGGGGGGGGGGGGGGGGGGGGGGGGGGGGGGGGGGGGGGGGGGGGGGGGGGGGGGGGGGGGGGGGGGGGGGGGGGGGGGGGGGGGGGGGGGGGGGGGGGGGGGGGGGGGGGGGGGGGTCTCTGGAATGTGGGTGAGGTGTGCAACTTGGCTGACTACTGACTTTAAAAGAAACCCTAATGTGAAGGGCTGAAATTATTAATATTACTAATTTGTGCAAATGTGGGCTCCTCAGGGCCACGCTGTCCTGGTGATAAATGGCAAAGAGAAGGTCCAGCTGATGTCTTGGGGTCTGTCTGAGCTTCACTGAGCCTCTCTCATGGTGTGGACATGGAGTTCCTCAGCTGTTCTGGGCTCATCAACCCAGGGCAGCCCTGCAGGTAATCCCAGTGCAGCACCAGTTGGGTCTCTCCACCCTCCACTCCCCTCTTCATCCACAGGGGTGTCAAATCCATGTTTCCAAGGCTCCTGGAAGGCAGTGAGAAGGTCCTGGAGGAAGATGTAGCTCTGCAATGGCTCACCAGTGAGCCAACTCAAGGATTTTGCTCTTCATCACCAGGGGATTCCACCAGGCCAGCTGTGGCTCCATCCTTGTCCCAGGATCTGCACCCCAAAGCCAGGAGGTTGTTCCCATTGCACGGGACAATCTGGAAATCCTAGAGGCAGCCCTGTGAGCACTGGGGATGCTTTGGAGGCCTCCAGGCACATCCTTGCCAATCTAAACAAAGACCTTTCTTTTTAATCTGGGTTTTTAGTGTTTAATTAAAAGCTGGTTCAAAAATACACTTACCATTTTGGGTTGGAAGTACACATGAAGCAGATAGTGAGGATCTGTAGGTTTATTTCCATGGAAAGGCAAATTATTATCTTTATAGTCACAAGTAGGTGTGCCTGCCATAACTCTGTTACTTTCTAAAATAGTGACTAACCTCTTCCAAAAGCTCTTTTTCTCTTTTTTTAGAAATATAGTCTTACAGTGCTTATTTCCCTTCTCAGGACTCACACATTGGTAACACAATCCTGTGCTTATAAACTGCCACCAAGACATCCCTAACAGGGAGGCCTTGGCTCCCACTGCTCCCCAAAAAACAGATATGCAGAACGTTTCCTATAAAACCTGAAACCACACCCGTTTTGTCTGGGAAAAAAGAGACAAAGAACAGTGAAAAGGAGGGATACAGAGGGCTGAGCTGTCTGGGATTCCTGCAGCAAACACTGGGGAGAGCCACTCATAAATGTCAGTGCTGATTTTCCAGACCAGTCCTTCAGATGCTGTTGGAAAAGAAGGGAGTGATGCCAGGAGGCACCAGATGCAGTTTTGGGCCCAGCATACACTGTGGGAAGCCTCTAAAGCTAGAAGAGAAAAATAAAAAATCCTGCCCTTTGTAAACAGCCAGGATGGACTGCAGGGACAAATTAACAAGCTGCCATACACTCCATTCTAAAGTGAGGAATAATGGAAATGATTCGTTATTCACTTTATTTACTAATCATGATACAGGATGTATTAAGGGCAAGGGTGATTCAACACATGATTCAGTAGGAAGATGCATCTCAGGCTGAGATTTTGCAGCATAACTTGATGGCAACAAAAGGTAAATTCTAAGTATCAATGCTCTTCCTCAGAGGCCTCCCTTAGGCTTCATTTCCAATCTTGGGCTTGGAGCTGTTGATGAATTAATTGGGCATGGCTGCAATCTCTGGGCAAAAGAAGCTCAGCACAGGACTGGCAAGGCACTGCTAAAGAAGGGCTGGAAGTGTTTTAGCAGAGCTGCCTGGAAAAGGAGATACACAGCACCTGTGCACTTCAAACTGAGGCTGTTTGCTCCTGCATTTTCACCCCTGCCAGATTTCACAAACCAAAAATCCTGACCTATTTCATCACGGTGAGTAGCAGATCTGATATGACTGTCACATTCTAAAAATGCAAATACAAATGCAAACCACAGTGTCAATCTGAGTTGCCATGCTAGGCCAAGCTTATTTTATTACATACATTCTGCAATCTAAGGACTAATATGTTCATAATGTAAACATTAAGCATACAGAGTTAAAATTCAAGGCCACAATAGTTTTTTGGATTGTCCCTTTTTTTTTTGGTTTTTTTTGTGTGTGTCTTTGGTTGGCCGAGATCAACTCGTAGTGTATAAATGCATAAGTTATATAATAATTATATAAAAAGGAAAAAAAAAATAACATTGAACTTGTATACTTCATTCTGACAAACGCACAGCGTTCGCGACTCGATAAGAAAAACTGGCGCCCGCCTAACAAAAATACTCAGGTGATTTCTGATTTTGGCAGTCAGGGGTTGTCTCTTGCTCTAACCAATAGGAAACAAACTCCCTTAGTAATGATGAGGTTCTAACCAGTAACTTTTAAATATCAAACACAATTCCAGTTTTGCTTTTTTGTTTTTCCCCTAGAAAAAAAAAAAGAGATGCATATTCTGATTTCTCGCTTCTTCTGCTTTTCCCTTTTCCCACTTTTTATTACTACTAAATCAAGTCTGTTCCTCCTGAAATACTGGGAATGGTATAATACTGAGCAATATGTTTCACAAGTCCAAACAAGTGTTTCTTCATAGTCCCAACACTACAAAGTTTTCAGTCTTTTCGGTCTCTACTGGTCAAGAAGTTTCTCTCCTCCCATTCTCACCACCTTCATCCTCCTCTTTCTCCTTCCTGCTTCCTCTGTCAGGCACAGGCCTCTGATCTACAATCATACACTTGCCCTCCAGCACATTCTCATTTCCCATGTTTGGCTCAGGGTTCCTGTAAAACTGTCAAGGAATCTGAAAGTTTGGGTTGTCTTCACAGTTTGAGTAGCTGATTCGCTCTGACGAATGGATCTCATTTGATGTTAACTACAACAATGCTGTTCTACTCCAGATCAGCTTCCACACTAACCAGTCTCTTCTGTTGATATGTTTCTATTTTTTAAATACAGATAGGCTTTTTTTTCCCTTTTAGCTTTTTTCCCTTTTCCCTCTCTTTTGTAATGATCCATATACTGCATGTTAGGTCACTATAGACTTATCCTTATATTGCTGTAGTATAGTCCCAGTTTTGCACTAGCATGATACCAAACTTTACACACAAGCTTATCAACTTTTTAAGACCACCAGCTTCCGTAGGTTTTCCTTATCATTTCATGCTTTTACCTACAATAGTCTATTGTTGTTTGGTCCACAGAGTCGATGCCCATATACATTACATTTTAGTATCTTAATACTTCTTGGATATTTCCTTTTAAATCCCTACTACAAAGAGTCTTTTTGACATCTATTTTTAACGTGTGGCTTTTTGTTTGGTTTTCTTTTTCCCCCAGCCAAACCTTCACTTGTCTCTTTAGGCACTTTTAATTCGAGTACTCCAACAGAGTTCATTGCGGTTCCTCAGGGATCGAATCCCAGGGAGAAGCGTCTTTGCTTTGGTGTTTATTTTCCCACCCCGCTTAGTAGTAGGTGCCGAGATGGGAAGGCATATGAGCAGCTGGCAGCCTGGTGTTGGGGTAGATCCCTCCAGTCGGCGAGTTCCAGTATGGATTGGGGGCAGCAAAAAAGCTGGAGGACGTCACGGGCAGGGCAGGGGGGTGGGGAGCCACAAAGTTCATCTTCTGGGGGTGAGCGTGGTAGGAGCTCATGTAGGGCAGGTCTGACGGGTATTTGTACATGGATGACTCCGGAGGGTGAGGCTGCAGCGCCTGGGCGATGCCGTGGAAGTCGAATTTGTAGGCGTAGCGCTTGCCGTGCACCTTGGTCATGATGTTCTTGTCGTAGTAGTAGCGCAGGGCGCGGCTGAGCTTGTCGTAGTTCATGTTGGGCTTGCTCTTGCGCTCGCCCCAGCGCCGCGCCACCTCGTCGGGGTCTGTCATCTTGAACTCGCCGTTGGTGCCCTCCCAGGTGATGCAGTTGGAGTTGGAGCTGTCCGACAGCAGCTCCAGCAGGAACTGCCACAGCTGGATCTGCCCGCTCCCTGCGGGAGGAACAGAGCGGGAATGTCAGGGATAGGCGTTAATAATGCCGAGGTGTCAATTCTGCAGGCTCTCCCCGAGGACCCCATTAGGAAATGCTGTGATGTCTGCTCCTAATTCTCACTATTAACCAGCCCCCCTTCTCCCAGGACTGTCTCACGAAAGCCTAAAGAGCAGGGATAATTGTAATGTGTCATGTTTTCCCTCATGTGAGTGGCAGAATGCCATTCCAGGGAGATTTAATTGTTACCTAATGTCATTCAGCGCAGACAATTGATGGGGAAATAATACAGCGCTCATTTAGGAAACTAATCTCTAAAGTTCAGCACAAACAGCTTTCACTTGCGTAACATTCTGCTTGTTCTCACAGCATTATGTTGCAACTAAATGTTCCCTGCTATGGAATGAGCCCACAAAAAATGGAGAAGTTTAGAGCGAGCTGGGCCAGTGCCAAACCATATCATCCCTTTGCAGCGTTTGGGGAAATGCAGAACGGAAACTTATTAGCTTGCTGTTGCACTGCATACAACCAGAGGGCAAAACAATTGCAAGAACAGTGAAAAGGTCCATAAAAATACATCCTTGTCATCATTCTGCTTCAAATGAGCTTAAATTATTATTTTAAATTAGGACATAAAATGTCGCTGTTGTGTTTTTTTCACTCTGCCAATTCCATCACACAAAGGAAATAGTTAGTCTGCTGTAAACTTAGCAAAGGTGAGGTAGAGCAACACAATTTGACCATTTTGGACAACTGAAAGCAGATTTCAAAGAACCTTGCCACTGATAGTCACGTTTGAAGCTCAGCATTTCTTAACAAAGCAGCACTGAAATGATGTAAAATGCAGCTGAAGCAGCTTGCAATGCAATCTGTTTCACAAGCACAGTGTCAGCAGAATTTGCCAACCAGCCTGGATGTGCTAACTTTGAACTACATCTCTGACCAGGAATCGGTTGGGTTTCTTTCTTTTTTTATCCAAACCAGCTATGTGGGTATAATAAACAAGCTTTTCTTTAGAAAGCTTATAGTAGCAATTACAATATTGAGCTAGAGCAGCATCTGAAACCCATTAGCAGTTTATACTTCAGTGCAACTGAAACCCATATTCATTTAAATTGTATTTATCCAAACTGTCCTTAATGAATTTCTTCTGTTCCATTAACATGCATTAAATAAACAAACAAACAAAAGAATCTGTGGTATGAGCAAGGCATGCAAGTTTTAATACACGAAACATAACAAGAGGATTAGGCTTTGAAAATCAATAAACAGTTCAGCACTGGACAAAACACAAATTTTTGAATAAGCAATCCAACATATGTTCTAACATAAACACTTGCCTTCCAAATGTAATATATAGTCCTATGAAAATAAATGGTTGCTGTCAATTTCCTTTTAATGAGAGAGTAATTCCACCAATTTATAAACACACAAAACATGTTAAAGCACAGGAATGATGGTGTGGAGGAATTCCATATCCAAATGTTAAAAAGGCATCCCAATCCAGATTGTGTCAGTCTCATCCACAATAATGAAGTCTACCAAATGGGCACTTGATAAAATTTGAAAAGCAATGATTTATGAACAAATTAAAGGGATCTAGGCCCCCACTTCCAGTCAAGACCAGTGTTGCCTGCAAACCCCCAATGCCTCAGGCCATTTGGAAAATCCCATTCTTAACACTTAATTACTTTCCTCTGCCACACGAAACTGTTTACAAAGACAACTGATCTAGAAAAAACATGCTGGCCCAAGGTTGGACTCG
The DNA here is from genome assembly GCA_024500445.1 of Entomyzon cyanotis. Lineage (NCBI taxonomy): Eukaryota > Metazoa > Chordata > Aves > Passeriformes > Meliphagidae > Entomyzon > Entomyzon cyanotis. The sequence continues at coordinate 2,641,221 of JAKEPQ010001016.1, forward strand.
ATGATTCTGGAGGTGTTTTCCAACCTGAATGATTCTGTGAGTCTGTGATTCTCTTCTAGGTTACAATGCTGCACCCCATTGCCTTCTTAAAGTGGGAGAACATTCCTGAAGTGTTTAACCCACTTATTCTTTGCAAATAGATTATGCTTTCCTGGTTGGTCTTTTTTCCTATATATTTCTGCTGGCTTGGGGTTATTCATCCCAAAATTTAGTATTCATCAAGGCCAGTATGATACTGTGCTGTGGATTAACAGAGCCTGGGACACAGCTAATGCATATTTTGGTAAGAGATTTGTACCCTTCCAGAGGGGTAGCTGGAGACCAGATGGGGTTTCTTACACCCCTTAACCTGATATTCAGGCAACTGAAGTGAATTCCAGCTTCAAAGGTTGGACTCTTTGGAGGTCTTTCCCAACCTCAATGATTTTAAGATTCCTCAGTCCCTCCCTTGTGTAATTTGTATCTGAAACACACTGGGCATCATCAGTTCCCACTGAGTCACACTGAAGAGTGCTAAAATCAGGGACATCACCTCCCAGGTCTGGTCTTAAAGCTGGACTGGGGACACTCAGCAGTGAAAGGAAAACCTCCTAAATCCACAAAACCCCTTCTCACCTGGATTTGCAAGTCGGCTGCTGGTCGGTCCGAGAATCTGATATGGATCTACAAAATTGTGAGAGAAAGATTTAAAATCATGCAGCAACGATGTCAAACATTTTAGGTACTGTTTTTGAACCTTGTTCACTGCCTGATGGGACAGCAGGTCCAACACCTAAGCCATTTCCTCTCTCTGCATGGCAGTATTTGCACATTTTCCTTTCAAACTCGGTGTGTGAGGATATACGTTTGCCTTTTGTCCTGTATTAAATGAAGATTTAGCTGTTCAGAATGTAAATTTTGCTCTGAAGTGTTCTGGTGGTTTGCAGTCCTCATCCCTGCAGGTGTCCCAGGAAGGCCTGGCTGTGGCACTCAGTGCTCTGGGCTGGGGACAAGGTGCCCATTGGGCACAGCTGGGACTCCATGAGCCTTTGTCAGCCCCACAGTGCCTGCAGCATCTCAGTATTTATCTCAGGAATTCCCTCTGGAAATGAAAACTTACTTTGGCCTGAAGTACAACAGGGAAAAAGACAAGACTGTGACAGCTTGATGGGCTGCAAGCACTGAGTGACCCTGTTGCTTTTACAGCCAACAAGACAATCAGGTTACATTCCTTACACAGTTAAATAATCTGTGCAGCTCTCACACAGCCATTAAATGGTCCTCAGGACTTACATAAATCATCAGTATATTTCTAGGAAGATTCTTGTGGTTGGAAAGCCAGATTAGATAAAAGACTGTTTGGGCAAAAATCAATGTAATATTTCCCAGGCAGTCTGTGCATGAGTTAATGAGACCTAGTCAAGCACAGTGTTATTTAGCTATAACAAAAACCAGAATAATGATTTAAAATTCGTGTGATAAAAACTGGCTCAGAGTCTTCTGAGCTAAGAATATCCTCTAAATCTCTTTTATTTCCTCCTTCTAACCTTTTGCTGTTAACAAAAGCCATGAGTGACTCAGGCTCCTTGTAGTGCTCTCCAGCTACCTGTCCAAAATCCAGCTGAATTTGCAATATGGGATTAGGTCCCACCCCATGGATTTGCTGCTTTGAAAACACAAATTTAGCCCCCATTTTGCTAAACCACTACTCTACAAACCCATAAACTTCTACTTTCTCTTCAGCTTTCCAACAGACTGAGGATCTCTCTAATATTTCTGTTGTGTTTCAGGAGCCAAATTCAAATGGGTTTCTGTAGGCTGTGATCCATTCTCCTTTTTTTATTTTGCCTCATGCATTTTTTTCCAGCTGTTAGCATTTCAACTATTGAGGTCTTGTGACATCTTTACCTTCCACCTTTGCACCTAAACTGCACAAGGATAGTTTTTTAAATAGCATTTTCACTCTGCAAAGCTGTCACTGCCTTTAAATATGGCATTCATCTCAGATCCAGCTGTTGAGCCAACTCATACACATCTGGAGTTTTCGTGGTCTCCAGCTGGAGTGATCTGAATCAGACTGTACAGTTTGGCTGACAGGTGAGAGTTGACCTTCTCATCATTTTCAACAAACCCAGGCAGAACTCAAACCAAGTGACACTCACCTAACTGAGGACGCTGGTCTTCTGTTTTGGGAACTGTTGAGGATGATGGTTGAGTAGCTGAAAATGGGGAAAAAAAAAAAGTGTCGTTATTTTTCCAGTTAGGAACTTGGTCACCAAACTTATGAGAGATCCCAGGCCTGGATCTCCTCCTGCCCTCTGCTCCAGGATGGACACAACAGGATTTAAAGCTGATAAAAAGATTTTAAAGGCTCTAAGGTGATGGACTTGATCAAGTCTGAGTTCAAGGAAGGATGTGGCTGCGCAGTGACACCACCCAGCATTGCCTAAACAACTGGCTTTCCAGCCAGTGCACAGGTAAAACCCCTCCAGAGCTCCTGGAATTCACTTTGGAGTCTGATCCATGTTTCCCCAGCTGTGCAGATGGTTTTACCTTTTGACTGAGGGCTGGGGTGGGTGTGACTCGTCCATGCTGATCTCCTGGCTTGCTCATAAGGCAAATCTGTGAAGAAAAAAGACATTTATTAATGCAGATATGGCCTGAAGTGCTAATGTCCAGAAAGGGCAAGTTTAGAGGGGACTCAGCATTTGGAAAATTACTGAAATAGCCAGGGAATTCTTTGTTAAAACCTTGGTCATCTTCACTGTCTCTATCAACAACCAAACCATGCTGTGCTCTGCAGAGATGCCTGTTCTTGTCAGAAGTCTCAGCTGCACTGAAATTGGTGGTACAAAGAGTCTTTAGAGACTGTATAGAGTTCATCACTCCCAAAGGTTCAGGATACTCCCTTTAGTTCCCCTCCTCAGCCCAGGACACCTAGGAAGGGCACACACTGACACCATGAATAATCTGTGCAGGAAAAATCCCCCAAGAGCTCATTTTATGCATAAACTGGGTACCATTCCCTCCTCAAATCAGCATCTAACAGTATTTCCTTTGCAGAAGATAGAATTTAGTTGATTTATTCCTTTCTGCTTCTCGGGACAAGCTTCTTAAATTTACACATCTAAATTTTCATTTCCCTTTCTTTCATTTACTCATTACTTGTATTTTATTTCAATGCTTTAGCATGCTAAAAAAAAAAAAAGAAAAAACTAAACCATAAAAGCGTGCTTCATAAAGCAAATGTAGTAAATTCAAATGTTTAGTTTGCCCTTAGAATTCTTGGGCAGTTTCCTATGCTTTTCCACAGCTGACTTTAACACATTAGCTAAAATTACTGCCGAAATCAGAGACTTATGTAAGTTCCAGGATCTCAGGAAGGTAGCAGTGCCCACCTGGTGGAACTAAGTTGCTGCAGATGTCTTGACTCTTAACTCTGTTTGTGCTTTATTTCAGAATTCATGTTTGGAAATGAAACCAGTTAGGAAGTAAAGGAACAGCCCCAGACTGGCTCTGTGCAAAGCAGATTTATTTGCCCCTTTCCAAGCACTGGGAGAAGAAGCATTGAATGGAAATAATATGTAATGTGAAATGCACAACCAAATTGCCTCAAATTTATTTTGTCTGTTTGGCTTCAGGAGCAGACTGGCACTGCCAGCACTGCCACCTCCCAGAATCTTACACCTAAAAACCTTTGCTTTTGCTGAGATTTGCAACTGATCTTTGTACTGCATTTTCAGAAGGAGTGACCTGGTATCTCTGATTTCCTGAAAACTATTCCATAGTCTAGGAGAAAATAATGTGAATTTTACAGGTGCTCATCTCTGAGCAGAACAGGAATCACTGTGACCTGCAGATGTCCTGCCCAGGCTGAGATCAACACTGCTCTTTAGTTAGAGACATCTCACAGCCTGGAGGCTTTACCTTCTGGCAAAAAAATTTCAGAATTACCGTGGTCATGATTCCAGTGGGTTCTGAGCTCTGTCTGGACCAAGGGGGCTCAGCTGTGGGGGTTTGCAGGTACCTTGTGCAGTCCTGCCTTGCATGGCCAGCTCCCTACCTCCACAGCAGGTTCTCTACCTTCTCTACAGCCTCCCTGGCCAGGGAGATTCTGGTGACATAAGGAACCTATTTTTCCCTCCAGTTTTTTCCATTCCTTGCCCAGAAAGAAACTGTGCAACTCCACCCTCATTCTCATCTCCCTTCTCCCTTCTCCCTTCTGCCTCCTCCCTCTCCTCTCCTCTCCTCTCCTCTCCTCTCCTCTCTCTCCTCTCCTCTCCTCTCCTCTCCTCTCCTCTCCTCTCCTCTCCTCTCCTCTCTCTCCTCTCCTCTCCTCTCCTCTCCTCTCCTCTCTCTCCTCTCCTCTCCTCTCCTCTCCTCTCCTCTCCTCTCCTCTCCTCTCCTCTCTCCTCTCCTCTCCTCTCCTCTCCTCTCCTCTCCTCTCCTCTCTCTCCTCTCCTCTCCTCTCCTCTCCTCTCCTCTCCTCTCCTCTCCTCTCCTCTCCTCTCCTCTCCTCTCCTCTCCTCTCCTCTCCTCTCCTCTCCTCTCCTCTCCTCTCCTCTCCTCTCCTCTCCTCTCCTCTCCTCTCCTCTCCTCTCCTCTCCTCTCCTCTCCTCTCCTCTCCTCTCCTCTCCTCTCCTCTCCTCTCCTCTCCTCTCCTCTCCTCTGTCCTGTTTTTGGATCTCCAAATTATCAGACACCTGTGCCCTAGAGGACTGGGAGATGCTGTGTCTGCTTGTACTTGGTGGCACTAGAAACATATTTGGTACAAATTCAGTACTGTGAGAAAGACGTTTTGCCTTTTAACTCAACACATCACAAGATGATCTTTCGACTACGCCCTCTCCACGAGAAGAAAAATCCAGTTATCAGCTTTTCTTGAAATAGAGCAAAGTTCCAGCTTCATTCTTCAGCACTGTGCCTTGATAAACACTGTGTTATTCTAGATAAGTGGTTCTGTTCTTGTTCATGGGACATCAGTACAACATGTCCTTATCTTGGACACATCTCTGATGGGAATGCTCCTGTTTGGTGACACAAACCCCAACCAGGTGTCCCTGAGCTCCTGAGAGCCTCATTGTGTTACTCTCACTGAAACCTCCTGTTCTCTTGCGAAGGTGACTGGAGAAATCCTCCTTTGTCACTGCAAGCCCTGCTCATTTCCCATTCTCTATTGTAGTGCCTTAACAATGGCACTGCTTAATTACTTTCTCCAGGATTGCACCCCACGATTTGGCTGATTCCCACTGAACATTATTTACTCCCCCTCTCCTCCTTTTTGACCTTTTTCACGTCATCAAGTGTCCCCAGGGTCTGCTTTTGCTCTCACGTGAACGGTGCTTTGTTATGGGAAAGCTTCTTTGCAGTCTGCTTGAAATGTGACATTTAACTCAAAGGAAAGCCACAGAATAAGCCAACAAAACACTTGCCTGGAAGAAAACCAAAATTCTGCAAAAACTCCCTTTTTTTCTGAATAAAAATTCTGACTTTAAAAACGTCCGTCAACTTTCAATTGTGAAAGACAAAATAAAACAATACTTCCAAAATCACAGCAGTTTGTATTAGAAAATGTTTCATTCTGCATAGGAGAACAGAGACACCATATAACCAAACTGCAATTCCACAAGTAATTGTGTGAACGCAGAAAGATGTTGACACAAAGCATTTTGTTTCATAAGTGTAATTTTCAACGTGAGTTAGATAAAAATGCTGAAATAAAGGAGCTCACCGAGTTTAGGACCTTTTCCTTTAGAGAAAATTGACATGTTATTTTGTCAGTCACGAGTAGGATGAAATAAAAATGGAAATCATAGACCTTAAGTGACAAAAAATCCCAATTTTCATTCAAGTCCAGTGGAAAATAGACTCATTCCAGCCTTTGCCTGAAATCCTCTCCATTAGCACAGTTTTCCTGCAGGACATCAAGGTCCCTCTGGTCTTACGTTATATATTTATTTCCTTTGGGAACTACTGAGACTTTGGGGCCTCTAGATTTCTGTCTGGTAATTGTTTCTATAGCTCTGCTTTGCCTTCTCATCCCCATTTGTGACGACATTCCTCAGTGCCACTGAGAGCTCCTGGGTGCCACAGTCTGCTTTCCTGCTCCATGAAAATGTCTCATTTATTTGGAATATTCCTTCTTCTCACCCTGAGACTAAGCAGGTGCTCTGTGACACTCTTTATTCTGATAATTATATCACATTTCCTCAGCCCCAGACTGTGATTTGGACAATTTCAAACCTCTGTATCTCTCAACATGCTCCAAAGATTTCCCATATTCCCATGGCTCTCCCAGGCGTTTCTAAGCACCTCCTAATTCTGCAAAGAGCCTTTTTGATAAGGGAGGATTGACACAGCTTTCCATGCAAGGCCACACTGCTGGAATATTCAATTCAGCCACATTTCCCATGGGATTCTCCACTGTGGTTCCTCATTTGTTCCCATTTTTCACTTTGGCCCATGAGCAGAGCAGTGGCTGTCACTGTGCCATAAATAAAGATGACTGTGTTAAGTTGTTCCTTCATGAGTGAAGGGGGCTAATTTGAAATCAGTAAGATATGCAAATTACTTGTGCTGCATTTATTGACTTGTATTTTCAGTTGTTAACTTACTGCCAAGTTGTTTGTCCCTAATGAGCTTCCTGGGTACCTGGAGAGGAGTCTCTGGGTTTAAGGAACAACAAAAACATGGAACCATAGAATGAGTTGGGTTGGCAGGGACCTTAAATCTCACCCAGTGCCACCCCAGCCCTGGCAGGGACACCTTGCACTGTCCCAGGCTGCTCCAAGCCCCAGTGTCCAACCTGGCCTTGGACACTGCCAGGGATCCAGGGGCAGCCACAGCTTCTCTGGCAATTCCATCCCAGGGCCTCCCCACCCTGCCAGGGAACAATTCCTAATTCCCAATCTCCCATCTCTCCCTGCCCTCTGGCACTTTGCAGCCATTCCCTGTGTCCTGTCCCTGCAGCCCTTGGCAATTGTCTCTCTCCATGTTTCCTGCAGCTCCTTCAGGCACCAAAAGGCCACAAGGAGGTCACCCCAAAGCTTCTCCTCTCCAGGCTCAACAATCCCAGCTCTGCCAGCCTTTCCTCCCAGCAGAGCTGCTCCATCCCTCTGCTCATCCTGCTGCCTCCTCTGCACTCTCTCCAGCAGCTCCAGCTCCTTGCTGTGCTGAGCCCCAGGGCTGGAGCAGCTCTGCAGGTGAGCTCTCACCTGAGCAGGACAGAATTCCCCCCCTCACCTGCTGCCCACACTGGTTTTGATGCAAAAATCAGCTCTAAATTATATGCCAGATTTTATCATGTCCTTTTCCCAATTATTAATAACTCAGCATCCATAATCTAAGATGTCCATTATCGGTGATTGGCTAATTAGCCAGTTCTTGATTTGTTTCTTATTTAAATTACTGATTTAAATTCTCTTGTAAATAGTTGTGGGGTATCTTGGTAAATGCCTTAGAAAAGCCAAATGCCAAATGTATGCATTGGGTCAGCAGTTCCCTTTTTAATCACTAATATAAGCAAATAATCTAGCAGAGTTTGATTTCCAAGGATCTGAACAGGTTGAATTTGATGATGTAATGGCCTGGAAGTTGTTTCCTTATCTTTTTCCTTATCTTTCCTTTTCTAATTATCAATTAAGAAATCTACAGACATGCACATATACCTGTACAGAAGTGTATATAAAATAGTTACTTGAATGTACCATCTTGGATTCTACCCTGGAGCAGAGATAAAATAATTACTATTCAAAACCCCCTCTTTTTAAGATCAATATGTATTTTTTCACCAGAGCTCAGCCAATTCAAGTGCATGTCCCTTCAGAACACTTGGATTTATGCCTTTGGCTCAGTATTTTTCTGCAACTCCTCTTGATGTCCCAAACTACTCTGCACTCATTATTGGAAAAGCAAATGTCCAGATTAGGAATTTTCCCAGCATTTTTTGTGGTGAAGGGTGATAAAAAGAGAATTTTTAACTTCATAGCCATGTCCTCTCCTTCTTTAATTATTCCCATTAGCCTTTCACAAATCAGCACATCCGCAAAACTTTCACAGGCTTCAAAGTTTTGAGCATTAAGAGCTTACTTGTGTTTTGATGTTACTTAAGACTCTTAAACTCACAATCAGATTTTTGTGGGTTTTGCTTGCCTTAACCATAAATAAAATGTAGGTAGCAGGAGAAGAATATATCCTGCATTTTTAGAGTATTTATCCACAATGTACTTCAAATAAAAGGGAATTTTAGCCACATTTTACGAACAGAGAGCTGAAGGACAGTGACAAGTGACTGTGCTGGGACAATGCAACAGAACCAGCGAACAGAGCTCAGGTTTCTGATTCTCTGGTGCTTTGAAAAGTAGATACAACTGCTTCAAAGACAGATTTGTGCAAGAAGGAGGCTTATTAAACTGCTCTATTTAATCATTTCACTCCACACAATTATATACACACAAATATATGATATATGTATATGATGTGTGTGTGTGTTCAAAATAGAGCCTCATGTTTATGAAAAGAGAAGGAGAAAAAGAATGAGATATTTCAAGAGATGAAATGAATAAGATCACAGCACACAAAGAGTGGTCATTGTTCATACCTGGCCTGGTTGTAATTCTTTGTGTTGCTTCTGGATAAACTGATGTGTTTGGGAAAATAAAAGTGGCACCTCCTGAAGAGAAAGAAGAGGACATAACACCTAAAGATTCATTTCCACAGTCCCTAAATCCACCAGTATTTCCCCTTCCTGTAGTGTGAATGAATAAAGACCAAGAATAACTAATTTCTGCCTTCGAACTGTTATGCATAAAACTTCATTCCAATAGTTTTTACACCTCTGTAAATCCATTCAAATTACTGGAATAAAGTCTGTGCAGAATTTGTTTTAAGAAGGACACAGTGAGGTTCAGGAAATCTCTTCTACCACAACCACCTCCACCCAGGCAGGCAGTTTTGTATCCTCTGAAATAAAACCTCTTTGCCTTCATTACTGCATTCCCACCAAGGCTCACATTTTCAACAGATCAAACTCTCACAAATCTCATTAATCTTCCCAGAGTGAAAAAATGAGAAATATTGAGCGTGATGTAGGAAGTGGACTCTCCCTTTTCTCAGGCATTGAAATTGCTCTGACTGCACCAATGGACTTCTAATGATCCTCTCCAGAAACACAAAAAAGGTCAATTACTGCTGATTTCAAGAACCCTTTTTCTAACTCTTTTGTGGTCCACTGAAAACTGAACAACTAATTTTCTGTATGCTGATGATCAGCACGGTGTTATTCACACTCCCCATGACAGAAAAGCAGACAATCTTATTTTGGTGAAATGAATTTCAGAATATCACCGTCAGTGCACACATAGAGAAAAAGATAACACACAGAACTGCTGAACAACACTTGGATATCTGTAAGAGGAAACTGCTTGGCAAATAAGAATCTCAAAAGCCAGAGATGGAAAAGACCATCAAGTCCATCTATTTTTAAAAAGGACTTGGTTGTTATTCCAAACCACATGAAAGTGAAGTGAAAATTTTTGGTTGTCTTTGCAGCAGGTCTACAGCCCACAGCAGGACTTTATGTTTGCCACTATGACCAGTGGCAAACCTCTAATCTTGGGAGAAAATCTTCTAATCTGGTGAATTTTGCTTTGGAACTCACTCACAGTGAAAAACGAAATAAAATATGAAAGGAGCATTGCAATCCAAGTTTTGTTTTCTTTTTCTTTCGCATTATCCTTTGTATTATCTTTTTCCTTTCTCATAGAGAGTTGTTATTTCTGGTCACTGTAGGTAACTAACACCCTCAGGCATGATCATGCAATATTCCAAACGTCTTTTGTAGGGATAAAAACCACATTATTTGTACAATTCCATGCCATTCTCTGTTGCACAACTGTTACAGCAAGGTAAAATAGATTCTGAATTCTTTTCATAAATATTTTAAGTTACATCCTGAAAGACAGATGAGACATATGTGATTCTCCTACCTACACTCAATGCTTTCCTGGGCCAAATCAACAGAAGGGTGAATATCAACAAAAATCATTTTACATTCAGACTTAGTGGTGATTACAGCATCAGACTCACTGGGATTTCCAGCTCAAGTCCCACACAGCTAGAAAATGAGATGAGCTAACTGCCTAAAGAGCAATTTTACTGATTTGCACAATATTTACTGCATGGGAGGGGAGACATCTCCATTCCTCAGAGCCCAAAGCACTTCTGAGCTCCAAGAAGCTTCTAGGGATCCATGGAGTAGACCTGACAGTACAGTGAGACAGAAGGACCAAAAAAACCCTCAGGTAAAAGGCCCCAAATGCAGTTTTATGCTGTATCAGGGACCCCATTCTCTTGCAGGACACAAGGAATTTTTGCACCCTTTTTGCACCATCTGGCCCTGCGTGATCTCACCTTTTCTCTGAGTGTCTGTGCAGAAAACAGAGAGCAGGGAGGAGAGTCTCTCATCTCCCTCCTGATTTACCACCTCCATTTTTTAGCAAGCAGCCCATGGGAAGGAATCCTGTGCTTTTAGAAGATGACCTACAGCAGTGGGAGCAGTGCCAGCATTACCTGTGTTTCTAGCATGCATTAACCGTGGAGAGTTTTGTAAGGCCTTATCAACATCATCTGAAGTCAAATGTGGAAGAGGAGCTACAAAACAAAACAAAAAGCAACACCAAGATGTAAAAAAAAAATCGTGAATTATCTTTTTAAACCATATTTTTTCCCCTGACAGGATTGCCTGAATGTGAGTCTAACTAAGCAGCCTGCAATTTGGAGGGAGGTGTGTGGGCTACAGGGTAAATCAGGGCATTCATTTAACCAATATCATAATTTATTATGATGAATGCACCAAATTTCTGGCTGGTTATTGACAGTGTGCGTGTGGAGGAGACTGCACCGCACTGGTGTTGCAATGCTTGGTGGTTTTTTCTCTAAAAACCAGGTTCATTTTAACTTCTTTAAACTTAAGCAAAACTTCCTCAGCCTTAGGAGAAAGCCCTCAATCCAGGTAATCCCTAGTCCCTTCATTCCCATTGAAACTCTAGCCATGGACTACAGTTAATTTGCATTTGGACTTCAGGGACTGTTCCTTTTTTTCCATGAATTCACAGAATTTTTACATCAATTCAGTTAAATCTTCCTGATCCTATCCAGAGTACAGCAAACTGCTGCCAGTCCTTAGAATCATGCCTGGAATTCACTTTACGAATCAATGTTTGCACTCTCGTTTAGTTAAAATGGAAAGAAATGAGTCTGTGACCAGAAAAAACATTAGCACTGAACCCCACGTGATTTCCTTCCTGCTGAGCTTCAACTCGATTTTTCTCTGAGATGGATACACAGAAAGAGCCCCTAATTCTTTTCTTTGATAAACATGAGTGGTAGCCAGCTGAAATTAATGGGAATTTCTCCATCAAAACCAATAGGATTTGGGCTGGGCTCCCTGTTATGTTATTGGGAACAGAATGATTTGGAAGAGACATTTGAAAAGCCAGGTCAGTTATTCACAGCGTTAAATTCAGGAGCAATCACAGACATGGTGAGTGATTGGCTTACTCTCTCTGAGGTAGTGTAGGTGTGACAGGAGGATGTCAGCGTTGTAGCTGGGGGTGAGCCTCTGGAAGTCATCCTTGGTCATTTTGCAGAGCTCCTTGCCGTCGATGTTCTGGAAGAGCAGGATGTCCACGTCGGGCAGCCCGTACTCCTTCACCGCCCACTCCAGCCACTGGCGCACGTGCTCCGTGCTCCACAGCGTGGGGTCTGGGGGAGCCAAAACCCATGGAATTAGCCAGGGAAGAGGAATTCCTGAGGCACTGATCAGTGCAAAATGATCCCCTCTTTGCTGCTGCTGCTGGAGGGATTATTTGGAGGGCTGAGTGCAAGGGAGAACAACTGCGGAGAACTGTGAGCTCTGAGCGTTAACAACAAATCCTGAGTGAGCTCCTTCTCCCACTCAGCTCTTCTGCCTCACTGCTTTTAGGCATTTTTAGCCACAGGTTAACAGAGGTTTTGGCCCACTAACAGCACTACAGCCCACTCTGAACAATTTTCAGAGCTCTCTGCTGAACCCTTATCTTTATTCAAGTGAAATTTCCACTCGTGTCAGAGTGACTCTTTCTTGGGCACAGGCTATGTAGGGACTGACAGATTTGGGCAGTTATTTCAGAAACCAGAGTGGGTCTCTAGTTAATAGTATTAACTAGAATATTAAAATATTCTGCATTTTCTTTCCTAAACTGCTGTGATGCACAGGAGTATATTGCTACACCTGCATGGGTTATTACTCAATACCTGAAGTATTGGCAAAACCATCTGGGGAAAAAAACCCAAACAGTTCAGATTTCTAGAAAAATGGTTCGGAATGAATCCTTAATTTTAACATAAATGTTTTCTCTTTTCTCGGAATTCCTCTTTTTCTATTTCTCTCCCATTCTACTTTTCCTTGTTCTTGAGTAAGGACTCAATAACACAAAGCTCCCTCAGCTCCTGCCATGAAGAATTTATACTTTTTGCAGGGAAACCAAGGGGAAACAAATACTTTAAGAGTTTCTGCCTTCTCTCCTAAATGATTCTGTGATTTTGTGATATCCTGAATGGAGCTGAGAATGGAGCACATGGAGGTCAACTGGTTGTTGCCCATCACATGAAAATCTGGGACTTGAATAACTTTTCTATGGCTTAACTTCAGTGCCATTGCCTCTCTTTTGACTGTTGTTGAGGCTGGTCTGAAAGAGGTGGAAACCTCCTGAATTGCACCAGAAAACTCTTAAAATAATGCCTCCATCTGGTATGAAATGTGTAAAAACTAGAGGGGTGCAAGTCTGGTGGATGGGATTGCCCACACCTACAGCAGAGAACTCTGGAAACTACACTAAACTTGGTTTGAAGTAAACAACCAAACACCAGGACTTTTACCAAAATATTTTGATTATGTCTATCATTTCTAAACACTTCTTATTTATGATAACTGGAAAAACACCACAGCTGGGAATGTAATTTTTTTTTTCTCTTTTATTTCTGAACTTTGCCATGTGAACTGCACACTGCCTGTGTGGTGATCAAACAAAACCAACTGATTTTTGCCTATTAATTTCTTCAAGTGACCTCAAAACAGCAAGGCTGTCACTGTGACCATCTTGCTCCTTGAAAGTCACTCAAATCCACCTCAAAACACACCTCCAGGAGTACACTAAATAAAAGATCCCTCACTGAGCTAACAATGCTAAGGGTTACTAACAGACTAAAAAAAAAAATAGTGCCAAACACCATGAAATATTTTAGGAGAACATTGAAATGTTGAGTATCTCAGTCTTGCCAGGCCACTCATTATTCAGAGCATCACTCTCCTGTCTCCAGAACAGAATTGACAATACCATTGCAGAGGACACTGCAACAGATTTGTCCACACCTTTCTTGACAAATAACTGAAATAATCACAGCTTGCAAAACTGGCCACAGTCAGTACTCTTGCATGTCTTAGCAACTGAAAAACTGTAAGAATGTTAAGCAACATGGCAGAGGCAGAAATATTTCAGACAAGCACCTCTCTGCTGGAGAGGAACCAGCAGCAAAACATTCCCTCCTGGCTGCAGGTGTTGAGTTTATCCTGTGCTTATCCTGTGGTTTAGGAACACCCACATATGCCCTGATGCTTTGACTTGGAAATAGTCATACTAATTATTTTGCAAAATACTCCAGGTTTGTTTGGAGGACCAGGCAACCAGAAGTGACAAGAAAGCATCTTTCTTGTCCCATTAACTGCTGAATCCCACAGCCAAGCCTGCCCAAGAATTTCTCAATTGTGCTCTTACATTGCACTGGAGTTGTCAGTTTGCTTATTAAAATGTTTTATGCTGCCCAAACCTGGGGGATAACCCACACAAAGGCTTTTCATGCCCTGTTTAATCCCACAGAAGCTACTTTTTGGTATTTTCAGAGATAACCTGTGCTGCAGTGATCCTTTCTCTCCATCCCTGCACCCAGCTCATCCATGGTGATAGGAAATTGAAGTGGCTCTTCCTTTTGCCCACTTTAGGGTGAAATCCTCCAAAAGGAGCTACAGGAGTCAGATAAGATCTGAGTGCCTGTCCTCAGCCCATCCTGCTGCTGAAATGGGAAGAACAGATTGAGGAGGTGGCCTCACTGAGATAATTCTCAGCTCATTCTCTCCATAACCCCAGGAAATTACTGCTCCTTTCTTCCTGATCACCTGCATCGCTACTTTTCTCCAAACCTTCTTAAATAATCTTAGTGAACTTGAGTGAAATGTGATTTTTTTTTTTAGCTTGAAATGTCGGTGTAGAGGGTCTAACCTGCTGGCACAATGACTCTTCGTTCATTGGTCGTCATGTTTGGGGGTGGAACATGCTTCTCCTCCATGTAGTTCCCATAGTTCATCCCCACACTGTCGGAGCTGCTCACCATCTTCCCTCCTTTTGCCACACTGCAGTCATCAGGAGAATTCCTAGGCAAGTGAGAAATAATAATTCCATTATTATTGCAGTCTTTATCGGTATTGCCCGCAGAGAATCACCTGGAATGAAATGGAAATCTGGGAGTTGAGCACCACTGGAAAACTCAGTACCCCCCACCCAGTGAACCCAGTGACTGCAGATTCCTTCAGGTGTCTCAAAAAACCAAATAGGGTCAATGGACCATATAATTATTTTTAGCATCACAGGATCAGGCTGTCTTATCTCTCCAAAAATTATGAACACCAATAATTTAATTCCAGACATAAAATGGAGGCTTGTTCATGAGTTTGTTCAGCATGGTGGCTGCAAGGAGCTGCATTTCCCTCTCCAAACATCTCACAGGCAACTGAGAAACACAGAGATGCACTTAATTCACATTTTCTGGGGGAAAACTATTCTTAGTTGCCATTGTCCAAGCAGTCCAAGGCTTGGAGAGCTGCCCATCTCCACTGCCATCATTGTTCCACACTCGGTTGCACTTCATGTCATGCAATGTAGACACATTTCTACGTAAGGCTCACAAAAAAAAAAAAGGAACATTGGCCAAAGCCATGATTCAAAATACCACACGCATGACTGGAAAAACCTTTCAGCTCCTGACTAGCACAGTCTCCACGGTGCTGTAGTCAAGACAGGGAAATCTGCAGAGGATCTGCAACCAGACACCTCTTTAATTTTGGCTTTGCTTTCTGAATAGAGTCTTTAGGTTTAACATCCCACAGGGGGTTCCCTAATGGCATTTTAATTGCATCACAGTTTTCCTTCTGGCAGACACAGACATATTTGTCCCTTAATTTAATGTCTACAACGTGTTTCATCAGAGGGAGAAAAATTGTTACAAAAATCAAAATAAAGAACTCAGCCATGGGGAATACCTTTAAATGTAAAGAGGTTGTTTGGCAAGGGAAGGAGGGTGTTAGCTGGGGTTTGGTTTCTTTAGCAATACCTCATTCTTAACAAGCTTTCCTTTAGTCCTGACATTGAACTCCTGAAATTGTGCTATGGTCTCACTAAACAAGAGGCAAGTCACAGATTAAAGGAATCATGGAGTCACAGAATGGTTTGGGTTGGAAGAAACCTTAAATCCCATCCAGTGCCACCCCTGCCATGTCAGGGACACCTTCCACTGTCCCAGGCTGCTCCAAGCCCCAATGTCCAACCTGGCCTTGGACACTGCCAGGGATCCAGGGGCAGCCACAGCTTCTCTGGCAATTCCATCCCAGGGCCTCCCCACCCTGCCAGGGAACAACTCCTAATTCCCAAGATCCCATCTCTCCCTGCCCTCTGGCACTTTGCAGCCATTCCCTGTGTCCTGTCACTCCATGCCTTGTCCAAAGTCCCTCTCCAGCTCTCTTGGAGGTCCCTTCATGCCCTCGGTTGAGCTGACTGCTCAGCTCCATCATGGTTCAGGAACTAATTCAGTTATAATTCTCACATGTGTGCTTTAAAAAAAGAATCAGCACTTGGAAAGTTGAAAAATCTTAGTGCACATCTTACATACTACAAGTAAATTTTAAGTATAGCATGGTTTTTTTCTATGCAGAGTTTCTACTAATTTAACCCTTCTGTGTTCATGTAAATATTAAAGAAAAAAAATCAAGTGCTGATGACTTTCAGTCAAAAAAAAATATATCACAGAGATCATTTCAATGGGTGACAACATCTTCTTCAGGAGAAGAAAGAGTGCCTTGAATGTTGGCTAGAAAATGTTGGCTTCATGTTCCTTTTCCAGGATGCATCTAAACATACCTCATATGAAATCTGCCCTGTGTAAAAGCCCCACAACTGCTCTGTCAGCCACAGCACCAAATAACAACCACGAGGGAAAACACAGCCAGCACCTGCCACTGCGAGGTGGTGAATTCAGCCCTTCCTCTCACAACCAGAGCACCTAGGCAAGATTTTCTCAGGTTTAGTTTTGCTTTCCTACCGCACGCCACTAAATATAACCCTGGGATGCAGCCTATTTCTGTCCAAACAGAGCTGAGAAAAACAAAGCTGCTCTTTGTTTCAGACATAAATGCCGAAGAAGAGCTTTTGTGATGATTCCTTGTGACCAAAATGTTGGCTTTTTCTGTTTCCCTTTCACAAATAAAAATGGCACATATGCTTGAGGGAGTCTGCACTTTAAATTATGGGTATTTGGAAACATCCTCCTGCCTTTATACCTGTGTAGATGTGGACCCTGACTCCCCAAAGCACTGCTGTTACGAAGAAATTTTTGCCCCATTCACTGACTTTCTAGGGATGTTTTTGGGAAACAGAGAGCTAGCAGAGCCCCTTAGTTTAACTGGCACAGTTATTTAATTTTGGGGGGTTTTTCTGGGGAAAGAAAATTAGGATAGAGGGACTCCAAAGTGAAATATCCCATCAGTAGCAGCCTCCACCACTTCTGCAGGCAATGGTGCATTAAAAACACTCTTGTAAACACTGAGCAGTAAATGATGTGAAAGATCCAGTAGCACAGAGCTTTTGGCAATCTGACAGGGCTTCTGAGATGCTTTTCTGATCTCAATATAAACAGACAGGGGTGGGGAAGAAGATCATAAATAAGTCATAACTTCTCATTAAAATCCAGAAGCAGATGGTCAAGAGTTTTGTCCCTTTAGCTCACTGGGTGGACAAGTAAATCCCTCATCCATCAAATCTCCTAAGACTACGCTTAATTTCAGGCATGGAATCAACTCCATGGGACTCACCAGGACTACTCTGGTACTTCAAATTGAGTGTGTGACCTAAACCACTGAGCCAGGGCTTAACTCAACTGCCTGGAACAAACTGCTACAGTACAGAAAGCAAAACTGAAAATGCAAGCAGACGCTAGAAAATGGTGTTTCTAGTGCCCAGAACAACAAGAGAGTGATTGTCTACAAAGGGGGTTTTTAGGACTTTTCTGTGAGTCTGCTTTATTTCTGAACCACCAGGGGAGCAGGGTGGAAAAGCAGCTTTTGGAAAGTGTGCCCAGAGTGAAGGGTGCAGCTCTGCAGTGATTCATCCCCAGCTCCAGGTCTGAAATGAAACCAGAGATGTTTTTCTTCACAGTTGCCTGTTATTTTTGCCATTTGTAAATATACTGTGTTACACCTGGCATCTACCAAAAAAAATTAAAAAATTGAAAAGAGGTAAGACTACACACAGTTATGGTACCCAAGAACACTTTTCCAGTCTTGAGCCGATAAATGTCTGCTGAGAAAGGATTTTCTCCAGGAGCCCTTGGACCTGGAAGCCTCACCTTTGTACAGGGTTACTTAAAATCAAGCTGATTTGATGGTTAAATTTATCACCCACTCCTACTGAAGCTGATTGAAGTTTTGCCAGCCATTTACTCTGATGAAAGCAGATCTAAGTTCAGAAATAAGTGTATGAAACACATTTTTTCCTCTTCACCATGCTACTATTTTCCCCATGTGATGTAAACCACCTGTGTTGTGTCAAAGTGCAAGGCGTCAGAGAAATTCAGAGGAGGAATCAGCAAAATCCTACACATGTCATTCCTGTAGTATAAACTCCTCTATTTAACATTTTTGAGTTTCAGAGGGAAATAAATGAGAAAAAATGTATTCTCCAAATATCTACATGTCTTCACCGGTTTATTTAATAAGCACAGCTTGGATTACAGAGGTCAGCTCACACTGAGGGCATTGCAAAGCTTGCTCAGCATCATCTCCATTCACTGCAGCTGCTCAAATTGTGAATTTGGTCAGTGCTTCCTCCTCAAAGAGCTTGTCACTGAAAGAGTGACCCACGAGGAAAAATACCTGAAACTTCCTGAGATTTCCTACTTTGAGGTACAGAGAAGACAGCCAGACCCTCCCTGCTGGGAAGGAACCTGTGCTGAGACTCTGACAAGCACTTCCAGGGGTGATTTCAGAGGCCCCACACTTGTCAGAGAGTCACAGAATTCTAGAACGGTTTGGGTTGGAAGGACCCTAAAGTTCCCCCAGTGCCACCCATGGCAGGGACACCTTGCACTGTCCCAGGCTGCTCCAACCCCAATGTCCAACCTGGCCTTGGACACTGCCAGGGATCCAGGGGCAGCCACAGCTTCTCTGGGAATTCCATCCCAGGGCCTCCCCCACCCTGCCAGGGAACAATTCCTAATTCCCAATCTCCCATCTCTCCCTGCCCTCTGGCACTTTGCAGCCATTCCCTGTGTCCTGTCCCTGCAGCCCTTGGCAATTGTCTCTCTCCATGTTTCCTGCAGCTCCTTCAGGCACCAAAAGGCCACAAGGAGCTCACCCCAAAGCTTCTCCTCTCCAGGCTGAACAATCCCAGCTCTGCCAGCCTTTCCTCCCAGCAGAGCTGCTCCATCCCTCTGCTCATCCTGCTGCCTCCTCTGGATTCCCTTCCAAGACTTCTTGTGAAAGCAAAATTTCCCCCAGAGAACTCCAGCACAACAGAGACATGGAAATGCCAGAAATCCCTCATGGGTCAAAATATCCCTGAGGTGGTGCCACAGGCTCCTGCCCAACTGCTCAGTGAAGTAAATAAATGGGTGGGGGAGTAACTGGAGAAGGGATGGCCAGGGTGGGAGCAAGCTGCCTGTCTGTGGAAGGAAGGGAAGTCCCTCTGAAACACAGCCCCGGCTAGAGATGCTTAAACTGGTGGTGAAGCCATGGCTAATATTTGCTATAAAGTGTCAAAAGCAGTCCTAGGATGACAAAAGAAAGGAAAGAAGAAGAAAACTGCAGTTCTCCCATAGCCACTGAGTCATGGCACTGCTCTGCTCCACGGAGGGCTTTGCATGGCCCAGCAGCCCCAACAGGCTGTGGATGTGCAGAGGCTGGGAATGGGGCATCCCCTGCAAACAGAGCACCCAGAACAGGGCAAACACCTCTGGGTGGGCTGCCCTGGGCTCGCTGGGTGCTCAGGGTTACATTGGGGTGGCCCAGGGTCACTCAGAGATGACACCTGCAGGCACCTCTGGTCCTTTCTCCCAGGACAGCACAGAGTTGTTGGCTTTCTGCAAACAAAACAGAAGGTGCTTTTTTTACTGAGCTGCACACACAGCTACCACTCATTTCCAATCAAACAATAACTTTGGCTAATTCAATCTTTAAATTTTCTTTTTTATTCTTTTCCCCTTAGCTTTCCCCAGCTATCCTGCAACCCGCAGCTGCTTGGAGCCTCAAGGCCATGGTGGCAAACGCAGGCAGTCAGCGTCTGGCTCACCAGAGGCCACTCAAGCTATAAATATTCCCAGCCTGGCTCTTTGTGCTCACAGTGTGGGGAAACAGCTGGTTTAAGTTTGACTGCACGTTGTCATTTCTCCATTAGTGCAAACACTTCGATATTTCTTACGTGTCAGGTTGGAGTGAAGAAAGGGAAAGAAGGGAAGGGGGTCACGAAAAGCCAAAGCTAAGAAATGATGTTCTGTATATACATAATTTACAATTAGATTGCTGCCTGGGACAAGGCTGAGGTTTGACATGGTGATAGCTAGGCAAAAGCCACAACGACTTCCCAGTTGGCCTATAACTTTCAGGAGCTATTTTCTCTTGTTTTTCTTTTATTATTTTTATAGAAATTCTATTATCATGGTAATGGATTACATTTCTCAAATTGTATTTCATTTCAAGAGCTCGTAAGGCTGTTGTATTTGTGGTTTGGTAAAATATGAAATACCGGGAGACAGAGCCCTTCCCAAACCACACGTTCCTTCTTTTGTGGGCAGGGATCATAGAGAAAGTCAGGAAAATAGAGCATGCCAGGCATAAACAGAAGTGACATCTTGTATGGAAACCATAATCCCCCATGTCTGTGGAATGTCTGCTGATTTCCATGATTAGCACCAAGGAGCTGTGAGGGTGCAAAATGCTAAAGCCCATGATTTGCCACTTTTCCTTACCTTCTGCTTTGCCTTAAAAAGCTATTCCCAAAGCTTGAACACTGAACACCCCCACTGATGCTACCCTGATCAAAATGAAACACCTCCTAATAACGGGGCAGAGGAGAAAACTCACCACCAGCTCCAAGTGCTCTGGACACAATAAAATCCTGTACAGGAATTAAAAAACAATGATAGAAATAGTCCTAAATAATGACAGTGATCACACCTCTTGTGGGGTCCTATGTCATTATTTAAAGGCTATTTTTATATTTCACTGCCCATCTTAAAACCTTTGGTTGCTGGAAATTCAGTGGTCAATCCCAAATGCAGCCATGCCAATTATGAATGAGCCCATTATCCCACAGTGGAAAGTTTTTTATTTAGCACCTGCCAGCCCAGCACCCCCCAAAACCCTTCCAAAAAATAGAATAGTTGTAGTATTAGCGAGCTGAGTTTGTTTTTCTCGTTGGCAACATGTTTGCCTCAAGAACAGAGCCAAACCATGCCCACACAAACATGCAAGTGCTTGTGTTAAGCTGGTGGATTTTCAGAGCAAAGAGGAGCTTCTTGAAGCAGTCACACATCCTGAATGCCATTTTTCCACCTTGGTAGGCAGCCACTCCACCAACCACCCAGTCAGCGGGAAAAAGGATTATCAGGCTGAGATAACTAACATTTTTTTACCCAAAATCAGTGTTGCTGTATGCAGGCAGCTCCAATAAGGAAAATCATCCTCTGAGGACACATCTCCCAGCTTTGCCCTGGGCTGATGCAGAGATTGACTCAGACCCTGCTGGAGACAGAGGGAGTCCCACTGCCTGCTGAGGGGTTTGGGCCAGGCTGGTTGTTTAGTCTGAGCTGAGGTTTCCCAGGAATACCAGGGCTGGGTGCCAGCAGTGTGCCACCAGATGTGGAAGGGACGTGGCACCGCGCCTCCGCCAGGGGTTGTGCTCCAGGGGTGGAAAAAGCCATGCTTTGGGAAAACAAGGATGGCAGGGTGGAGAATGCACATCAGCCCTGTTCCTCCTCATGCTGGCCACTCACGAGGTGGGGGTCAAGGGCCAGAATTCTCAGGGACAGGATGAGGAGTTGGCCATAACCACAACCACAAGAAGCTCCACCTCAACAGGAGGGAGAATTTCTTTACTTTGAGGGTGGCAGAGCACTGGAATGCTCAGTGAGAGACATTCCAAACCCACCTGGACACTTTCCTGTGTCACCTGCTCCAGGTGACCTTGCCTTGGCAACATGGATGATCTCCAGAGACGCCTCCCAACCCCAACAATTCCATGATTCTGTAATTCTGTGATTCTGCTTAAAGGCTCTGATTAGACCCACCACTATCACACCACAGACTGGAGCATGACACAGAGGTGACTCCTACAGCTTAAAGCCTGC
This sequence comes from Entomyzon cyanotis, assembly GCA_024500445.1. Taxonomy (NCBI): domain Eukaryota; kingdom Metazoa; phylum Chordata; class Aves; order Passeriformes; family Meliphagidae; genus Entomyzon; species Entomyzon cyanotis. The sequence goes on from JAKEPQ010001016.1 coordinate 2,662,905, forward strand.
CAGCCTGGGAGCAGGATGGATTTGTTGGAATACAGAGCTCCACATGGATGAATTCTCCTTCCCCAATGCCTGGGTATAGCATCTGTCACACATCTCAATGGTGCAAGGTACCTCAAGTGCTCCAAATTCCAATTTGCTGGAATAGCACCAAAAAATCTACTCCTTGGGAGACTTGACATCAAGGGGAAAAGGAAAAAAACACCAGCAAAAAAACCTTGCGTTCACCCTGGACTCTGAAAAGTCCTCCTGTGTGTCAGACGGACTGAACCCAGCGAGTACAGAGGCTCTTTGATGAAAATTCAGGCAGTTACATGTAAAGAAAAATGGTATTTCCCAAAAGAGCCAGCACAAAAGATGTATTAAGTGATAATTTCATTCTCAAATGGTTTTCAAGCAACAACTGGTAGCACTTAAATCAACATTTTGCACATGATTAAATCCTAAGGACAACTAATTATTTCTGGCATTTCTTTAAAACTTCTCTATCAGCCAAGATGATGTTGGAAAGCTTGTGCTGTGCTTTCACTGCAGTTAACTTTCAAAATACTTCTTCAATGAAATCATCACAACTGCTCATGGCAAGAGAAATTTATCTGTGGCCTGAATAAGACTCTATGTTCCACTTCAGCCTGCCTGAAAAAGACAGATTACCTACAGTAAATGTCATTATTCCAAGCTACCTTTGTATAGTCCCACCCTTGGGCACAGCAGAGCCCTGTGGGGGAATGTATTCCGAGATCACTGAGAAATCCATGGATTTAAATGCTGTTTAAGCAGTACCCAGGGCCTCATGAGAGCATTTCCACACAGTGAATTTCTCCCTAAATGCGTGACATGAATTACACTCGTCGTGGTAGGATTGCTCATGCCTAACTTGATAAAATATAGAAAGAACGATAAACAGCAAAGTAACAGTGTGGCATATGCAACCTCCAGATTTATATCACAGGGTGAATCTTTTGGCCTGACCCAGGAGCAATAAATAGCAGGAAACAGGATTATTACATTCAGGTGAAAGATTGACTGGAGGGTGGCACAAAAGGTCTCATTAGATTTATGTACCTGGAAGGAACAGAATGGCTGCACCAACATAATGTATTTAAAGAAACTCAATTTGATACCACCTGTGACAACCTGCATTATATATGCAACAGCAGCCAGGTAAATGACAGCTTTAATTTAAACTTTTCTTGCTTTATTTAATTTAAAGTAAGCCCCCAGGCTATATTTTGTGGTGCTGGGCAGTGGGATTTAGCTTGAAAAATACTGTTATTGTTAAAGAGAAGTGGGTAGCTAATCCCTGTGCAGCACACTGAAAATAACAATTTAATTCCATTCTAATAGCATTTCTTTAGTGTTCACAGGAATTCCAGCTCGGAGACTGTTATGTTTTGAAATTTAATGTAGAGAAATTACAGCCAAAGTATATCTGGGGTAGTCCTAGCAGAGGGGGCACACTTCTTCCTTGAGTGGGTGCTTAACTGGGGATGTCTAAGGGGCTCAGTATGGTCCTAAAATTTTATAACCTCTTGCAAAGGACAGAATATATGGCCAGGAAGCACTGACACAGGGAGAAGGCAGAGCTGGACAGCAAAAATTGCAGTGTTAACTTCTCCCTGGCCACCACTCTGTGGGGTCTCATTCCCTGCTCTTCATCCTGAATTATTCAGATCCAGGTGCCCACGTGGGAGGAGAATTCCAGAGGATACCCTGGAGATCCTCCAGGCAGCACTTCCATGGAATCTGCAATGTGGTGTCATGTTTTAGACTCCTTTGGGATGACTCAGATTTTTAAATGGGTCTAAACAGAGCAGGTACAGTTTTACTAAAAATGAAATGCAGCTCCAAGCACTCCAGGTTCTGCTTGTATTAATATTTAACATACAAAGCATTTTAAGAACCGAGGAATTATCACTTCATATTATCATTTACGGAAATAAGTTTATGGGCTGCAGAAGAGCAGGGTGGGGAACGTTTCTGTAGAAAAGAAAATGCAAATTAACCTACAGAAAGGCAGGGTAGCACAAGCTGATACACACTTCCCCCCCTAAAACTGGCAGGAATATTACATTCCAATTCCCAGAGTATAATAACACTACATATTACATGCACACATGTATGTGAGCTTTAGAAATGCCACAACATATTTATTTTTGTTACTTGGCAGTGTGAGTTCTCCATTAAAAGTGTGTAGTATTAAGATCTACTTTTTTCAGGCATGAGTTTGGCTCTATAAAATAATACTTATTGGATGAAATAAACAGTGTCTTTTAGTTAAAATAATATTTTTATTATTTTTTTATTATTTTTGTGTATCGTATGAGTATGCAATATATGCATGCAATATTTTTTGTTGTTCTGCTAATCTTTTTTTTTTTTTTTTGGTAGCTGGTAAGTGATGTTTTTTTTTCTTTATCAGCAAGTCATGTCTTAGGAACTGTGAAGTATGAATTTTCCTTGTTGTCTCCATTTAGGAACTCTGCACTGATCTTTCAACAGGGAAGGCTGTAAAAAATTCAAGATGAATAACCAAAACGCTGCTTCCAGTGCTGCAGGTTACTTTTAATTTAATATAGAAAGAATTACATCGCTTCCTATTATATTTTTTTTTAAATCCGTTGTTTCTGTGGAAACCAGTAGACACAGCAAGAATCCTGGAATGGTTTGGGTTGGAAGGGACATTAAAGATACCAGGACAAATGCTTAAAGAGGCAATTTTAGGAAGCAGGTAGCACTGCTTTTGAATCAATACTCCATTAGTGATTATACCAGTGCATTTGCTTAGCACAAAAAAAAAAGTCACCAAAATAGATTAAAGGCACCTGAACTTCTGAATAAGTAGCCTTATAAGAAGATTTCCTCTAATTCTTTGTAACTTCAGCTCACAGTTCATTTCTACATATCTTGAATCTTTGGCTATTCACTCGAAATTCTGATTTGCCTTCAGCACCATTCCCATCCTTACCAGAGACCAGAGGAGGTGTGCTAAGCTGTCAGACCACTCTGCCCTGCCTGTGGTGCTCCTCACATCAGCACAGCAAGTGGGAACAGCAACCACAGAGCCCAGGGCTGAGGTTTTCCTGAACAACTGGTGCTGGGAGATGAGATTAAAGTGCAGGTGTTTGAGACACAGAGATGTGGAGCATGATCTCCACTGGTACATCACCAACAGTTGTCAGCAACTGACTCTCCTGGACCTTTGCCCTTCAGCAACACCAAAGGAAAACTGTTTGGACAGTCAGGCATTTTAAACAGGAAAGCACTTGTTTGGATAGTTTCCTTGAAAATAAAAATCTTCATTGTGTTTTTCCAGATGTCCCAGAGAGTGCTGCTAAGCTTGGGAAAGCCACCAGTCAATATCCAAAAATCTACTGTAATACCCTGTGAGTCTAATTGACACAAGTCTCCTTCATAGTGACATTCCTAAAGAAAATGTCCTGAGACAACAGTTAATGCACAGACACAATGTGGCCTCTGTTGAGCTGAGTAATTTCTTTTTCTGCTCCTTTCTACTCCCCTGCTTGCCTCCAAACTTAGGCTGTTTCTTCAACCTGAGGTCTTAAATCCAGCTCCACTTTTTGGCATTATGTTTGCAGTAAATATAAAAGTAAAGCTCAGTAGTTCACTCCCTCTGCCATTACAAGAATTTAATTCCAATGTCTCTCTGTTTGGTTGTATTTAGAGCAAAGGCTCTAAATACAAATTACCCAAAGGCTCTAAATACGGCTTTACCCAAATTATTCAATTTGACAACTTCTGTGGAGTGTTAGATCACAAACACCACACCCTTCGATGGATCAGTGGTGCTGCTCCAGACTACAGCAAATCCCCATCTTATTAACCTTAATATGTGCTCTTTCACCTGCTGTGCAAAGCAAATTCACATCCAAAAATCATCCACAGTCAGAGGAAAGCTACTGCACAAGCTCATGAGCAGACTGCCCGTAGCACCATTTCAGACCCTCTGTAACACCTGAATGAGGTAGGGGAACCTGGAGCCTTCTGGGATGGCAGCAGTGGCCAGGTGGGATATCCTGAGGCCCCTGAAATGGATCTAAATACACAGATTTAGACAACTGAGCCACACCCATCACAAAAAGATGTATTTTTGAGCCACCAGCAGCCTTATTACCTTGACCCATTAACCTGGTTGGGGTTACACTCCATCTTGATGGTGACCCTGGCCGGGGGCTGTGACAACCAGTCCTGCTGGGGGACACGAGGGCTCATCTTGGAGGTCTGCCCATATTCACTGGAGGAGGAGGCTGTCATCTCTGTCTTGGTGAGGTGGGGAGATCCGTAGGCACACTCGAACAGGGACTGATCTTCGCTCACCACCGATAACGCTTCCTGCAAACCAGAGGAGAGTCAGTGCAGCCACCTTTCAGAGCAGGGATCACAACACTCCCCAAGGAGAAAGGACTTGTCCATCTCACAGCAAGGTGAACAGGTGGCCTTTCACTCATTAGTACTGTTTTTGGTGGAGGTGAGGACCCATAGGGACAAACGTCAGCAAATGACAGGAGGATACGAGAACCTCTCCCCAGGGACACCTTTCCCACAGCAGCTGAGCAGATGCACAAACACAAGCTACCAAACACTTGGGAATGGTGGCCAGGAGCTGGGTCCCTATGGAGAGGACATGATGGGCAGCAAAGTGAAGCTCTGAGGGGTCTCAGTAGTGATGCAGAGGGTGAGATCTGATGAATGTAGCAAAAATTCTGCTTTACCTATCCCTGAGAGGAAAAACCAAAGGCCAGGCCCTGCTGACCCACTGGGATCTCCCTTTCCTTCCTCAGGGACCCAGGCCAAGTCCTTTCAGGACCAGGAGCTGAGACATCTGGGCAGAAGCTCCAATCCAGGGACACCATTCCCACCAGCCAGCTCCCTTCTTCTCATGGCAACTCTTCCTGGTGGGAATCCCACTCTGGAGCTGTGGGAAGGGCTTCCCACCCTCTTTGTGCAGCACTGGGGTTATGGTCACTGAGGGCAGAAGGGCCCATCAGGTCCCTCAGTGGTGGGACAGCTGCCACCTGGAGGCCAGAAACCCCAGAGGGAGGGACAGTCACCCTCTATCCCCGCTGCCAAGAGCTCCTCCTGGCACCAATTCCTTCCCCAGGCTATCTGGAGTTGAGCTGTGAGTGAGGCAGTGCCTGGGCCAGGCTCGGGATGGTGGTGTGGCCACCACGTCCATCAGGAAGTGTGGGAAGAGCTGAAACTCCTGAAGGACACATCCCACCTGAGAGGAGGCTCCCCAGCCATGACAGCAGGTCCAGGCTCCCACATTCCTGCTGTCCTCCAGCAAGAGCACACACTCAGGGGCATCCTCCAAAAACAGGATCCTGAGGAAATCCACCATCTCCAGGGGTTACTTAGGGTGGAGAAGGTGCATAAGCGTGCAAATTCAAGCACTGGAAGGAGCTGCCCAGGGAGGTTTGCAGTGCCCATCCCTGCAGGTGTCCCAGGAAGGCCTGGCTGTGGCACTCAGTGCTCTGGGCTGGGGACAAGGTGCCCATTGGGCACAGCCGGGACTCCATGGGCTGGGAGGGCTTTGCCAGCCTCAGTGACCCTGTGAAATGACAGTAACCCCCTGTGTGACTCCATCCCTCATCCTGGCTTTGCAGCACAGAACAGAGCAGGGCTGCAGCCCAGCACCTCCCTCCCTGCCATTGTGAGGACAACCCCAGTTCCAGGCGGGCAAGGAGGCTCAGCATAAGCCCAGGGGCTGACAGCAGCCATGGGGGAACACAGGCCAGCTGGCCATGGCTGGGAGCACGGGGGCCAAGGATCAGGGAGTGAGGGGAATCCTAGCCAGACGCAGGGCAGGGAGCTCCGTGAGGCAGTGTGTGTGGGCTGTGCTCCTGCCAGATCGGCTGCTCACGGCCAGAACCGCCTGGTCCTGTCAGCAGAGAAGGGAGAGGGAAAAGAGATGGGAGTTCCCGGGCTCTCGAGGGTGGGTGGCTGTCTGCAGGCTCCCACCCTCCCTGGATGCTGGAGGAGGGCTTTGCCAAGCTCCAGCAGTCACAGGCTGCCCTGAAAATCAGCATTTGTTCATTTTAAGGCCTGTGACTCTTGCAGATGTCCTATGCAGGGGTCAGAGCTGGAGTCGATCCTTGTGGGTTTCTTTCAATCCATGGATAACCTGTGACTCTGTGATTCTACATTTATCCTTCTTTTTATATACCTGGTTTGGGAGCCCTCGGGGGGCACTGTCAATATTCACAGTTTGCTTTGCAACTGCAAAGGTGGGGACATCATTTTTGGCTTCTTACTGCTTGTAAAAACTCAGGTCACCCCTTAACCCCAGGGCTTGAGGAATGGGATCTCAGGCTCCCCAAGTGCCCTGAGACTCAAAACTGAATCACTGAGTTCAGGCGGTGATCTGCACCTTGTTATGGCTGATTTTCAGATGTCATTTGAGTGCAAAGATCACCACGAGGCTGCCACCAGTGACCCCCCAGTTACCACCCGTCCTTCTGTGTTCTGCACACTCTCCCACCAACCTGCACCCCTTGGGATGTAAACATGGTTTTGTGAGACAAAAACAATCCCAGAATAACACCTCTCCTTTTTGCCATGCCTCTCATGCTCCTCTGGGTCTCTGGTCTGCCAGAAACCTCTGCTGAAACTTTTCTGATCAGCCTTTTCTGGGAAAACCTGCAGAGCAAGGAGGTGTGGGGGGAGATGGTCGCTGGTCCTTTGCTCCCCAAAGATTCCTCCCTGGCTCCACTGAGAGATGGCAGAGAACTTGATGTGCTTGGATAGTAAAGTAGCGGGGATCAAGTAACAAGAAGTAAAGAAAATGTTACACTGGAAGGAGAATAAAGAGTTCTTTCTCAGCAGTCCATGAGAGTTTTTCATGCAAAAAAACCCAACCAAAATGAAATATGTATATGCACAAACACAGACTGGCCAGATGATTACAATGCATCCCATGCCTGACACTACTGAATGCACAGTTTGTCACTTTCCTGCCCCACTTTAGAGCAAATCCATGAGACAAAAAACATGTATCAAAATGTTAATTTTGGAAGTGTTAGCTCCAGTAAGTACACTAAAGTGTAAATTTTACAGGAGAAAGCTGATGCAGATTGCAAATAGAGTATTATTTTACTTCGTAAACCATTTACTAACAGACCTTTTCAAAATAGGCTTCAAGCACTATATAATAGATTTATTTCTCATCCTCCCCCACGCAAGTGAAACAAAGCAAATTTTTCTGGTTCCTATTAAAGATGACTCCACCTAATGTAAGTTAATTTATGGATACTTAGGGTAAGTATAAATGTAACCAACAAAAAGAAAAAAAGGGTTTTCTATTTATTGGCATTACTAATGACAACAAATACTGCTGGTACTATGGATGCCCACAATGTTGCCTGAACAGGGAAAGTACACACATTTAAACTTCCTGAGGAGCACAGCAAATGCTGGAAATATGAACCCAATTACTTAGGGCAGTGTGAATATCCACAAGTATGGATACAAAACAAGACAAACATAAATGAGCCCAAGAGAGGGACTTAAACTTCACGTTTTGGAGGAAAATTCATGGACAAAGCAAGCTCAGGCTGAGTTTAGCTCTGGTTTAACAGCACTCATCTGTAGCCCATCCTGCTCGTTATCAGTTAGTGCTTGCTGACAGCTCTGGGAAGGCTCTGCAGGAATATCTGAGCTCCTGCCAGCTTTGTGTGCTGTGGGTCAGGGCTTTGTGGAGACTCATTCATGTGCTCTCTACAACAGCCAGAGCCTCTGACATTGCACCCTCACTGGTGCTGGCTGGCCTGGCTGGGAGGACAGCAGGACAAGGATCACACCTCCCTGGGGGACAAAAAGCTGCGCTGGCCATTGAAGCCTTTCAAAATGTTGAGGAGTGAGCACAGCTAAAGAACATGGTCTGAACTGGAATCAGCCTAACGTCCTCTTCAACCTCCTCTTCCTCTCAGTGATGCTAAATCATAGCATCAAAGAATGGGTTGGGGTTGGAAGTGACCTCAAGGGTCATCCAATTCAAACTCCCTGCCATGGGCAGGGACACCTTCCACTGTCCCAGGTGGCTCAAAGTCCTGTCCAGCCTGGCCTTGGACACTGCCAGGGATCCAGGGGCAGCCACAGCTTCTCTGGCAATTCCATCCCAGGGCCTCCCCACCCTGCCAGGGAACAATTCCTAATTCCCAATCTCCCATCTCTCCCTGCCTTCTGGCACTTTGCAGCCATTCCCTGTGTCCTGTCCCTGCAGCCCTTGTCCCTTGTCCCTCTCCAGGTCTCCTGGAGCCCCTTTAGGCACTGGAAGGGGCTCTGAGTTCTCCCCAGAGCTTCTCTTCTCCAGTCTGAACAATTCCAACTTCTCCCAGCCTGGCTCCAGAGCAGAGAGGCTCCAGCCCTGGCATCAACTTAGGCTGTTAAAAGGTGAGGATTTCTGGCCCAAGCTTTTCTGAATCCACTGACCTAGCAAGACTCAGCAATGCTGAACAACCAGAACTCAACCAAAGTGATATAAACTCGTGTGAAGCTCATCCTGTGGGACAGCCTGGAAATAACACCCAGGAATAGGCAGCATTTCTCAGCTCTACAGGAACGTCTGACAATGGGCATAACTTGGTATCCCCAAACCATGAGCTGTGAAAGTTTGAGCTCCAACAGCTCAAACTGCTGTCCTGGAACAGCTGACAGAAAGCACTCTGGGTTGGTTCTTTCCTAAATACAGGGACTTAAAAATCTGTTTTGCGTTACAATTGCAAATGCAAGCTCCTGGACCAAATCTAATATAAAAATTGTCAGAACTCACCATCATGAAAAAATAGCGGCATGGTCTGGCCACATATGAATGTAAACAAAGCTATTAATACTGACAATGTTTGGCAAGGTTTTGTTACATATGGATGCCAGTTCTATTCCCAGTAAATGCTTTTCATTAGTCATTTACATGTTAATCTCTTTTTCTCATCCATATTAATGCCGTCTCTGGAGCAGTTTGGCAACATCAAGCCGCAAGTGGGATAAAGAAATGTAAACATTAATAATTATTACAAAATAGATGCATTACAGGCTTCTTTGAGTTTTGCAAAGGTTTGTAACTTTGTGACAATAGTTTTAGCAGTGAATGGGTCATCTTCCTGGGTTTCACATGATGCAACATATCCTCATGACATCTCAGAAATGAAGCCTTTAATTTCTAGTAATTAATGTCTGGAGTAGAGGGATGTGAAGAAAGGAACATTAAAGCAGAAAGTGGAAAAGATCTTTCATGCAAATCTGTGAAGCAGAGCTCTTGGTATCTGAGGTCAATATTGAACACAAATTTTCTTTATTTCATCTTCCTCTCTCCAGATATTTCCTCTCATGACATCACAGCAAAAAAAAACCCAAAAAAACCACCCACAAAACCCAAACAAACTCGTGTTCCTTCATTATATTCCTTTTATATTTTAATTACTTGTACTATGCCAAACCTGGCTTCTCCCTCGGACTTTCTGTACTAATGATAAAAGAACAAAATGATTTCTCTATTTGGTTTTGACTTTAGCTTCACTGATAAGTTCAAAAAAAGAAAAAGAATAACAGACTGACAAATCTGCAGAACAATAGGTACAGCAACGCCTTTAAAGTAGGCATAAAGTCATTAGGACAAAGGTGTTTACTTAATCAAATGCAAGATTACTTGGCCTAGAAGCATGAAGTTACAGGAAATGTGATTGAAGTAGTTCCCATCATGAGAAGCACATGCAAGCTGCCCTCTCCTTTAAATGCAATGTCAGGAACTAAGGACAAAGACCTTTTTCCCCTAGAGTTTGGTCAAATTTGAGAAACGGCCACACAAGACAATAAGGTGTGTGGTTCTGCAGCAGGATTTGCTTGGGCTGAGGGATATTAGGGAGCAAACACAGCAGCAGGATTTTAAAGTACTTTGGAGGTCACTCCAACCCAGAGGTTAGAATGGACAATGGTTTTAAACTGTGAACTGGTTTGGTTTTTTGCATGAGCAAACTGAAGGAGGGCGGGTTTATATTATATTTTAGGAAGAAATCCTTCTGGCTGTGAGGGTGGTGAGGCCCTGGCACAGGTTGCTCAGAGAAATTGTGGATTTCACATCCCTGGAAGCATCCAATGCCAGGTTGGACACTGGGGCTTGGGCAAGAACTACACACAAGGAGGATGATGCATGAGGGGACACAAACACAGCAAAACCCCTCATACACTGAGATGCTGCAGAAATAAAATGCATTTTTTGCTTGTTCAGACAGCATTCCCAGACTCCCAAAGGGACCTGTTACCCTTAATAAAGAACTAATTAACTTTGCCATATGCATTACGTTTATGTAATCTATTTTTTGACACCAGTTATATAATATTTCTCCTCATCGATGCAAACACATTTCACTTCTTCTCTAATCTGATTTCATGATAATACATAGATAAGCACAAGCTAAGAGCTCCCCACAGTCACAATTCATTCAGACATGGGCTGTTTCTTATCACTTCTCAGATGTCTACAGTTGGTCAGAAAACTCCTCTGTTCTAAAAGTAATTCATCAGACTGCAACGTATTTTTATACTAAATTAGACCAAAAGCTGTTATACAAAAACTTTCACCAAACTGCTTATTTTGAGGATTAATTGTGACACACCAGCGTGTGTTCTGCAGATGTTAAAACTTTCTAATAAACAGTCACATTTGGAGAGGACCTGCGTTTTCTGGGGGAAGATTGTTCTCATTAAAGCCGTGCAATTAGCTCGTTAAGTGTTTCCATGCTTTTGTGCTCTTGGTATCCCTTGTACATCAGATAACATTTGTTGTTGAAGCTTTGTAAATTAGATTACAACCGGTGCTGAAAGAAAGGACAGGTGAGAGTGTGGAGTGACTTGACCAAGGCACTCTTCTTGCTCGCTGTTCTTCTTCCTATCCTACCTCAGACTGCATCTTCTGATGCTCTAGGAAGCTGCTCATCTGGAGAGAAAACCTAATTTCAAACAGGCCAGGAATGTCATTTCCAGGCTGGAACAGAGAGCACATGGAGGCTGGACACCAGAACCTCCCCGAGCAGCAGGAACTCTTCCAGTCTGAGCCTCTGCTCACGTCTGCAACAGCACCAAACAAGCTGGGGTTGAACTGCTAAAAGAGCCTAAATTGGCAGCCCTGCTCCAAAGCCAAGCCTTTGAGCCTTGGATTCATTGCATCCAGCAGCAATCGGGTGAAACAAAAGGCCAATGATTGATGTTTTAGCCTTGCTGTAGCTTATTAATCATGATGCTTGTACAAGTCTCTCCTGACCATTTGCAGAAGAAGGATATTCAATATGGTGTGGGGAACATACTGGAAAAGGTTACTGCTTAAAATGCAGTCACCTGAGTCAGGAATTGCAAAACACATCTGGAATATGTTTTCCTTCTAAATCTCCCAGCCTTGGATTCATTAGATCAGACAAAAGCCCACATATTATATTCATGAGAGAGTTCAGGAACAACAAAAAGCCTTGGCAAGTACAAGATAGGAAAGACAGATGTTGTCCTCACCTCCACCCATGAGAATCTGATTGCCAGCTCAGCCAACATCCTCCACCTACTTGCAGGGAGCACTTGGAGACTCCGTGTTAATCCAAACACAGACCCGGTGCTGCCACTTATCAGCTCTCCTCACCTCGTGCTGAGAAAAATACAAGGATGTTTGGAGCCCCACTTGAAAAAAGGAATAATCAAGCATCCATCAAATGGATGTTATGAAACTGCAGGCTAGATTCATTTCTGGGAAGCAGCTGCAGATGTTTTAAGCCTGATCCTGCAGCACTCTTTGCGTAACTCTGACTTCACCGCTAACGCGAACAGAGGGCTCACGGCTAAGCCCAAAGGCTTAATATTTTGTGTCTTAATGAATGAATTCTGAAATATTGTAAATTCAAATGTGGTGCCTTATCACAATTCTAATATATAAACTGTCATTCCTGAAATGTCAGCAAACCATAAGGTAATATTTGCAGCATGAGGTATTCAACTCCACGTCTCCGAGTGCTTCAGAAAATAAAAAATCCCCACTTGATTATTGTGGATGGTGAAACTTTAGTAAGAATTACTAAAAATCAGTCTTTAAAAACATATTTCCCTCATGCCAAGGTGTGTTCTGTATTTGGGACTACCCAATATATTTCACACATTAAAATTGTCTCACTGAGTAGAGCAACTTCCAGAGCAGGCACCAGCACCTGATTTAAAGAGTTGCCATTTAAATCAATTATTTCTGCAGTTTTTATCTGACAGCAAAGTGCAAATGAATAGTTTAACACCAGACCAAGGTTCAATAAATGGAAGTAGAAAACTCGTTTATATATGTCACAGAGATGAAAACCTCCACCCTGCCTCTGCTTCAGCCCATCTCAACACCTGAGTGAGCTTCAAGCTGCTTGGAAGAAGCTCTGCCCATGCACAAACACCTGAGTGAACTCCACCAGGCTCCTGAGTGAAAGTGGACCTCAAAATTCCCCTCCTGCATGAGCAGAGTGCTGCAAAATCACTTAAACACTGAGGCAAGAGCAGGTTTTATCAGCTGCACCACGAGTTGAATGAAGAGGGTGCAGGGTTGGAGCAGCACAATGATCAGAATACGTATTCCTGAATGATTATGTCAACCTTAAACCACCAGCGCTGAAAACAATACAAATATATCCTGCAGATTGTATATGGTAGACAATATATTGCATTTTTAAAGAAACTGTAGCTTTGTATGCTTATTTTAGATTTCCATCCATGGAAAGAGCTTGAGCAGTGAGGTTTGAATAACTATTTTTCCAGTCAATACAATAGACTTTTCTTCCTCTTCATCTTGAGAGCATTGTCAATTATGAACTTTGAAAGCTTGAAGTTTTTTCCTCCTTCATGCTTGGCTGTTAAATTCTAGGCCTTCAAAATGCCTAGAAAACTGGGAAAACTTGGATATAGAACTCTTTCATTTCTGTCTCAGCCCAAGGCTATCCTGTTGCTGCTACCTTGCTTTTCTAGCATGGCACTGTATCAATATGAAGGAGCAGCCAATCTTCTGCTTTGTTAACAAATATAACCATCTGAGTGTTTTTTCAGCAATCTTTCCAGCACAAATTTGTTTGGCAAAGCAGGTTACAGGTTTGTAAAGTGGCCCAGAGCCCGACAGGAAGGGAGCTGAGGCTGCACACAACACCTGCTAGGAACTAACAGATCAAAATGATATTGGGAAAGAACCATGGGAAAGAGTCTTGGGACCAAAACAGTGCCCAAAACAAGGCACTGATCCCATTCGAGACTACCAATCCTATCCATTTTTTGCTTCCTCTTAAAATCCTTTGCATCTTGGGTAGCCCAGGCAGTTCAGCTGGTGTTTCTTCAAGAATTACTGGGTGTTAATCAGAGTTAGTCTCCTGTCCAGAATTAAAGGCTTTGCTTGTACACAGTTAACTACCCTGGCACACTGGTTTTGGAAACTTTATTGAGAAAATTTTTAACATTATTTTTTTGAGCCTTATTCAAAAGATTTGTACATTGTTATCACGAGATGGTAACACTTACAAATCTCCTCCCTACCATCTAAGCAAAACTACAAGATTATACATTAGATTTATACTGAGTTTAATATTTGTTCACTGCAGTGGGTTGATGCACTATATATATATATATATTTTATATATAATTACACACTCCTATTTTACATCTATAACATGTATATATATACACACATATATATATACACACACCCAAGTATACGTACACATGCACATTTTTAGAGAATCCCACCCTCAATCCTTAAGCAAATTTTAAAGGTAAAAATAACTCAAGTATAAAATCTCTAAAGCAAAGTATGTACCAAGGACAAGCTGATCAGCAAAGTGATTACAAATGCATGGGAAAGAATGAAGAAGAGATCTTTACAGCCGTTGCATTGAGGAAACCTGAAAAAACACATCCAAACGAGTTTCCTCTCCAATGAAGCTTAGTTTTTTAGGAATGCCTGGGAGCATTAAGGAAATAACACTTGGCTGGAGGCCACGAGCTGAGCTCCTTGGTGACCCATGGCTTCCCTGCAGGGTGTGTGTGTGGTGCTTGTGCACGTGCACACACGGGGTGAGCGTGGCTGTGTCACAGGGGGTCACTCATCTTCCTGTTGAGAAGACTGCACTTGCGGGGCAATCTTAGCTTCAAATATTTCCTAACCTAAAGAAAGCACAGGAAAACAAAAGGGGTCTACTGGGTGTGTTACCAAGTCCAGCCAGCACCATGCTGGCAGATCTCAGATGGTTCCCTGTGTTCATTTGTATTTAAAACCCTCACCTTCCTATTTAGAGAGCACTGACCACGTCCAACACTTACGAATCTCCTTGTTGAAAGCTTTTTGCAAATGCTGCTCGAGCCATCTTTATTTGTTTGGATGTTTTGACTCACTTCAAGTGTATTTTGTCTTGATGAAATCCTTCCCTGGGAGGGTGGGGAGGGGCTGGGATGGAATTCCCAGAGAAGCTGTGGCTGCCCCTGGATCCCTGGCAGTGTCCAAGACCAGGCTGGACATTGGGGCTTGGAGCAGCCTGGGACAGTGCAAGGTGTCCCTGCCCACTGGATGATCTTTGAGGTCCTTTCCAACCCAAACCATTCCAGGATTCCATAATTCTATATATTTTGCCGACTCCTCCACATTAGACAACTGGAATGAAAACACACATTTCTGCTGCTTTTGAAAAAATTTACTCTGTTAACAGTGCTCTCATTTTTGCACAACATTTGCGCAGAAAATCTTTTGTTTACATTATTGTCCCTTCCTTTTCCTCAGACACCTTTTATTCTGGAGCTCCCATGTATACAGTGGATATATACATATGCAGCATTACATGCCTCTCCTGGTATTCCCCTTTTCACGAGCATATGGAATATTGCTCAGATGGGTAATCCTTCTAAATGCAGAATGAACTTTCCAAATATGCCCACTGTGTATGTAAAATATGACTTCCTGCCACGATAACCTTTGCAGTGTATAGCCCAGCATACTTTCCTATAATTGTTTATAATGAATATCTTGATTCATACTTCTGCTCACGTTATTTTAGTCATCTGCCACAAAACATGACTAATGAAATGAAGACGGGGTTGAATGTCACAGCATTAAGTCATTTCTTTGGGTGCAAAGACTCACGCAGGAGAAGGCTTAGTGAAACAGCAAT
This sequence comes from Entomyzon cyanotis, assembly GCA_024500445.1. Lineage (NCBI taxonomy): Eukaryota > Metazoa > Chordata > Aves > Passeriformes > Meliphagidae > Entomyzon > Entomyzon cyanotis. Next base: position 2,678,075 of record JAKEPQ010001016.1, read on the forward strand.
AAAAGTTAAGTGCCTGCTTTTCTTTAAGGGTATTTAACCTGCTCTGTTGAACCAGTATAAAATAAAGATATTGTTGTTTTAGCTCAAGCATTGCCTACAATCAGTCCAACAGGCTGGTATTTTTGATATATTGCATTTAGAGAAGTAGCCAAATCAACGGATCAGAAAAAAAGTTGTTTCATACTTATGACAGATTGAGTTTGGAGTCAACGTTCTTTGTTTGTCTCCAAATAAATCAAAACAGAATCATCCCATCAAGAAACCCTCACATACACACAAACCAAACTGCTTTGTGATAATATAAAAAAAAAATTCATTCCCATTTACACCTCTGCTTTTGCTCTTAAACTGAGTTTTTATTACTTCATTTAAGGAGTGTCTTTCTAAATAAAATCCTCAATCCAAAATTACAAAATATAAACAATTACTTCAGAAAAATTTTCAACTGTTTCATTCTTTTTCATTTTTTTTAAGACATCTGCCTCACAAATTTAACCTTTACCTTTCAAATCAAACCATTTTATGATTGTATGAACTTGAGGCTCTCTGCTGAATCTCATATGCAACAGGAACAGGTTGTGGTCCATTTTTAATTTTACAGGTGAAGAAGAAAAGGAAAATGCATGTGGCAATATCTTTACTGTGGTGGCAAGAAAAATCCTACAGCTTTTCCCTGTAACAATATTTCTTCCAAACTTGTGATTACCAAAGTTAGCAGTCAAAAACCCTGCAGCTCTGATATTGACTGGGTTTTGCCATAGCATCACCATCAGTTCCAGAAGGACCAAAAAAACCAGGTGCTGCCACTGATGAGAAAGTGAACTGAGAACATCAATGCAAATGAAGAGAATCTCCTGTCCAGAATCGTGAGATCTGCATTTACCACAGCAATAGAAACCTTTAAGATGGTTTTCCCCACACTTCTCCAACAGCAAGAAGTGTCTGATACACATTACTATAGGAAATGAAGCTGGGTGGATGGAAAGCTTAAGATACGCTAAAAGAAAATATTTTTATCTGCTTTTCTTTAAACTGAATTGAAAAATTACCCCCAAAATGTCTTTACATACTGTAACCCAGGCCTTCCAACATGCAGGAGAGGTAGAGAGGTCTGCAGGCTGTTTCTCTTTTATTGTTTCCCCAAACAAACCCATTTCCTACAAGCTGTTCCCATATCTTTCGTGCCACATCCAGCTTCCCAGAAAAACAGCAGGAAAACAAAGTGTGAACTCAAAACAAGCCATTTCCCCAGAACAATGTGCCATACCAAGGAGAGAGAGAGAGAGAGATAAAGGGGAGGAGGGCTGGGGGGAAGGCGGGGACGAGAGGGAGGGAGGCAGAGGAGCAGTTGTGATGCTGCCAAGGGACCTAGAGAAAAAAGGAAGGAGGAACTTTTAGAAGTCACAGAGGGGAAGAGCTGCGAGTTGTGTAACTGTAAATATGCAACAGGCAGGTTGCCAACTATTTCAAAGGATTTGAGGTTTCAAAATCGTCGAGGAGGCTTAACTGATTTGCACTCTGGGTCTGGAGCTTCCAGGAACACCTTTACATGTCTGAGAGCCAGAAACTACCCCATCTTTTTATAGACACCTCAAGCCATACTTGGTCAGCATTTTGAGTTGAATCAGTGAGGAATGTAAACAGACACCATTTATGCTTCTCTGCAATCTAATAAAATGAAAGCATGGATTAAATAAAGCGAAATGATAGATGTTGCTCAGCAAGAAGGGAAAACCATGTGAGCTTGTTCATGTAGTTCCTGGCTGACCTGAGTAATCTCCAATGCTCCTGCTATTTAGTAGACCAAGAAAATCTACGCTCTAAACTCCTACAAGAATAAAAACTATTCATTGAGACACGTGTGATAAAAGAAAATGATAAATGTTACCATGACATTTTAAAATCCTGTTTCTATATTTGAAGGAATAAAAGCAAAGAAGGAACAAATAATTTCAGCCTTTCTGTTCATGAGGATTATTCAAGTAAGAAAAAAATTTGTCTAGAATCAGCACAACCAGAATGCTCTTCCCCAAAATGTGTCTTGGGCTGATTCCCCAGCATGAGCAGCAGGTAAGGGATTGGCATTGTGTCCCTGTGCTCAGGTGAGAGCTCACCTGCAGAGCTGCTCCAGCCCTGGGGCTCAGCACAGCAAGGAGCTGGAGCTGCTGGAGAGAGTGCAGAGGAGGCAGCAGGATGAGCAGAGGGATGGAGCAGCTCTGCTGGGAGGAAAGGCTGGCAGAGCTGGGATTGTTGAGGCTGGAGAGGAGAAGCTTTGGGGTGACCTCCTTGTGGCCTTTTGGTGCCTGAAGGAGCTGCAGGAAACATGGAGAGAGACAATTGCCAAGGGCTGCAGGGACAGGACACAGGGAATGGCTGCAAAGTGCCAGAGGGCAGGGAGAGATGGGAGATTGGGAATTAGGAATTGTTCCCTGGCAGGGTGGGGAGGCCCTGGGATGGAATTGCCAGAGAAGCTGTGGCTGCCCCTGGATCCCTGGCAGTGTCCAAGGCCAGGCTGGACATTGGGGCTTGGAGCAGCCTGGGACAGTGGAAGGTGTCCCCATGGCAGGGGGTGGGAATGGATGGGCTTTAAAGTTCCTTTCAACCCAAACTATTCTATAATTCCATGAAATCTAAAATCTGACCAGCTTTGAAATCTTTGGGTAGGGAGACACAACTTCAGTAATGAAAAAGAAAAATGTGGTTCCTTTCTTTTTTGCTCTTGGTAAAAGATGCAAAGCCACAGATGTTGCAGTGAGTGCAACGAAAACCCAAACACAGCCATTTGTCAGAGAGACCTGACATTACCATGAAAGGTGCACTCTGCAGGGAAGGAGATGTGGGGCAACACTCATGTCACAATGCGCTGACTTCCTACTGTGCACTTTTACTTAAACTGCCAGAATTCTGCAGCAAAAAGGACTTTTCCAGTGCCTCAAAAGCATTTACTAACCATGAATTTTATGCAGTGCTAAATGCAAGAAATAAATGGGCTCTGCTGTCTTGGGCAGAGAACTAAGGCAAAGGATTAGAGAGACCTCATCAGAAAATGCTTGCAGTTAACACAGAAGAGAGAGTGGTTGAGGGAAATGGATACAATGCAGCAGTTAAATGCAAAGTGGGACCAGTGTGACTGTCACAGTCATGCCAGAGGTTATTTCTTCAATTTGAATGACCAGAAGATCATAAATAAGAAAAAGCTACCACACATGACAGGGAAGAAGTGGAATGAAGGTGAAAAGCCTGATGAAAGGGGAAGGAAAAGCAAAGAGCTGTGCAGCAGAGTCTGCAGCAAACCCAGCTAAAACCATACAAACAACTCATCCCTGTCCCATCCCTTTCTGAAGCTGCTTTCTCTGGCTCTGCTCTAGCAGATCCCATTCTGTGTCCTCATTATGGTTGGAGAGGGAAATTGGAAGGATCTCCTCACTTTTAGGTGCCTTTTGACTGCTGAGGACCATCCCTGGACCACACAGTGGGGACAACATGAAGGGGCAAATGCAATGTGCAGTACTGATGGTGTCCTCCTGCTCTCCCTCGTGAGCCTCAAACCCTCCCTGCAAGTCACAGAATGGTTTGGGTTGGAAGGGACATAAAAAATCACCCAGTTCCACCCCTGCCATGGGCAGGGACACCTTCCACTCTTCCAGGGTGCTCCAACCTGGCCTTGGACAATTCCAGGGATTCAGGGGCAGCCACAGCTTCTCTGGGCAATTTGTGCTCTCTTGACATGACAGCAGGAGGGTGAGATTTTTGGGTTTTATTTTCCCCCTGAGAGCTGGGCAGCCTGAAGATTGGAATTTGACCCAGAAAAGTTTTATTCTTTTATTAATACATTGCTCAGTTCACCTGGAACACATCCAGGTCATGAGGCTTTTGCAGTTGTGGGTGATTGATATATTGGCAAGGCAAGCAGTTAATTGCGATGCACATGGAGGTGTCCAGCCTTGGGTATCAGAGAAACCCAAGATGTTTTGGGTTGGGAGAGACTTTAAATCCCATCCAGTGCCACCCCAGCCATGGCAGGGACACCTTCCACTGTCCCAGGCTGCTCCAAGCCCCAGTGTCCAACCTGGCCTTGGACACTGCCAGGGATCCAGGGGCAGCCACAGTTTCTCTGGGAATTCCATCCCAGTCCCTCCCCACCCTGCCAGGGAACAATTCCTAATTCCCAATCTCCCATCTCTCCCTGCCCTCTGGCACTTTGCAGCCATTCCCTGTGTCCTGTCCCTCCAGCCCTTGTAAAGAGTCCCTCTCCAGCTTTCTTTCTGGTATCTATATCTGAATTTGGCATCTGTTCAAAGCATCAGTTTCTCAAGACTCTAAATTTCCAGCCAGACAGACACAGTCTGATTGGTGATTTCAAACACTAATTTTACCAGAACAATTAGCAAACTAATTTTGCTCCACCAGAGTTGATAGAGTTCATGAGAAACATGTAACTAGTTTTATCAGGAGAACTCTGACTCTTCAGAACATCTTTTAAATATATAAAAACGTTCTTATAAGATACTTCCAGTGAGACTGAAATCTAAACCAGATCTTTAGAAACCAACTCTTTTGTAAGAATATGGAAAACAGATCAAAGATTCAGTAAAATTTTTTGCTTCCTCATGTTGAGTATTTCATCACTGACCAGGCATGTTTTAAACCTGTTTATGGCCCTCTGAAGCTTCAGGCTTCAGACACAACTGTTGAGTAAATGCTTGCTAGAAACATTTAAAATTCCTGCCACATCTTCTTGTATTCTACTTTTTCTGCAGATAGGTTTTGTATGCTGAGTACATGAAATATTACATTGGTCACATGCACAAAGCATATTTTTAAGTCAGTTATTTGAAAGTTTAGTTTTTGGGGTTTTTTTTCCAAAGTCCAGAGCTGCTGATTCTGTTTTTCTAGGAACATTTCTCCAGATATTTTTCTAATTTTTACAGTATTTTTTAGGTGTCAGTGAAATCGTCTGCTCTTGCAACGAAAACCACACCATTCATTTAAAACGTTGGTGGGTAAAAAATTTTCATTCGACATTGATCTTTTATTGAGCCATAAATAGAACTATTTGCAAATAAGAGAGAAGAGTATCTAATTAATAGGAATTTCTCAAAGCACTAGAACAACTTCAGCATTAACTGAGCTGAGTGGCAGCCCATGCAATTTTAGCAGCTGAGCAGAATAATGTCCCATTTCAAGTCAGATGAAAAGCTCTTATAGGCTACTAATGAAAATTCTGTGGGAAATAGAAAAGCTCTGAAAATCACAATAAAAGTGTCTCAGTTGGAAACGTGAAAATAGAACAGCTGTTTCTGAAAATTCAGAGGGATTTTTTCACGTCACAGTAAGGATCTGTGGATGGAACTGAAAATTCTCCCTCCCACTCCTCTGCCAGAGTCAGCACCCATCACATGGCAATTAAAAAAGCCAAAATGTTCTGTCCAGCAACAACAGGAGAAAACAACAGGCTGCTGATGATACACTTGCGACTGTTTTCCTCTCTTATGCTAATTTTTCAGAGGGAAAGGTTTTCCCTCATGAGCAAACTGCTGTTACAAACATTTCAACAAGACCTGAATTTGCCCAGTTGGGTGCATTGGGTTTCTGTTGGGAAATTCTATTCTTTCATTGGGAAGGGGTGTAAGATGGTTGTGTGAAGACCACAGATTCATGGAGTGGGTTGGGTTGGAAGGACCTTAAAGATCTTTTTGTTCCAACCCTACTGCCATGGCAGGGACACCTTCCACTGTCCCAGGCTGCTCCAAGCCTGGCCTTGGACACTGCCAGGGATCCAGGGGCAGCCACAGCTTCTCTGGGAATTCCATCCCAGGGCCTCCCCACCCTGCCAGGGAACAATTCCTTCCCAATATCCCATCCAACTCCCTCCTTCAGTTTGCAGCCTTTCCCCCTTGTCCTGTCACTCTATGCCTTGTCCAAAGTCCCTCTCCAAAACTGACAAACCCAGTAAAACCAGCTCTGTCCTCCAGAAATGTGTGTTTGGAAGTTGAGGGCGGCTGAGGATTAAATAAAGCAAAGAAATTGCAATCTGGGAGATGAAGTAGTGCAAAATGAGATCAAAGGAATCTAAAGAAAAGACTCTGAATGATTGAACACCAGGCTGAAGTCTATGAGACTGGAGGGTTCTGCAGCTCTGGGAAGGTGTGGAACACAACAGTCAGCCAGGGAATCTGTGAAACTCAGGGGTAACTGAGGCAGTATTTTGCACAGCACGTCTTTATTTGCAAATCCAGACTTTTTTTTTGAAGTTTGAGTCTCCCTTCTCCTTTGCTTGGCCATCTTCTCATTTATTTAAACAAGCCTGGTGATTGTAAATGGTCTCTGAAACACTGGAGATTACAGTTTATACTCACTGCCATGGAAATTCAGAGTGTAATGACTTTGTTTTTCTTTTCTGATAGTGTCTCTCCTGTACTAAGCTGACAGATTCAACAAAAATCGAAAACTTTGTCGTCCTTAGGACACTTCATGACTCAAGGAACTTCCTTGACAGATTCTGTTTTCCCACCTTTCACTTTGGTTTGGGTTTTTTTAGTAGCACTGACTGGTCTGATAATTACTACTTCAGTTGTTCATGGCATAGTTGGAAAATTATTTTAAATCGTATTTTAAATCCAGTTTTAAATCAAACTCCTCCTTCTGAGCATCTAGTTTTAGTATCTTTATCAAGCTTAGGAATTTAATTTTCAGCATCATGGCAATCCTATTTAACTAGGATTTCAAAAGAGTTAATTCTGAGGATTTATCAAGCTTCCTTTTTAACAATGGTGGCTGCCAACTTTCCTGATCTTACTGAACCTTAGGTTCCTCTGAACCTAAATTCTAGAGTCAGCTAAAAACTAAGACTGTTGGTTTTCATTTCAGCAAAAGATTTGTGAATTAAAAGGCAGAAAAGGCAGATAAGACAAACAATAAATATATTATTCCCTGAAATCCCATGATTTTTGAAATAATGTAATTATGAATTTTGAATATTTTTACTGACAAAAAAATGTAATATTCTTTATTGTCACCCTAATGTCAATATCACATCCCACTGCTTTCTACCTCCACCTTAAGACTTTCATACAAAATATTTTGCAACATTTTGACTCGGCTTCTTATTCAATGTTCTGAATTTCTCCTCTTTTCAGTAAGGAAAGGAACAGAGAATTAGGAGGGGAAAAATAAGAAAGCAATGCTTTGGGGGTCAGACACCCCACTTACTATTACCCTTTCTCAAGCAACCTACAGCCCCCTTAATTGATCCTCTCCAGTGTCATAAAAGCCTTCAAGCCCCCTAAATTGCAATATTTGGAGGGAAAATTTCTCCAACTATTTAAACAGACATGCGTTTTCTTCACTTGTGATTGTATAATCACAATTTTGGGATGAGAAAATTGAATATTTTCAAACTTTTAAATATGAGCTGAAGCTTTTGGCAGTTACTACATAGAAAATACATTTCTCCAGGAGGTTGAACTGTCAGATTTATTTCTTAACACCTTCAGGAATAAGGTTTAACCTGAAGACAAGAAAACCTGATGACAAGAAAACATCTGAATCCCAGCTTTCAAACCAGAAACATGACCTGAAAGTTTTAAAGTCAGCCCTTGAGAAAAAAAGTGCTTAAACCCAATGTGTTTTGGGCCTGTATCTTGGCTTTGAAGGTAAAATTTTTAGAACTAGAGCCTTTTGTTGATGAAAACTGAAGACTTCAATATACTTGTTCAAATAATTGTTCATGCATTTCGAGAAGTGTGGCTAGCACAGGTCCTTCCCGTGAGAACATTTTGCTATATTTCATAAACAAAGATAAAGTTTGGATGTTTTGCAAACAACGTCTCTGGATTAGGTCAGTTCGGGCTTGGCCAATTGGGCCTAGGGGGAGGTCTCAGGCTGACCAATCTGGGGCACCTCTGAAAACTCTATATATATGGAAATCAAAACAATAAAGCTCTCTTCTCTCTTTCCTTGTCTGAGAACATGGGTCATTCCTCAGCTAGCGGCTCAACAGCGACAGAGAAGCTGCCCCTTAATTGCTAAATCTCACAAGATTCCTGATAAAAATGGTGAGAACTGGTGAAAATTGCATCCTCAAGAAGTAATGAGATGGGCAGAGATTGAGGCTGAACCTCTACGAAACAGGATTATGAAAGTCCAAGCTCAGAAGACAAACATACTTGGAATTGAATTGTTCAGGTTGGCCAGCAGCAGGAATTTCTGCATGGCAAGTGTGCTCAGGCCTTGGCAGGAGCTGCCCAGGGAGGTTTGCAGTGCCCATCCCTGCAGGTGTCCCAGGAAGGCCTGGCTGTGGCACTCAGTGCTCTGGGCTGGGGACAAGGTGCCCATTGGGCACAGCTGGGACTTGGTTGTTTTGGAGGTCTTTTCCAACCTTGGTGATTCTGGGATTTTGTGATTCTGTAAGATTTCACATTCATGCTGATTGAAAAGGATTTGGGCACCATTGCGGAGAGAAAATTCACACAAAATGAGCTTAAAGACAGTAATTTACATATACATTTCATAGACTGTGCCTTAGCTCAAAATATTTCCAACATCTATTGAAATGATTTTTTTTGGAAAAGATGTTGCGGTTGTCAAATCTGCAACTCACTTGGCCAGCAAGCAACTTTTTAATTTGTAGTTCATTTTGAATGTCTGGATCTAAAGCTTCCTATTCTAAGTGAATCATCACAGAATCATCAAGTGATTTGGGTTGGAAGGCACATTAAAGATCATCCAGTTCCACCTCCTGCCATGGCAAGGACACCTTCCACTGTCCCAGGCTGCTCCAAGCCCCAGTGTCCAACCTGGCCTTGGACACTGCCAGGGATCCAGGGGCAGCCACAGCTTCTCTGGGCACCCTGGGCCACAGCCTCCCCACCCTCACACTAAAGATTCCCTTATTTTACTAAAATTTCCATGTAAAAAAAGATCTGACCATTTTCCACTTCACTTACATTTTCTGGAAAGGTGGTATTGACAAAGAGGGGTTTTTCTCACATCAGGTAATTAGCATAACAACAATTCCCAATTTTGTGTAAGCTTCCCTCTTTAAAAATCCATCTGAATTTTCACTGAGCAGAGACAGCAGGAACTCTCAAATTGATCAGCCTCTTGAGAACAAGATCCCTATTCAAGGCTCTAAGCAGAGATTTAACAACCTCTGAGGGACTCTCTTCTTTTAAAAATAATTCGACCTGGCCCATTTAAAAACTTTCTACTAAACTCGCCTCCTTTGGCATAAAGCACCAGTGATTTAGTTGGCATTGTAAAGATTTACTATGCACTTTTCCTATCTTATTAGAACCAGTAATGGAATTCACTCTCTTGAATTGCTTTGGCTCTGAATGCACAGTGCTGAAGAGGATGACATCCAGAGGTTACATTCCTGTCTACCTTTCATTTCAGCTTTATAACTGGAGCAAGTAAATTTCCTTAAACCCTGTGGATTCTAAATCAAAGGAAAATGCATTTTTAATCTCGCTAGAATGAGAAACCCTAAGAATTCAACAGCAAGGTTATTAAACTGCTTGATGATTAAAAGAAAATTTAAAAAAGGAAACTAAGGAATTGTCAGAAGCTTGTAGATAGATGGTTTTTAGCAAAACTTGGTTTTCATATAATTCATCAGTTTTGTTGCATGTTTATAAAACAAATTAAAAATAAAACATAGAATGAATGCAGTGCAGCCCACGACCCTCCACAGAGCTGGATTTCTTTGCTGGGACAAGCCAGCCTGACTCAGAGTTCAAAAAACTCAATGGAGACTCAGCACCATCGGCAGGATGGAGCTGATCCACAGCCAGGACAGGAAACTCGGAGGAAACATAAGAGCTACCCTGTTTGTTGCCTTGAATATTTGTTTAGTGTTTTGGAATTTACTGAATAAAGCTGCATGGAAGAAAACTGGCAGCCACAGATGTTTGCCAAGTTGCATTATTTCGGTTGTATCAGAACTCCTGAAATAAACCCAAAAAATCCAGCGAGACTTTGGTGTTCGTGCTGCAGCCTCCTTGAACTCAGTCCATCCAAAGGCTCAGGATGAACCTGGACTGGCAGAGCTGCTGCAGCCTTGGCTGGAAAGACAATATTGTGCTAAGAACATGGTGTGCCTGGTTCTCCTCTCTTTACATCCAGCTTGTACCTCTGGAACCCACTGGATACGGTGGATCCAGTTATGAATTACTCCAGCTTGGAAAAAGGGGAAAATTCAACAGGTTTGCTTAGAGCCCAAGGCAAAACTCCCAAATTTTGGATTTCTTTGAGTGGTCACCATGATACACTTCTTTGAGTGGTCACCATGATACATTTCTTTGAGTAGTCACCACAATCCTCTCTCTTAAGCTGGAGCTGAAGGCCTCATCCACCAATCAACTGGACAGAAGCATCTTGGGTTCGAAATCTCACCAGCGGTGCTCTGTTGGCTAAAATCTTCCCCAAAAATATCCTTTTAAACCTAAAAAACAGGTCCAAAGAGAAGAGGAGCAACACAAAAAAAGGAACCTAGGAGTTTGCATCCACAAGGAGGGTTAACACAAACTCTCCTGATTGTTTCTGTTGTTTATGAATCTCGACCTTCAGAGCAGCTCTGAAATGTGCTGTCTCCTAAAGATGTTCCCCGCCGATATGACACACACTCTGCATTGTTTCGCTGCTCACAGGCATTAATATCCCAGAGGTAACCCACCCTTCTCTTAACGGCTGGTGACAGGTCCAATGGCTGAGCAAAAATCAGTTGGAGGAAAGGGAAGTCTTGTCGGAAACGAGATTAATCTTGTAACGAGTGTTCAGCCCTGATAACCCATCTGTGCAGAGAACTGCTTTAACTGGAGAGCAATTAACCTTCACCTGACAAGCTCTGTCCAACCGTTATAAACAACATTAAAGGCACAGGATCCCCCTCGTTTTCCCCCCTTGACGTAGACTAAACAATCGGATTCTGAATTCCATGAAAACAGCAGAGGTAATGATGCCTCAATGACAAATGGCGGGGAGATTTTTTAAAAGGTAACGTCTGCATGGAAATTATGTGAAAAATGTCTCTGGCCACCACTTTAGTGAGTTGATCTGATTAGTAAAAAGCAACAGTTTTGAGCACTTCCAAGGGAATACCTGACGCATGAGGAAAGCTGATGTGAATACGCCAAAGATTAACAATAATAAAAATTTACGTGAGCAGATAAGAGCTGACTGAACCACATCTGAGGAACATTGCTTTGAAGACAAAGTGTGCATTTCCCCAGCATCCCTGATAACCCAGAGCCAAGGGACAACTTCCTAGAGCATCCTCACCCATGGCCTTGGGAAAGCCACTTGTCATGACCAACTTCCAGAGCCATCTGCAGTCTCAGGGGTTTTGGGTCAGGTGCCCACAGGAATAGCCCTCCTGTCCAACAGCCAAAGGATCTCCAAGGGATGTGTTCACATGGTCTCTGGAAGGGCCTGGGAATGCAGCCTCAGATTCCCAGCCTGTAAATCCAGCCTCAGATTCCCATCCTGTAAATCCAACCTCAGATTCCCATCCTGTAAATCCAACCTCGGATTCCCAACTTGTAAATCCAACCTCAGATTCCCAACCTGTAAATCCAACAGATTCCCATCCTGTAAATCCAACCTCAGATTCCCAACCTGTAAATCCAACCTCAGATTCCCAACCTGTAAATCCAACAGATTCCCAGCCTGTAAACCCAACCTCAGATTCCCAGCCTCACTAAACCCAACCAGATTCTCAGGTCCCAGATAAAGACCACACATGAATTGAGCAGTCTGAGGAGATAACTGAATGTGGGACAGCTCATCCCAGATGAAAAGGTGGGAGATATATAAAGCCACAACAGCAAAGGACTACTCAATTCCATGGGGAAAGGCCAAGATACCAATCTCAGTTATAGTGGCAGAAACCTGGAATGACTCCAGGGGAATCACTGGCAAAACAACACAGAAAATTTGGGCAGAACTCCTGAATTACTTGGGTGAAAGCCTGGCCCCAGTTAAGCCATACTTTTGACTTCATTTTGGCCAATTTCACCACAGGTTCCATAAATCCTCATTCGTCCTATTCACATGCCTGAAGCTCATTACCCCAAAGTTATGATTAGCAATGGAGGTTTCTGTCTTTATTTCCTTTGCCTTTGCTCTGAGTTTCTCTTTTTCCTAGCAGAGGTTCAACCACACAGGTTAGTCATGGTTTTATTTCCCAGCACAGTGAGGCAAAATTTCTGTTTCAGTCACTTTGGTTGAATTTGTAGAGCACTGTGGATTACAACAAATGGCCACGAATCTCCAAGATCTCCAGAACATGCCCTGAACTATTTATTGGAGAAGTCCACTTCAAGTGCTAGGGAAATGTATATTTTACTTGGAGATGTACAGAAATAAGGAAAGGATACAGGCACAAGGAGCTGGAGGGAGGATGCTTGGTTTTCATCTGCCAGAATGACAGTGGATTTTGAAGCATCCTGATTTCCAACATTGTAAAAAGCAAGGGCACTTGTCCTACAAGTGCAGAGAAAAACTCTGATATTTCATAGTCCAGGGTAACAGCATTGGTTTAAAATTTATTTCATCAACAGATGCATTTTACTGGGGCTTGAGTGTTTAAATAGTAACAGGTAGAGCATTACCTTTCTACCAAATAAGAAGGGCTTAGATCTTCTCAGTGAATTAGATATTAACAGATAGGAAGTTCCTATTGAAAGCATTTCCTGTATTGGTAGTCCCTGATTTTGGCAGCTTATCTGGGTAGGAAATGAACGCAGGAAGTATCTGTCTACAGACCCTTTATCATCAAGGTAATTGCTGTGGCAGCATTTTGCTGTTTATCAAGGTAATAAACAGAGAGTCTAAAAAAAGGATGTTTTTCAGCTCTGAAGAATGAGCTTTAAAAAAACTCCTGAAGTTATGCAAAACCTTCCACGTAGAACTAACGTGCTGGTTGTAATGAGGGATTTGTCAAACAAAGCATTTCCAGTCTCCCAGGGCTTTTTTCTCCCCTTGTGGCACTGTGTCCTGCGTGTCACTCTCTCGTCCCTGTTAAATCAGGCAGGTAGCTTTAAAGAGTGCTGCCACTTCCCGAAAATAGGGAACCACCCCTTCCTGCAGGTTTTTGCATAAAGCCAGTCCCTGTCATCTGTTGGCAGCACACACCTTTGACTAAGCAAATCAGCTCCTCTCCCAGGGTGACAAGGTCACGCCAGCCTGGTGACACCACTTCCCACCCATGGCTGGAGATACACACTGCAAATAAACACGCATTGCAAGGAGAACACATCACATCCTAGGCATTCCTTCCACTCACTATTCCCAAAAGACCATTTCCCTTGCCCACTGTGAGTCCTTCAGCCTAGCCTTCAGAAAAAAAAAGTCACTATTACTCATCATTCTTTTTTAACTTTTAATGTTCAGTGACATTCTTATGACAATAATTGTCAGTTTATTCATTTCAGTTTGAAACAGATTTGATAATTACCAGAAGTGCTAATCACTCGTTCACACATAGTAGTTAATAAAAACCATCATGAATATCTTTTATTAACCACTAATATCCCTTTCCTGAAAGAAATGTCCAATCTTTCTAAAAGGATGACTCTGTGCATAGTAAGAATTGGTAACCCGGTGCCTAAGGATGCGTTAAAAGGAGAAATGTAACTTTTGCAACCTGAATCTCACTAGATGTCCTGACACTTCTCCCTCTGTTCATTGTTAGAAATTATTTACAGGATTATACAGTCCTTCTAAGGGAGCAGGAATAGATTGAGGGACACAACCTTATCCAACCTCAGGCAGGTTTGGTTACAACATTTAAAACAATCCCTCCAACCACAGAGACACATCCATTCTCTAAGGAAAGGACCGATGCCTTTTGCACATAAGTTCTCCAAAGATTTTCTACCTTTGCTGATGTTTTCAACACAAAAATTTCTTCTGTAATACACAAATATACATTAAGGACAGCAGCATGGCTGTATAATTACCTATCAAAAGAAATTAATTTTTCAAAGATGGATTGGATAAAAATCACATTGCAGTCAATGAATTGGTTACCTTGACAAGGTTTAGCACTGTTATATTTTCTGCTGTATCACCCTTATTTTGCTAAAATTGATAATACAAGTGATACAAAGCCAAATTTTCTTTTTTTTTATTTTCCTGATTTTTTTAAGTGACTCTCTTGGCTTGATTTAGGAACTTGCACTATAAAGGCTACTTTTTCCTGAGTAAACAGCATTATATATTTTCACTGAATTGTAAACCGTCACTTGGAAAATAAATGTCTATTTTTTGGCATTCATATTTTGCAAAACTACTTCTGTATTTATCTTTCACCAAGTCATTCTCCAAGAGCACTTGTTTCTTTGCACATTATTTCTGAAAGGCCTTTTGTAACACGGGGAACTTGCTGAAAAACATTTTGTTAAGGGATAATGTAGTTCTTGTTTAGAAAAAACAAACAAACCAACAAACTCAGACAGTCAAACATATGCATTTTCCAGCTGTTGTTCCTTGCCTGGGGACTTAATTCTAGAAAGTAAAATCCTTACATTTCACTTCACTCTGGCATATTAAGAAACAAACTAAATTGAGTTAAATGACTGCTGATTAAAAGCAAAAGAAAACAACACAAAAATCCCCCCTCCCCAGAATATCTTCTGCTGATTTCTGCCTTGAAATTGCACATTTCTATTTGAGTCAGAAATGCTGCTTTACCTGGAAATAATTACAGCTCTGACTCCACTGCCTTCATTGGAACAAAATCTTCATGAAATTGGTGGGAAGTTTGGATTAAGGAGTGTAGGATCAGGGGAAGTGCTTTAAGGCTTTGTTGCTGTTTTTTTCCTCTGGTTCACCAGAGCACTCAGGTGTGTGCTCAGCTTTAAATGTGTCACATCACCAAAGCCACTGCAAGCATTTGCAGGCTTAAAGTTAAATATGGCACTGCATCATCTGCTAACTGAGATGAGGGAAAAAAAAGATAATAATCTTTATAATTGTTCTAATGCAAGGAACAAAAGTACAAATTACTGTAGCAGCTCTGCTGGATTCAGTGCAGATGCAATTCTCTAAACAAAGCCTTAAACATTTCCATATGCCAGCAACAGATTTGTTTAACTGTCTCCAGCTTTCCTTGGCTTCAGAAGTATGGAGTGACTACTTAGAGCTTCTAAAAGAAAGTGAGAGAAAAGTAATGCTATAGAGGCAAGCATAGAATTAGATACCTCAAAAAAGCGAATCTTGACACTATATTCTGCTTTAATCAGTGTATCCATACCCTCAAGCCTCAGAAACCACAAAGACTCTCCTGTCCTTTATCAAATATGTAAGACCTTTCCACATAGAAATCGTAGATTCCACATGAACATCACTTCAGAAAATAGTAATAAGAAGTGGACGTGAGCATATTTAGGTGCAAGTTAAAGAAATATCCACAAGTATAATCAGTAAGTTATTATAAAGTCAACTTACTAAAGAATTTTTCTAAAAATAAGCACAATGGCACTGGCAGGCAAAGACAGAAATGCAGCAAGGCTTGAACGTGGCAAGGAATTAGAATTCTAGTTGTACTTTTCTATTTAATGTTCTTTCTTCCACTGTGGGATAATGGGAAAAAATACCAAAATAACCTCCAGGATAACTATTTTTACTTCGTCCCAAGGTAACGCTAAAATAATTTTTCCTCCATCTATTAAAAAAACCAAACCAAAACACACAGAAAAAAGGCTGGTGCCTAATTCAGATACATTCTAAAAATTGTATTTACACTAATTAGTGTGACTAATAAATATAAATAATTGTATTTATTTTATAGTGCTCAGCTTCAGTGCTCTGCAGAGCAGTCAGATACCACCTGTGCCAGAGGGAAACCTGTCAGCACTGAAACCCTGACTCTTGAGAGACTTTTCCACTTGAAAAAACACATTTTATCCTTCAAAATGCCAAAAAAAATAACAGAGAGTCCAGCTGAGTGTGCACCAGGTACTGGGATATGAAATACCAACCCAAAATCCTGGCTGGAGAGACACCTTCTTGCACTACCCTCCTCTTCAGAGTTTCTTGCGCTGAGCTCTTCCCATCCAAGGGAGAGATCCCTGGCCTGGGCAAGGATAGTCCAGTGGGAAAGTCAGGATTAATATTGTCTATCTCTGCCAGAGACTGGGAAAAAAGCACTGCTGCCTCATCATCATCATCATCATCATCCTCCTCCTCCTTAGGAGAAACCTCCCACCGTGGTGTTTTCCCCTTAGAGAGAAAAAGGAACAGGGGCAGCAGTAGGAGAGCACAGGATGAGGAGAGAGTGATCCCCTGGGAAAACCATGCTCAGAACATCAACTCCAACACCCAAAAACTCACCAGTGTTTGCCTGAACGATCCCCTGGGAAAGCCACTCAGACATCAACTTTGGCACCCAAAAACTCACACCAGTGTTTGCCTGAGTGATCCCCAGTGAAACCAAGCTGAGGACATCATCCCCAGAACCCAAAAACACACACCAGTGTTTGTCTGAGTGACCTCAAGGAAAACCACACTCAGGACATCAACCTTGGCACCCAAAAACTCATACCAGGTTTTGTCTGAGTGATCCCCTGGGAAAACCACACTCAGACATCAACCCCTGCACCCAAAAACTCACACCAGTGTTTGCTTTCAGGGACACCAATGAGCCCCAGTGAAAGCAGCATAATTCCTCCTGATCTCCAGTTGTCCCAAGGGTCTGTCTGCATCTTGGTGAGAGGGAAGAGACAAATCAGACACTCTGCAAGGCCACCTTGGCACATATGTAGGTTCTGAGAAGTGTCTGCCCAGTTATGAACAAACACAGAACCATTCACATCCTAATTCTGAAATTTAATGACTCCGCAGCTTCCCTAAAGAATAGAGGGAATTCCCAGAGATCCCAAAGAAGGCTCTCCACCTTCCTCAGCCACACTGGGATAGCTGGGCTACCCACTGCCAGCAAACAACACAATTAATTACATTAAATATATATGTATTTATATTATTAAATATGTGTGTGTATATATATATATATACACATATATATATGTATAAAACTGTTTAGCAAAAGCTAAACAAACACCTGCCTAGCCTTCAAACGGCATTTCTTTACTTCAGAAACCCTTCAGTTAAAAGACTTCTTTATCCACTCCCTACAGAAGAGGAATTGAAAAATCTTGGGACTGTCTCAGCCTCATGTCAGAGCACATTTCCTGCACCTCGAGTACAAAGCACCTGTCATTTCTTTCCAGTCATTTCACATTTTGCACTTGCATAAATATAATTCTAATTCTTGCTGCAGCACGTAAGGCTTTCCCAGCACCCTGGGCAGCAAAATCCTCAACATTTTGAGTTGCCTGAGACCTCCTGCAAGTTTCCTGCTCCAGATGAGGAGAGAGAAATGTACATTTTTCCACTTTGCTGAGTGACATTCCATTACCAGGCTGTATAAAACAGCTCCCAAAGTGTAAGGTGCAGATTAAATACTGAAAATGAGATATCATTTAATAGTCTTTTATCCTAATAAAATTCAGCCAATACGAAACATAGAGAATATAAATAATGAGGGTCACCTAAAATGCAAACAGCATCCAATCTTGTGGTGCCATTATTTTTGGAAATAAATTTCACGTCAATATTCTGATTAATAGGCGCAAACTCAGCATTAACACCTCAACACAAAGCCATTATTTTAGCCAAAACTCAACTCCCTAAACCTCAAGATTTTCATAAAGTACCTGTCATGTTCTGTGTGCTCTGAAATGCACGGAAAAACCAAAGGGAGTTCAGTTTCAGGAGCTACTTAGCATTTAATAGATGCTGGCCAGCAGTGCAGAGGAGATTCAGATCTATGTCTCTATTGACAGCCCCATGGAAACATCAGTGATTACAAAAAGAAAACGTTCATTAGACTTTTTAATCACCCTGCCCTCAGGCAAGACTGTCAGATTCCCAAAACCATAGCAAAATGCATCAAATGATCTCTAAAATGTAAACACTGGAGCAGAGTTTACTGAAAAATCAAGTTGCAGCCCTGCCCATCCAACGGCCAGGCTATTCCATATCTCTGATTAAATCTCTGACATAATTAGAAAAGTACAGAAACAGACAATGCCACTAAAAACACAAAAACCTCAGTCCTGACTCTGATAATACCTTGATCCCAAATCTGATCATGCAATACCACAGAGCCTTCCCTGCCCATGCTCTTTATGTAAAATTAGTTTCACTATCACAAAGCACTTAATTACCGTTACATTCTGCAATTAATCACAGTTATTGCTCTATTGGTAACTGCTGTCCAGAGAAACAAAAACTAGACAAACAGACAGACAGATTTATTCAACTTTCTAAGTGACACAGCCCAAAAAAAACTCAGCAAAGCCATTCTTAAAAAAAAACCCCAAACCAACAAACCATGCACCGAGATCATGTTATGCACCAAGAAGAGATTTTTATTGTCCAAAAAAAATTAAAACAAAAAAAAAGAACACACCCGTGAGATCTTCCCGCCACCATTAAAATACCATTCAGAAAGGTCCCGAGTTTAAGGAGAAGAGTTTCTAGAAAAGCACATAATTAACACCTGCATGAGAGAGAGAAACAAGAGCTGGTGCCTCTCCTTCCCGCGCGCTAAAATTTGTCTCCCCATCCGCAAGAGAAACATTTCAAAGTATCCAAAAGTTTTAGCGCTCTTAGGAACTTAGGTTTCTCCTTCCAGAGCACACCCTCTCCCCTCATGGCTGTCCACAAACACATCCAAGTCGTCCGAGGGATACCTACAAGAAATTTCTGAAGCTCTCACAAAAGGGCTTCGCCTATGCAATCCACACCACTGAACAGTGAATTTAAAAAACCCAATTTTTTTTCCGAGTTTGAAGTTTTTAAGCCTTGCGGATGGTTGGAGTAGGAAAAAGGAAATTTACTAGGCAGTACAAAGGAAATCTTGTTGTCCTCTATTGTGGCAGTGGGGGTGTTGCCCAATTCTAACTTATCTAGGTTGATAAAGGAAACCAAAGAACACGCCGCTGCAAAAAAAATTCCAACGAGAAAAGGTACCCCCTCCTTACCTTAATAGTGCTTGCCATAATGTGATCAAGATTATTGATCGCTAATAATTGCTAATAATAATTATTGCTTCGCTCTGACCAGAAAGAAGTTTTGATGAGGTTGTTTAGAGCGGATGAGATTGTGCTAACTCTGGGAAATGAAGTCAGCCAATGGCAGGAAGAGGTTTCTATTGGTCCTGGCCACCGCAGCTCGAAGAAACAGGATATTTGGGAGTGAAGAGATAAGAGTCCTAAAACAATGTTGTTTTTCTTGATGATATGTGGCTAATTTTTTTTTTTTTTAAATTTTTTTTTTTTTTTAAAACAAAAAAGTCAATTGCCCGGGGCTGGCTGGGCAGGTGTGATCTGATGTGCAGTAAGTGTGACAGGCCACTTCGAGGCAGGATGCAGATGTCAGATGAAATGGGCCAAATTCAGCAGTGTTTGATGCAGGCTGGTCACTGGGGAATTGCTGATGCAGGGCCAAAGCCAGGCTGGGTATAAATGGGTGTAACTCCAAATATGTTAATGAAGTCTGGCCCTGCTTACACCATGTCTATATTTGTCCATTAACCTCATTCCTGCATTCCTGAGCTATTGACACTTTCCAGCCTATCTGATTTAGCACTTTTTTTTTTTCTTAGAGAAGAAGCAAATAGGTTGGAGACAATAATTTCTTTTTGATGTCTCTTTCTTACTGAGGAGAGGAAGTCACAAAAAGACAAAACTTCAAAAGCAGATGCCTGAATGCCATAAACAGTCTTAAATCTTCCATGTTCTTCCCTTAATTCACAGCTCTATCCATGCATGGAAATGAGATGGTTTCACTGGCAATTGCCTTCCTGATTAGAGTGTGATGGCCATTTTTTATTCAGTGTCATATTTTTATTTGTCCTTTTGCAGCACTTGGCAGTCATGGGGCACCCCAGAACTCCCAGCTGTGCAAACAAACACTGTCCCTGTCCCAGACCTTTGTATAAGAGACCTGAACTTAAAAAAAAAAATATGTAAGAAAGGCAAAGTGCTTTTAGAGTACCAACAAGGGTTTTCCACTCAGGATCCAGTGCTGGCACAACCCTTTCATACTTAGGAGCCTCACAAAATTTTGTATTTTCATACAAGGCAAAATTCCTGCTATCAAGAGATTCTGAGCTTTCAGCCTGAAGAGAAAAGCTTGAAAACAGAACCCTTAAAAATGGATGGAAAAATTAGAACATGACAGAATTTATAATTTTTTTTTAAAAAACTGGTGCTACTTAAACAGTTTATGATTTCTCACTACTCCCTATAAAAACACCCAACCACGGACAGGTTGCCTGGAAGCTGCAGCACTGGGAAGATAATTCCAGCTGTAGTAAGGTCCTGCCCTCTGACCAGGGACTCTGGTACGATAAAAAGAACAAGAAATAGTGAATGACTTGTTGCAGCATTAATTAGTGGAATCAAGTGACCTCACCCTCTCCCAACCCTGCCTTCTCTTGCTCCTTAGGGGGAAAAAAGGGAAATGGGAGCTTTGTTCTGTAGCTGGCGATGACTGCTGGCATTCAACACACAGTTTTTCAACACAAAGACAGAAGAAAGTCCCAGTTTGCTTTTCCCCCCTATCCTGACCCAGAAAGGTGAAATGCACTTTTCTGGAGATGCACACAGAGCTCCTCAGGATTTGTCCTGCAGGTTTTGCTCCATTTCCCCCAAAGCAGAGCACAGCAAAAGCTCATCCACCCTCCCCTGCTCATGGGAATGGCTCTGCCACCTGCCAGCTCCCAGGAAATTCTCATTTCCAGGTGTTCCACACAGCTGGAAATCCCTGAATGCAACAGAGACACACAGAGAATCACTAAGATTCCAAAGAATTCCAGGATTGTCAAATCCAGTCTTTGGGACACAGAATTAACTCCCTGCACAAGATTAACTCATTTTGATAGTTCACTTTAAGGAGCTCTGGTTTGTCCCACTTTTAAGATGATTTTTGGTCACTTCAGAGCAATCTGGAATCAGCGCTGCTGATCAAACAATAATCATACAATATTTTATATCCTCCATTAGTTGGTTCATATAGAAATCCAGCATTGCACTGCTGAATGTCTCCTTGCAGTCTACATCCACCAAATCACAGTGCTCCTGCAGAGGAGGTAACTTTCCTATTTTCATTATGAACAGTATGAAAAGAAAGCAATTTACAGTAATTGTATTTCATGGGGATGTTGATTTCCTCCCTTTTCATCTCCAAACAATGAGCAAGACAACCAAAAGATTAGAACCTTTCTCTTGAAATTTCAAAGCCTTGTGTAATGTTTCAGTTGGGTAACTTCCACTCCAGTTAAGCCCCTGATATTTTGGTTTTTCCTCCAATATATTGAGAGGTTGCAAGTATCAGTTCCAGCTCCCCAGTGGAGAGGATCTAACAAATTCATTCACAAGCAGGTTTTAGTAATGATTCTTCTCCATCCACCTCCATATACACAAACCTCCTCTTTTACGGTTTACACAGGGATTTTGGAAGCATAAGGCACTGCTGAGCTCTATTATTATTATATAAGTTTTACAGAGCCCACAGCCCGGTAAGGATTTTGCTATTTGAAACTGGCACACATTCTGTGCCAAAGAATCCAATGAAGTTTATTTGACTTTCAAACTAATACCCACAGGCAGATTTCTGAGTGCTTACGCTGATGCCGATCCAATTGCAAACAGAGCTTTGGTATTGTGAGGCAAGGAAAATACTGGGTTATCAAATCACCATCATCCAGTTGCAAAAGAAAAAGAGTACACACACTTCTACTATTTTTCTCTTTTCTGGTTTTTTTTTAAGGCTAAATAGAAAGAAGAAATGTTTTTGTTATGTTAGGTGACTCCGTGTTATTGTCTGAAATAATGCTCTGTGAGTTTGAAAAGCTTGGTCAATAAACAGAATAAAAACACAAAAGAAAGTAGCAAAAACCCACACAAGTCACCTAATGCTCCCCTCTAATTTCTGTCTTAAGCTTGTCACCCTGATTTCTCCTGGCTCCTTTCTGCTGGAATATTCTCCTACCTTCAGCCTGCATCTGGAAACTACGGAGCAGCAAAATTCCACAGCATGTGTTAACACTGAACATATGCTTAAATGTCTTGATCAAAACAGGGCAGTTGCACATGCTTTAGAACCACAGCTGTGCTTAAACTCTTTCCTGAACACTCTTAAACTCTGCTTGAAGTGCTTTCTACCTTTAGGACTCAAGAGTTCCCTCTTTAGAGAAGATCTTTTCAAACAGGAGATGAAGGATCTGATCTATGCTGATCTGAGCATGCTTAAACAGGGCCCTGGACAGACCTAAAGATTTGGTGTGATTGTGAAAAAGAAGTGATTAGATTGGGTCCTCAATAAGGAAAACGAAATTACAAATAAAAAAAAGTTGTTTTGCTTCTTGCATCCTTTCTAAGATGTAGAAATTCTTTCTAAAAATACGCTCAGCATGTATGTACTCACTCAAACACCTGAAATGTGGTTTATGTGTGCTCAGGTAAGAGGGATTCGTCACAGGCATGGAGTGACAGGACAGGATAGAATGGCTTCACAATGAGTGTAGGTTTAGACTGGATATTAGGAAAAAATTGTTCCCTGGGAGGAACCTGGGGAGGCCCTGGGATAGAATTGCCAGAGAAGCTGTGGCTGCCCCTGGATCCCTGGCAGTGTCCAAGGCCAGGTTGGACATTGGGGCTTGGAGCAGCCTGGGACAGTGCAAGGTGTCCCTGCCATGGCTGGGGTGGAATTAAAAGATCTTTAAGATCACTTCCAACCTGAACCACTCCATGATTCTATAAAATATAGAGGAAATACATTGCAATATTTCCTGTGTAAACAGATCTTTAATCCCTCTTGCTGTCTGGGAGGTAAACCAAGAACTCTGCTCTCAGCCTGGGCTGACCAAGAAATCAGAGGAACGCTCTGCTGTGGTAATAATGTGACCTTCATCCCTTGAACTGCACAAAATTTCTGGGTAAATAATTGGTAACCTGGAGACAAATGCACCTTTGTGTCTGCTGACTAAAAGAAAAGACAACAGAGAGAAGAAGTGAGTTTTGTTCCTCTTGCCAACCTTCCAGGTAAAAAGAAGGTTGTCCTCTAGGTAGAACCAGGCTATGAATAAAAAACCAAAAAACTAGAGCACAATAAAAGAATTTGCACTGCAGGTTTTGGAAGCAGATTTTAAGAAGTCCAGCCAAATTAATGCTGCTTGATTGCACATGAAGACACATTTGTAAAGGTCTTTATCCTCTCAAAAAAATGCATCATTGTGCTTAAATGCAGCTCCAAACATCAGTTTGGACACACCCAGTTTGGTGTGAAGGTCAAGTACACTCCTACCAAGCCCTGCAACTGGACTGTCTCCCTTTAATTCCCAGTTTTCCACCAGCTCTGAAGAAAGTATCAGTAAATCTGCTCACAGAGGGGCAAGCTCTCCCCTCACCACAAAGAAAGGTCTCACAATCAGCCTTTCAGCAGTGGCACAAACAGATGTGCTCAGGAGAGAATGGAATTCCAGAGGGCTGCAGGATCAGCACCTCAGGGATGATGGGCTCTGCTCCCCAAACCCCCTGGTCCCCTGACCCTGGGAATGTTGTGTCTTTGGGGCTGCTGAGGGATCTCTTCCTCCCATGCCTGAGTGGCTCTGATGCAGCAGCAGCTCTGATGGCACTGGACAAACTCCAAACTGGGAAAAAGCAGCTCCAGGTCTGGGATGGGCTCACTCCCACTGCCCCACGGCTGGAAATGTGGAGCTCAGCTCCAGCAGGAAGGTACTGTCAGTGGAGTGGGGTACTTACTTTCCCCAAAATCCAAATACACATGGAAGCCAGCAGCCCATAAAGCCACCTAATTAAAGTAATAACCAATGCCTGATCACGGGGACAACGCAACTCGCATCCCACAAAAAGCATCCTCTCCTCCAGCACTGCTTCCAAGCTTTTTCCGCCTCTCATTTCCCTCCCTGCCAGCCTTGCAGCCCAGAGGAGCAGCAGGGAAGTGTCCTGATCCCTCTCCCGCTCCCGGCAGTGCCCTGTGGGCAGCCCTGTGGTCACTAGATGGTGCTCCCTGCCCCTGGAAAGGAGCATCCTCCAGCTCTTTCCCAGGTCAGCAGTGATGCCTTTCAGTGAAAAGAATACTTCAACAGAGGCAGATAAAGGATTTTTTCCTGCTGCCCTGGCATCAGCATCAGTTCTGCACTCAGGGCTGGTTATCCTTAGGGCATTCCCACTTTTGCTTCCCTTCAGCTGCTCCAAACCATTTGGCCAATTAATCCCTTCATGACTTTTCCCCTATCCTCACCTTCCTTCCTCTCACAACAAATTCACTCACTGGCAGAGGTGAAAACTTGGGAGAGAGCTTGATTTGGGGACACCTTTTTTTTTTTTTTTGAACATTACTTCATGGAACAATAGCAGTCAAGAATGAGATGTTTTCCCATGGAAAAGCTTTACAGAAAAGAAATGTTGGAAGTTTTCAAAGTGAAAATCAAAGTACTTCATTTGCCAACTCTTATCTGTGACCCGAGCTATTTAAGCTTCTACCAGACAAAATATTTTGGGTGGCTACACCAATGTTTGCCCACCTTTTCTGGAGGCCAGCTACTATAGTTTCTACATAAAACAAATACCACAGAACTGGGAAATGAAATGGAAGCTCTGTTTCCATTAATTACATTGACACAGTCACTGTTTAATTGACACTGGAATTATTTTCAACAGTCAATTCATGTGCTTCATAACAGGGAAGTTCTGGCAGACAGGGAATTGAGATTCACTTCATCAGCCTTCAAGGATTTTAAATCTAGGTGTCAGAACTCCTCTAGTTCTCCAAGATTTCTGCAATTCCCAACACAACCATCTTCATCATTTTGTTCAATCTCACCCACAACTGCCACTTGGAAAAGAGGAGATGAATTTCACCTTTAAATTGCTTCTCTCTCTCTCCACTGCCAACAAAGGGAATCTATACTACTTCCAATTTTTTGACAACTCTGCTTATATGAGATGAATCTCACCTAAAGTTTCCTTCCATTCTTCCTTGATTTTCCCACCTCTGAAATGTCAACAGTTGTACTACCAAATGCCAAAGGGGTGCTGTGTGGGTTAATTAATTAATTGATGAATTAAAGTACACTG
Source organism: Entomyzon cyanotis (assembly GCA_024500445.1). Taxonomy (NCBI): domain Eukaryota; kingdom Metazoa; phylum Chordata; class Aves; order Passeriformes; family Meliphagidae; genus Entomyzon; species Entomyzon cyanotis. The sequence goes on from JAKEPQ010001016.1 coordinate 2,703,250, forward strand.
AAACTTTCAGCTCAAAGTTGCCACTGATCTGAAAACATATTTGTTTTATGTTTGATGCCAATTTAAAGCTGTGAGGGCAAAGGCCAACATTTTTCCTCACTTTCTTCCAAATGTTTCAGATAATTTTAACTGAACTCCACAATAGTTTGAAGTGGTTATTGGACAGTGTTTTTCAAAGTCCTCCCATCCCTAGATTGATGGCCACTGCACACAGCAAATATGTCTGGAATATTGGATTTCTACCCCGAATTAGTGAGGCTGCTTCAAGATTTCCATCAAGAATGGAACCTATTAAAGTGTCTCTCACACTCTGCTGTTTGGGACTCTCTCGATATTGTACTTCTTTGTTAGTGGCTGTGAACAAGAAACAGATGTGGAATATCTGTGTTTGAAACCTAGTGACCCCGAAAGACCAGGGCTAATCCAGATCATTCTTAAAAACTGAAATCTGCCACCCTTTGAGCACCTTGAGGTGCATGTCCACACTCAGGGGTAACTCCATCCCCACTCAGGCATAAACAGAAATCCACAGGACTGTGAGATGTCTTTGAGCTAATTAGGAACTCAGGTGGAGTTTAATATTTGAAAAATAGCAAAAAAACCCTGGACTTCCCAGCAATATTTTTCCTCAGTATCAATCAGCCTATTTCCACTTAGACAGCTGTCCTCCACCAAAGGGGAATTCTCTGTTTTACAGTAAGATTAAAAAACTTGTTAGAAATTAGGCACTTGGGAAATGAGACGTTACATCTTCTAGGAATACTCCCAAGATTAGGCTGTGTGGTCCAAAAAGGGTAAAATTGACACATTTCTGTAACTGTCTGATATTTCTGTCTCTCTCTAAGACCCAGTGAGGAAAAAATTTTAAAAAAGGTTTTAAAAGCACTGTTAACTAACACTGCTTAGTTACATGTTTTATAAGATACAAAATTAAATAAAAAGTCTTGATCACCTTGGATCTGTAAGGCCTGATGTCAAATACCAACTATTCCCAACACACAAGAAATTCCATGTAAAGTCCTACCTGATTTGATTTCCATATTTCCAAACCTCGGTATGTCTTGCAAAAGACATTTCCAACAGCATATTAGAAAATGAGATTATTATCTTTAAAGTACTACAGTGAAATCAAAGGACTTGGCAATGATAAACCAAAGTATTTTCTCCTGGGGACTACTCATTTACTTTAATGGATAAAAACTGTGAGTATAAAATGCTTATCATTTAGAAAAAACCCACTGAACATAGTTAATTGCCAAGTTAACTCTAACCCAGAGCTTTTAGAGAGCTGGGATTTGTCATGATCATCACAACCTTTTTACCCATACCTAAAGCACTTTGTAGGTCACACAGTGTTTTAAGAAATAAAGACAGAATGAGAATATAGAATTAAGAAATCAATGTATATAAATAAAAACAAAGTCCTGCTTCCACCAAAAGGGATGGCAAAACTGCTTTTGCTCCGATGGGACTAAAGTTTCAACCCACTGAGAATTCAACAAAATGACACATTATCACAGTTTTCAGCAAACTGGAAATTCTGAGTTTCAGAGAGCTCGGAGTTGATCGAGTTACAAGGCACAAAAAGTGCTGCCCAATAACAAAAAATGAGCAGTAGTGGAAACAGGGAGGGAACCAATAATTGATAGGATTTAATGCACGATTTAAGGCTGGGGAAAGAATCCCTAAAGCCTTCTCCTACTGCAAGAAGCTTACCAGACATGTGTGAAAAACTCACTACAGCATGTGTGTTGAATTACCCTGGTGGCCCCTGACTTTCCCAACAACCACTCACAATTAGCTGGGATCCAGTAGAACAGGAACAAAGTTCTGTATGCAGAATTATTCCACAGAATGGGGCACTTATTCTAACAGGATCAGTGTTTTGGGCTTGGCCCTAGAAGATGCCAAACTCTTCATGGCAGACACCTTCATGCTGTGTCTGTGATTGCATCTCTACTTTCAGCTGAAAGATGGATGTTCAAATTATCCCTTCTTGTGTTGGGCTGGATCTGACTTTGAATTACTTGGTCTTACTTTAGAATTAGCCACAGAGCAGGATGATGAGTGATCTACAGAAAAGACTCCTGGTTAAAACATTTGGATCTGAAGTGCTGCTGCATCTCCCCAAAAGGAGCAGTAGAAATCTGGACAGGATCTCCCTGAGGAAAGCCTGTCCCAGACTGTCCCTGCAGGCAGATCTGTCCCTCTGCTGAGTGTCTGCCTTGATGGAGGGGAGATCCTCTTTCCACCTATGAAGTTGTAACCAGCATCCCACACAATTCTAACAACCAAGATGTGAGGAAAGGCTGGCAGAGCTGGGATTGTTGAGCCTGGAGAGGAGAAGCTTTGGGGTGACCTCCTTGTGGCCTTTTGGTGCCTGAAGGAGCTGCAGGAAACATGGAGAGAGACAATTGCCAAGGGCTGCAGGGACAGGACACAGGGAATGGCTGCAAAGTGCCAGAGGGCAGGGAGAGATGGGAGATTGGGAATTAGGAATTGTTCCCTGGCAGGGTGGGGAGGCCCTGGGATGGAATTGCCAGAGAAGCTGTGGCTGCCCCTGGATCCCTGGCAGTGTCCAAGGCCAGGTTGGACATTGGGGTTGGAGCAGCCTGGGACAGTGGAAGGTGTCCCTGCCATGGCTGGGGTGGCACTGGATGAGATTTAAGGTCCCTTCCAACCAAAAACATTTTGGTTCGTAACTGGCAAATAGGTTATGATGAAAGGGTGGAAGAAATGTTATTCATGCCACTGTTAATTTTTTTTTTTTAATGATCTGGCATTAAAAAAAAAGGAAAACGAAAAAGAGAACATGAAAGGAAAAGCAGAAAAATTTTCCTTAGACTTTAAAGTAACCAAGATTTATGTTTTAGTTAAGCGTTAATATTTCATAGCTTTTCACTTCCTAGGTTCAACAAAGGACACTACTGGTACCTGTGATGTGTCACTTAGTGACTGCAACTGCTGGATTTCTTTTTAATGACCTCATTTTGGGTTTTGAAAATAACACCACAGACGTGAACTCCAGTCCTGCAAAGACTCACAGCTGCCTTATCTTTACACAACTGAATGCTACATTCTGAGTTCAGTGAAGACTACATAAAATATAAGGAACAAATTTATGGATGTGGTTTCACAGGCTTGGGGCATTATTTTTTTTAATTTTCACTTTTTATGAGACATTTCATCGTAGCTGTAACTAAGCCTGTGCATGTTCTTTCACACAGCACAGGCACAAATTATTGAAGCCATTGGTTTGTATGTCCAGTGTGGGTCAGTCACCTCTGAGATTTATCAGGGCTATCAAATATTCAGAGTTTTAATCACAGTGGGCAAGAAAAATGCAGGCAATTTTCAGAAAACCTGAACTTTCCTGCCCGATGGGGAAAATTGTCTTCAATGGACTTCTTTTAGACATGAGACTGATAATGTTGTCACCACAAATATAGGAAAATGCCACTTGAAAAACAGTCAAGGTGGATCAGCCTTCCAACCTGAGCTGCTGACAGCACTGATAGTGCCAAGAGTACCTCAGGAGTTTCTCAGCAAACCTATTTTGCCAACTAAACCCAGGCATTTAGAAAGGCCAGGTAGTTTAACAGCTGAGCACTCAAACACAGAACTCCTTCCCCTCCAAGGTTCCAATCTTTCCAAGACCTCTTACCATATGCATCATTTCCATCACAGCTCAGTGAAACCGTATTTACTTATAGGAAATGCAGTTATTTGCCAAAGAATGTGGTTTTGGGGACAGCTGAAGACATTTGTTAGCTCAGGACAAACTTGCTGTGTAGTTTTGGCCTGAACAAAAACAACAGCAGGCTTTGAGAACACCACACGTTCCCTCAAGCTGGGATTTTTAAGTGGTTTCAACACTTGGTTTTCAGGACACTTGTGGAAGCCCAACGAAGGAAGGAGGATGATTCCAGAAGTTTTCAAGAAGGGAAATTCCACTTCTTTGCCCACAGTGGCCGAGGAATGCTCAGGTTCAGCACTGGGATCATCTCCATCCCTCACCACACTTTGTCAGACACCTTCCCAAATCAGAGCTTTCAATCCCAAATTTATCCCAAGTCCTGCACGTCGGCAGCCCCAGGTCTGGAGGTCAGGGAAGCTTTGTTTGCCATTGGAATATCAACAACACAGGGGAATGAAGTTACAAAGCAGTGCATTTCTCTCCAAGTTCTGTTTGTGCAGGCTTTGTTCAAGCCAAGCATGTGCAGAACCAAAGCTGAGCATCTGCCAACATCACAAGGATCCCAGTGAGTCCATCGAGACACTGCCAGCCACACAGCTCTCTCCACAAGGAAAGAATTTGGAATGCATCATTTGACACAGAACCATAGCATTGCAGAGTCAAAAATCAGAGTCAATGATCCCAATCAACTGCCAAGAATTGGGTATTTTTCTGGCTTGAGCTTCTAATAGAAATATAAAAAATGCAAAAAAGTTACAGCAAGGCTGATGTTACTCAGCTGTCATTCCAGAAATCACCCTTTAAAACAAAATTTGGATAACAAATAAGATGATACTAGTTAGTTCAAGTAAGGTTGAAAAACACAGATTGCTTTTTGAAGCTTCCTATACCAAACCACAGAACTCTGTGCACCATGAATATCCAAAATCATATGTGGAAGTCTATGTTATTAATTTTAAATGCTGCACAAAAGGACTCAAAACAATTGACTCTTCAATTACAATGATGATTTTCATGTGTTGAGCTCTCAACAATGTGCTTAGCTGCTACAGGTGAAGGTTCATTGGAGGGATTTTCTCAGGTTAATTTTCTCAGGTTAATTTTCTTATTGAGTGGGGTGCCTTTTTTTCTACATTATTTATTTATTTGTTTGTTTGTTTAAAGTTACTCAATCATTTTTAAACTAGAACACCTACAGATTAAAATTAATCTCATGCATTACAGCAATTTATGGACAAGATACACATAAATTCATGCTCTAACCACTGTGTTATTTCAGGCTTCAATCTCATGGTAATTCCCTGGGCAAGACACAGAAAGAGCCTCCTTCCCCAAATATTTAGAATATCCAAGGAAGGAACAAAGGACACAGCAGGGTGACAAACATCTTTCTGCAGTGGGTAAATGAGGCTGCATTCAGCAGATCATTAGGGATGGGACTTCACTGGGGGATGGTTTTTGAGGAGAACTGCTGACCAACGATATCAAAGCAGCAGACTGAAAGTGAAGGAAACTTGTGGTTTCTTTATGACTCGGAGATGAATTCTTTCATCAGATTAACCACTTCTGAGAGCATCCGGCGTGTCTGACACACTCGAGGGACAGCCAGGGTCTATTCTGAGGCAGTGCATGCAGGGCTGACTCAGGAGAACATCCTTGCTCAGGAAGGACATTTAATTTTAGATTTCACTCTAAGCAGATGCTCAAACCCAATTGCACTTGGTGAATTTTAAGCTTATCCTCCAAGTCAAGCACGTGCTTTGGCTACTTCCTGAATCCAAGATCATTAGGCACATGCAGGTGGAAATATATGGAACTGCAGAAATCAGTGGAAGAAACAAAAACCTCAGCTGGGGAGCTAATAAAATGCTAATTATTAGAAACAGAAAGTTTCCAGAAAATGAGGAAGAAAACCCAAGTGAGCAGGAGAAGAAAAGTGGTCTCCCACACCAGGACCTGGGGCACCAGCACCTCTCCAGGTCTGGCCCTAGAAGAATTACAGCTGGGAGCATGGATTAAAAAAAAAACCCAAAAAACTCTGTTTCTTAAGCCAGGCTTATAAATTAGAACATTTTTCTGGAAAATGTTCAAATTCAATGAAGGCTTGGACAAAGAATCACAGAATTATTAAGGCTGGGAAAAAAATCTCCAAGAACAAGTCCAACCTTTGACTGAACACCACCTTGTGAGGTGAACCTGAGCACTGAGTCCTCCAAAACTCTGAACATCAAGAAATCAAGTGCATTACTTCAAGTCATCAAGTAATCAAGTTAGAAGACAAACTCCAAACACTCTAGATCTGGTGACCAATGGTGGAGTTGAAAATCAGACAAACATTCAGGTAAGGGGACAAATTCACCAGAAACTGTCTGGATATTAACACAGAAATTAGCCATTGGGGAATTAGTAATTGGAGAATGGCTTTAAGCTGAAGGAGAGCATGGTTAGATGGGATTTTGGGAAGAAACTCTTCCCTGTGAGGGTGGGGAAGCCCTGGTGCAGGTTGGCCAGGATAAATTGATGCCATGTTTTTATCAAGTGAAATCAATTCAGAAAATAATTAAGAAATGATGACACTTTTGTTCTCCAAACAAGCAAAATGTCTCTACCAAAAATCTCTGCCAAGAGATACAATTAGCTGAGGGAAACAAGCATTACCAGGTTTTGGAGAAACACACCAGGATTCTCTGGCAAAGAACAGAAATTGGTGGTCAGCAAATCATTTGGGGAATTAATAATGGAAATGATAAAACTTATTTAGAAATATTTGCTAACAGGAAAGAATACTCCTGTGCTGGCACAAGGATACAAACATTGGTGAAAAACTTGGGGCAAAGTTAATGGAGGAGAGCTTAGAGTAAATGTTTTGAAGAAAACACTGTTGGAGGAGGTAGCTTTTTGTATTACAATCTCCATTTCATTCAACCTCCAGGAAAGGTCATTGATTTAATCAAAAGCTTTTTTTTTTCCCTTTGGTCTCACTCCCAAATGCACATACCATCAAGATCTGGTGCACAGAAATAATTTGAAGCAAATCTTCTAAAAAAGGTTTTGAAGATGCCTGCCAGTAGAACATTGTGCCTCACAGCTATAATATCAGAAAAAGCCATTCAATTTAAATTAATATATTTGGCCAGACAGCTATATTAAAATTCTTGTTGTTTTTTCAGTTATAATGGTAGCCTGTGGTATGACTAGCCCTCCTCAAAAATCTGTGTAGTTATTGCCTTTCTCTTGCCTAGGGTGCATCACATGTTTTTCATTTGGATGATCTGCATCGCGCTACCTCATTAAAACAAACATTTATGCAAAACAAAGGCTGCGTATCACAGGGCAGGGGTTGGAGCCAGATTTGAAGGCTGCAGCCTCCCAAAAGCATCTTTCAAAGCAGAGTTTCCGCCGGCCCAGCTCCACTTGTGCTCGACATTTGTGGATGATGTCAGACACGCGGTGCCCTCCGAGCTCCTCGAACACAAAGCGATGCTGGCAGCAGATGTGGAGCAGGAAGGGTTTGCTGGGGGAATGGGAAGGTTGGGGTTTTTCCTGTCCCCTCTCGGAGCAGCTGCCGTGCCCTGAGGAGCTGGAGGTGCTGGACAGCTCCGCTTGTGCAGGGCCACCACCCCGGGACAACCCTGCCCTCCTCACAAAGTGCCTCCCACCGCTTTTCCACACCTTTGCCAGGTGGGGAAAACCTAGGGAAAAAACACTTCCAGAGCAGCTGTGCAGGGAATCAGGAGGATGGATTCTGTAGGAATTGTGTTTTCTGGGTCATTTTCAGCTAGTGCTTACAGCTGAGGTTGTTTTTGCCCTTAATAATAATTCCCTCCCACCAGAGGAAGAAACTTTCTCACTTAAAAAAAAAAGGACATTGAGGGGCTGCAGAGTGTCCAGGGCAGGGAATGGAGATGGGAAGGGGCTGGAAAACTGCTGAGGGAGCTGGGAAAGAGCTGAGGCTGGAGCAAAGGAGGCTCAGGGGAACCTTGTGGCTCTGCACAGCTGCTGCCAGGAGGGGACAGCCAGGGGGTCAGGCTGTGCTGAGTGTCCCAAGCAAAAGGACAAGAGGACATGGCTTCAGATTGCAGCATGTTGGTTCTCAGTGGAGATTGGAGAGATAAAACTTCCCTGGAAGAGTGGTGAGGCCTTGGAATGAGCTGCCCAGGGAGGTTTGCAGTCCCTGTCTCTGGCAGTGTTCAGGAGGAGTCTGGCTGTGGCCCTTGGGGACATGGTTTGGGGTGATGCTGGTGCTGCTGGGGTGGCACTGGCTGATCCTGAAGGGCTTTTCCAGCCTTGATGATTCTGGGATTCTCTAAAGGGAGCTTCAGATAAACAGTTTGAATGTAGACATTACAGATGCCTGAAGGTAGGTGAGATGAAACCTACCAAAAAAAAGCTAAAATATATGAATCTTTTTTGGCGGCTTTTCTTAAAAAAGAAAAAACACCCAAAAACCAAAAAAACCCAACCAACCAAAAAAAAACCCTAACCAAACCAAAACCTACCAAGATCAACAACAACAAAAAACAAAAACAAGCCAAACCAACCCAAACAACAAAAACACCCCATAAAAAACCCCCAAACAAAACAAAGAAACAACAATAAACCAACCAACCAATCAGAAAACCTCAGGTGCCAAGGTTAATACTTTTTATCCAAATCTCCCAAGCTGCTTACATGCCAAACTTTATCACTACTAATTTAACAAATTTTCCACATGCTGGATTTTGGAAGGTCGTAAAGATGTTGCAGAACCTCAGTGATTATTGTGGTTTTGTATAATGTATTCCTCACATTAATGCTTTATCATTATGTGTCAAAATACATTAATCAATGCAGGCAAATATTTGCATACTTAAACAAAAAATATTTACTGCTTGGCATTTCTGACACTCCACAAGCTCATTTTTAATCACTTATCTTGAAGAGTCAATATCTGTTGCTGGTGAAAATTCAGGAGAATTTTCTACAAACTCCCTCAAAATGTAGCACAATTAATGACTGTATTTATAACTAAATACAGAAAAGGAATTACCAGCCTGTGTGCTACATCAACCTTCCAAAATAACTACGGCTAATCCATATATTCTACAGTCATAAAAAAGTAAATATTTTTAGTTTTTGATGTGGCATATTTGAAGTGACTGACATGAAATTATGGCAAGGCTGTGATGCTTTGGAGGTTGAGGATACAAGTGACTTTTCACTGTGTATTTATTTGTAGGATTTCTGCACTGAAGGATGATTCCAGTGGAAAATGAGCCCTGCTGGATTTGTTTCTGGCCCTGTAGCTTGGACAGTTTCAATTATCCATTAACAAATGTACTACAGGAAATACAGGGAGCTCACCAGTCCCACAGTTTTTTAAGTCAACTTAGTGGATTCAGGCTGGAGCTTGCTCAAGCTATGAATGGATTGATGCAATGCGTGAATTACTTCAAAATAGTATCTGTACAAATATCTGCACATACCTGGAAAAACATGCAGAAAATAACTCCATGTTCATGGATATGGAAGAAAAAAAAAGGATTTAGAACTTAAATAGTTTGTTAAAATATATTCAAACACTTGGCCTTAAGAGTTCTGCTCACCATTTAATCTTGTCATCTCCCTCTGGATGACTCTACTGCCTCTTTTTTTTTTTTAATAGACTAATTATGCTACGAAGTGAGTATGTAATTTCCTTTTACATAGCTAGCAACTTGACTTTAAAAAATGCATGCTATTATCTAGCATTGAAACCTGCCAAAATAAAATAGCAAGGAGTGATATTGTTCATCATCAATAAAAGTATATACAGAGAGCTGAAAAAAAAAAAAGAGGGTGAGGGTTAAATCCTGTCTCTGTTAGAGCCAGGGGAGTTTTATCACTGTCTTCCTCAGAGCCTGCACTTCATCCCAGCTACTCATAACACTTTTCATATTTGATAGGGAACAATTTAGAGTGATAAATAGCAGCCAAATTGCACGTGTGTGTGAGGAGGGGAGGATTGCAAAACAGCCTCAGTGTTGAAACTAAACTACTTCTGTCAGTTTGGAAATGTTTTGGCCTGCCAGGCTAAAGCTGAGTTGAAGCAGGGGAAATATTTCTGCTTCTGCTGGTTATCTGAAAGCTCCAGGCTGGTCAGACTGGCTCCTTCTGGAGTCACATCCTGAGATGGGAAGCTCAGGCTTGCCCAGATTTCAGAAAGGGCCACCAACGTTCACTAGGAAAATGAAATTATTTCTATTACTGTGTCTATGTATCAGTTTAAGATCTAGTTTCAGGCAGAAAAACTGCTTCACATAGCTCTAAAAAATTATATTTTTTCCTCATTTCCTGTTGGTAGAGCCTTTACTGCAAAGTCCTGAATCTGAAACTACATTCAAAATGTTTGTCGCTCTGTCCATCTGGAACATGCTGCAAAATTTCATCTTTGAGACCTGCTACCCATTGATGCTGAACCAACCATCATCATCACCATCACCATCATCATCAAGGTGGGATAAGACCTTCAGAATCATCCAGTCCCAGTTTTAAGGTAATTCTTCTACATTACTTCAGTTTTATTCCAGAGAGCAGGACTCATCAAAGCAAGGAAGTTGAACTTCTTTTATTGCTTTCCTGACAATGTGTTCAGTAATACCCAGCTTTGAAATAGCAATTTCATTTACTCAGACCCTTTAAATGATTTATAATTTTTTGCTTTTTAGGGGGGAAAAAAGCCCAACTCAAAAAACTTTACTTTAAGGGTGTTTCTTATAGAGTTTTGTTTTCATATATAAATATACACATTGGATGAGAAAACATGTTTATGCTTTGGAGTAATGCAGCCAACAGATTATTTGAGAATGGATTTCTACTGATTTGCTACCTGAAAATCAAACTCATTAAAACACACATCGACAGCAATGAAATTTATGTAATTACAGATTCCTTCCTTTCTTTAAAGCACCTCTCCCTTCAAAAAAATGTTTCCTCTGCTCCCGTCAAGTGAAATATTTCAGGAAACTCCCTCACAGCTTATCTCTGGAAGAGGGAGGAATATGATATGTGGTGGGTTCTGCCCACACGTGTGAAGCTGATCCTTGTCTCCCACATCCAAAGCAATTTTTAGCCAAAACTCTTTGCTGGCCCAGAGGGAATAATGGTTTCAAGCTAAAGCCACATGCAGAGCAAGACAGAGAGAAGAGATGCTACCCCCTGTCAAGCCTCTCAGATGTCTGGCTCTAAAAATACTTTTCCCGTGTCTGCCACGCCAAAACCAGTAATATTTACAGTGCTGCTATTACAGCCAGCACTTCCAAAACTGCCTTCTCGTTAAAGTCTCTCATCCAAAACAATTTAAATGGTCTATATCTAAACCACATGAAAGTCTGGAGCAGTGGGGACAGGAGTTATCTGAGCCTCACCCAGCCTGGTTTGCTCATCAAGATCACCAACAGGAACTAGTAAAGCATCTGAAATCATGGGCCCACAGTCCAGTTTCCTGGAAAAATGCTGTCAGCCACACACTCTCTTTTACACAGCTCCACCCAGGCTGTCACAGCCCTCAGTTTTATCGTATTTTTTCAGAAAAGCCCAGCTGACGCCGTGGGAAGTCCTGCATTACCAGATCTCAGCGTTCCCATTAAACCTGTCTTGGAGAGCCTCTACTTAAGGCATCTACTTGTAAGACCATGAGAATTTGCACCTCTCAAAAACAAGCCCCATTATTTTGGAGCTGCTGTTTCATTTCTTGAGGTTGAGAGTTCCCTCTGTAGAGGGCAATGGATGCCAGGCCTGACCCTACAGCTCTGACTCAAACATCCCACAGATTTTAAGAGGAGCATGAGAAGAGAAATTCCTTTCAGAAACTTTCACAGAGGAAAATCACTGATTTGATTTGTTTGTCTTAACTGATGTCAGGAAGCTTTGATCTCCAGCATTAGGCATGCAACAGGGTGTCAGAGGATGGACCAGGCTCTTCTCAGAGGTGCCAAGCAATGGGACAAGAGGAATGGGCAGGAACTGATGCCTAGGAAGTTCCACCTGGACAGGAGGCAGAACTGGGCAGTTCCCAGCCCTGAATAGAGACCAGAGAGGGTGTGGAGTCTCCTCCCTGGGGATATTCCAGAGCCATCTGGACACAACCCTGTGCCATGTGCTCCAGGCTGGCCCTGCTGGAGCAGGGAGGTGGCACCAGCTGCCCACTGTGGTCCCTTCCAGCCTGACCCATCCTGGGATTTTGAATTACTTCAGAATTTTTCCTGGTCTTTAACTTTTGCACCCATATGACAGCTCTTTGCCTGATAAATTCACCCTCCTAAAGGATGTATGAAGTGGGAAAACACTTCTGCCTCCTTTGCTAGCGAGGTGCCATCTCCCCACTGCACAGCAGGTGACTGAAGCAGAGGGAGACCTCAGGATGGAACAGGCAACTGGTAGAGATATGAATCTGTCTGAGGATCAACAAATGAGGGGAGGAGAGAGGCTGAGGGCATTGAGTTTGTCCATCTGGAGCAGAGGGGACTGAGGGCAGAGATCCCCAGGACAGCTCTGATCTCTGCTCTGGGACAGGGACAGCATCCTGGCTGGAGCTGGGCAGGGCAGGTTTAGTGGGATATTTAGGAAAAGGTTCTTCCCCCAGAGGGTGCTGGCACTGCCCAGGCTCCCCAGGGAATGGGGACATTCCCAAAACTGCCAGAGCTCCAGGAGCCTTTGGACAGCACTGCCAGGGATGCCAGGCTGGCATTGTTGAGGGTCTGGGCAGGGACAGGGGTGGCACTGGATGATCCTGTGGCTCCTTTCCCATCAGGATATTCCATGATTCTGTGAAGCAGAGACCACCTGGAGTGTTACCTCCACCTGGTGCTGGCTATAAGGATAAAGTAAAATAAATTTGGTTTTTTCTTCCCCTCATCCTGAAGTGGGCAGGGCGAGGAGCCTGCCCTGGGTGCAGTTTATTCATACATTGTTTAATCATACTGAGACCCTGGCCTCCCATGACCAATATAATCACAAATACCAACAATTTATAAAGTGGTCCCAGTTTTTCTAAAGTGCTGCAGATTTTTCCAGAGGCTGCAGGGACATGGCAACCATTTCCTCTGAGTGGTTGCCATGTCTTCCCCCAGCACTGGCTCCAATTCAGCGATGAGTGAAGTGACTCCTATAAAAATTGTCTGAAAAGCACTCAGGGATTGCTCCAGGATAAAAGCTGCAGCTCCTCACCATATGGTGCAAGTGGCTAGGAATAATGTACCTTCTTGTCAGGAAAAGCTAAAATCTGCCAGAGGCACAGGGATCCTAGCTGGGAATACCTAGCTGATACCATCAGCTTGGGTTGGAGGTTGTGCATTTGGATCTATTTTAAAGGACATTTTCTGTCACAGAGAAAAAAAAAGATAAAATTATTGAATTTTTAGGTAGATCTAAGCAAACATAAAGTATTAAAACAAAACATTTCAGTGAACTCCTAAAGAGACAGATATAAATACATTTTTTTAAATTATGGTAGTTCTACAAGCATTGGTGAAAGGTAAATTGACATACAGAATGGAATTATGAAACTTTAAAAATTCAGAGTCCCATGAAGCCATGAGAGACTTTTGCCCTCCTACGTCATACAGAAAACATTCAAAAAAAAGAAAGTAGCAATTTGTAAACCCAAATTGCTAATCCTTGTACCTCTGACACCTTTAACTGGGTGCTAAAACTACCCAAAATAGCAGTTTGAAACATACTTGGTGGAACTTTTATTCCATTTGATCCGTTGTTATGAAGTTGGCATGTGAATTCTATTTTAAGGGAACTCTTCAAGCCTGTGAATGTACTTTTCCACTACAGAATCAAGAAGCAGCAATGTATGCAAATCCTTTGGAGAGATTATCTTTACCTTACCTTAGCTGCCCAAAAATTCAACATCTAGATTAAAATTGTTGCCTAGGCTCCTTTGAAATTTATTTTAAAATGGGATTAAATATCTTTGGGATATGCCTATATTTCCATGAGCTCTGCAGACAGGTTTAGCTCTCAGAGTTAGGGGAGATGGATCTTGATCCTAAAGTCATAAAGTCTCTTTTCAGTGGTGCCCAGTGACAGGACGAGGAGCAATGGCCATAAACTAAAACTCAAGAAGTTCCACCTCAGTATGAGGCAGAATTTCTTTCCATGGAGGGGGCAGAGTCCTGGAACAGGGAGCAGAGAAGATGTGGAGTCTCTCTCTCTGGAGACATCCCAAACCCACCTGGATGTGCTCTGGTGTCACTGCTCCAGGTGACCCTGCCTGGGCAGGGGTTGGACTGGATCATCTCCAGAAATCCCTTCCAACCCCAACTAATTTGGGATTCTGTAGCAGTAATGGCATGGCATGGAATTCAGAGGATTTCACAGACCTTGTCTGCAGGACATCAGGAAGCAGAAATAACTGGAGATAGGAAGGCAGACAACACATCCTACAGAGCACTTGGCACAGCCAGCCAGTCCAGCCCCTGATCCAAGGGAACTCCCAGCAATCTGGGATCTCACTGACATCAGTGAGAGCTGGACTTGGCTCCCTCTGCATGAACTGATAGTGATGGAAACTCTGAATGAAGCACGTGGCCACTGCTTTGTGCAGCTCCCCAAGTGCAGCTCTGAGAGCTGAGGAAGCTGTAAATAGGAATTGGGTCACCCACATCACCAGTTTAAATCCAGCTCAGCACACAGGTGCTTATTTAGTGTGGTTTTAGTCCAGGCCCCAGAAAACAAGACGTTGTCCACACCTGGGGTCACACCCCTGCTCTGGCAGTCTCCTCTGGAAAGGAAAAGCTTCCTCGAGGGACAGAGACCAAACTATTCTCTGAGGCCATGCCTGAAGGCACTGATGTGATGGAAATGATGCTCACACAGATTCCTCCTGCTCTGAACTGTTCCCTCAGGCCAAAGGGCTCCCAGTTCCTTCCCAGTGCCCAGTCCACATGCAAATGCAGGCATGGAACCCAAGCAGAAACTTCACAGCCTAATACACCACCTTGCAGGGGCACAGCTGATCCTCAGGCTCCCTCACAGCATTTTTCCAAGGACACCACTTGACAATATGGCCAGAGACCTTTATTGTCACAGTCACTGAACAAGTGACATTTTCTTGGCCAGGAGAGACTTATGAAGTGGATTTCTAACACATCACTGACCACCAACTCTTCTGTGTTCTGTTTTTGTATTTCATTTCTTTCTGGAATCTCTCAGCTGGGGCTGTTCAGCCTCAAGAGTCTCCTCCCTGGGGATATTCCAGAACTCTCTGGACACAATCCTGTGTCCTGTTCTCTGGGATGACCCTGCTGGAGCAGGGAGGTGGCACCAGATAAGCCACCATGGTCCCTTCCAGCCTGACCCATTCTGGGATTCTGTGTGATTCTCTCAATACAATTCAAAACCCAAGTATTTTTACACCACCACAGCAGTTCCAAAAGCTGCTTATGGTATTAATTACCATCCCTGCCATTTGTCAGCCACTGCACGACATGGATTAGGGCTTGGCCCAGACAGAATACAAGTGTGCCACAAGCTTAGGACTTTGTGCAGAATAACTTAACAAAAGTTATCAAAGAGAAATGGTTGTCATAGGATGCAGGTTCATATTTCACTATAAATTAGAACCTGATAAGCAAAGAGCCAGAGACCAGTTTTTCAGCATGGGAGAAGATTAATGCAGTGCCTCAAAAGTGGCTTTCAATATATTTAATTGCAGTGATAGTTATTCAGTGGCACATGTTTTTTTTTCATTACTTTTTCAGATGGATTTGTCAGAGCGCAGCGCCTTCTGCTTGGCTTGGTGAAACATTCTGTATTTCCTTCAGTTTGTCCTGAATAACCTAAAAAATACATGACCATGGATATCATCTCCAGTCTGACTGGGCTCTCACTTCCTGCTTTCCAGCTCATTACCAAATGGATTAAACAACACCAGATTTAGGATGCGATTTGAGACACCCTGCCACTGATCTTGAGTGCCAGCCTGAAAAATTAGTTTTGACTATTTTTTTCTTGGCTTTTCTTGTTATTTTTTCTTGTTTCTTTCCTATCCATTTTTAATGGCTGACCGAATGTCACTTTTTCCTTTGACAAGAAAGCTTTCTGCACTGTTTTTTAAAAAAATAAACCCGTTCTTTCAAATCTGCTTTTTTTCTTTTTAGTGCGATCTAAAAAATGTGCTACAACAAAGACTTCCAATTTTCCTTTGGAAAATACGTCCTACTTCATATGGTTGATGGAGGAGGTGTATTTATAACTTTGCCATTGTTTATTATTGCGACTGGTTAGGTGTTATTTTTGCCCTGCAGAAAGGCTTGGAGGTGCTTCCCAGCTCTGCTCTCGTGTTTGTTTTTAAAAGTAAGTACAAAGACTGTCACTCTTAAGTTCCCCACTTCCCCTGAGTCCATACATTTGTGTTGTGAGCAGCAAAGGCACTTCATTCTTCAGGCCTTTCAAAACTCCTGGATTAATACCATTAGGTCTGGGTAACTTGTTGCTATTTAATTTATCAGTTTGTTCCAGCACCTCGTCTGTTGATCCTGGCAACAGAAGCAAAATGCTTTAAGGGCGCCTCTAGAGCAGATATCTAAAGAAAGTCACACACACATCCCTAAAAAAATCCTCACTCCAGCAGCCAGAGCTGGAGATTAGAGGCTGGTTCATGGATGTGAGCCACACCAAACCAAACAGGGCATCCAAATAACTCAGGTCTTTCTGCTGCTGAACGTGTGGTACCACGTCAAGGCTCTTCATAATTAGCACAATCCATAACAGATTTGTTTTTTCTCCCAAGTAGTAAACATTCTCATGCTTTGTTCAGCTGAGGTGGCTGCTGCTCTGCTCCCAGCTGTGTGTGTGCAGACACACGTACCACCATGCCCTGAGCACAGTGTGCTGCAGCTGACAGACAAGCCTGGTCCACAGGGCACAGTCATGGAATCCCAGAATCTTTTAGGTTGGGAAAGACCTCCTAAACCATCCAGTCCAAGCTGTGAGCAATCTCCACCTTGGCAATCAGACCAGAGCACTGAGTGCCACAGCCAGGCCTTCCTTGAGATTCCGTCACCTCCCTGGGCAGCTCCTGCCAAGGCCTGAGCACCCTTGCCATGCAGAAATTCCTGCTGCTGGCCAAGCTGAGCCTCCCCTGGCCCAGCCTGAGGCTGTTCCCTCTCCTGCTGTCCCTGTTCCCTGGAGCACAGCCTGACCCCCCGGCTGTCCCCTCCTGGCAGCAGCTGTGCAGAGCCACAAGGTTCCCCTGAGCCTCCTTTGCTCCAGCCTCAGCTCTTTCCCAGCTCCCTCAGCAGTTTTCCAGCCCCTTCCCAGCTCTGTTCCTGCCCTGGACACTCTGCAGCCCCTCCAGGGCTCTCCTGCAGCACCAGAACTGGACACAGCCCTGCAGAGCCTCTCAGTGCCCAGCACAGAGGGACAATCCCTGCCCTGCTCCTGCTGGACACACAACTCCTGATCCAGCCCAGCTGCCATTGGCCTCTTGTCCCCCTGGGCACCCCTGGCTGTGTCCAGCTGCTGTCACAGCACCTCCAGGTTTAAATCCAGCTCCAGATGACCCCTTGGTGACACAATCACCATCATTATATGGCTATCATCCCAAAAGCACTCACACTCATTAATTCAACCCCAAAGCATGGGTTCAGTGCTGCTGGCCATGTCCACCACATCCTTGCCCCAAAACTGTGTCAATAACAACAAACTCAGGAACTGGCAGGCCTGGACACCTCTGTTTACGTGAAGCAGCCTGGAGACAGACAAGCCAGGGAAGGAGCTGACCTGGCAGCAGCCCCTCAGCTCTCTCCCCCATCCCAGCGTTATTAGGGCTGCAATGGGATCCATGTGTGACCACCCCACATGTGCACGGCTCTTCCTGCGCTCCCAGCCCTGACGTGGCTGGGTTTAAATGACAGCATTTTATTTATATTTCTGCCGCCAGAGGCCTGCAAAGGCTGGGCTAATTCTGGACACCTGCAAGGTCCGTGCAGGGAGCAGCCAGTTGGGAAGAGGGGCAGGAAAAGAGCTAGGAAGAGAGAAGAGCAGCGCCAGCCTCGAGGACAGGAGTGCTGAGAGCAAGGAGAGCTGCTCCCTATGTTTGCTTTGGATCATGTTTTTTGAGAACAGACACAAACTTTGTTAAATTTGGGGTTTGTTTGAGCTGTGTGAGGACATCCCTTGGTCACACTGCCCAGGCACAACCCAGTAACCAACTCCCAGGATCCACGAAAGCTCTGGGATTTGGTTCCCTTCTACTTTGAGAGCATTGAACCAAACAAAGGTGGGGGAGGATCAAATCTGTGCCACAGCAAACCAACAGAAATGCCTTCTCCAAAGCCCACCTGATAGATTTAATATGACTGGTTTTTGGAGGCTATCTATCATTTTTGTTTGGCATGAATATAAATCCAAAAATCCCTTGATCCCAAGAAGGCACTGAGGAGACTCAGTCAAGATTTCAGAAGGGATGTGCTCCTTAAAACTTGGAAAGTTAGCAGATGATTTAATTTTGTTAGCAAATTTGACAGTGCCATAGGAATTTTCCAAAATCAAAGGGCCCTTTCATAGGCTTCCCTACCCAATCCTCAATCCAGTGTCTAAGAATAACATTCAGCCCTCATTAATTAATGATATCAGTCCGAATAATGTCAGATTGCCTCAGAGGCCTTGCTGGGAGGGATGAATCACACCCGGCCGGCTCCAAAGCTCTCCCTCTGACAAACTCCAGTGTGTGATGATGGAAAGCTCAGCCTGGAAAGCTCTCACCCCCCGAGCCCCAGCAGCCCTCACCCTGTCTGAGGTGTGTGGGGCAGACTTGGAGATGTACCCTGGCTGTATCAGGAAGGAAAATATTATTTTCACCCTGGTTAAATGGTGCTGCATCTTCCCATGTACTTTGTGTGACGTGAGCCAGAATGTCCTGCACAGGTCCTCTAATTTTTGAGGTTCCCAGCAGAGTCAAGATTGTATCCAATGGTGAAATGCTACAAAAAAAAATCTCTGTGGTTCTGGCTTTTACCAAAACTACAAACTGAGATTTCTCACCAGCCCAACTCAGCTGATACTATTCCAACATGGGAAAAGACACACCAGCTGTCTCTCTAAATGTACAATTTTACTGAAGCCATGATTATGTATGAAAACATCCAGACTGCTTCCAGAGTGCTCTATCCTAATATTGACATAAAATTGCCTCGTTTCTACTTGCAATGTGATCACAAATCCACGGTTGGAGTTTTCCACATATCCAACACTCTGCTTTTTGCCACGGCTGAAAGCAGTGACTCCTGATCAGTCATGAACCTGAGGTTTGGTCATAATTGTGCATCACCCTCTTTTTCACGTAAATGCTGCATTCCTGGGCCTCATGAAAAATCTCCAGGCAAGAACAACCGCATTGTTTAACGCATTCACATAAATATTTATCCACAGATAAATATCTGTGGATAAAATATCCTCCCTTTCCCCTCAGACAGCCATGAGTGGCCAGGCACAAACCTTGTCCCCAGTGTCCCATTGAACACCCCAATCCTGCCACAAGGCTGAGCCTGGCTCAACCTAACCACGAGCTCAGCAGAAAGGCACATGTGGCCCTGGCTGTGGGATTCTGGCCACAGAGGCGAAGTGTCAGGGAGACAAAGCTGGGACTTGTCTTTTTTTTGTGCCGTGTTTGTTTATCCGCCGCACACGTCGTGCCCGGTAACACGAAGCCACCAGTTTCGGATTACAAATATACCATAAATGCCATAAGTGATTTATTTTTCTGCCGCGCCTGGGAAAGCAAATTTGGCGTTTTTAAAAAAAAAAAAAATCTTAACTTGACGCTGATGGATTCTGATTGCCACTGCAAATATAGATGTTTTTGTTATGCATAAGCACCGTTTTGATGTGATGGCCAAAGCTCTCAAAGGGTTTGATTTGGAGAGATGAAGCCTTGAGAAAGACCCGTCAGATTTCGGGACCCCCGCCACAAACAATTTTCAGTTCAGTAGGACTGGTCTGAGAACAACTTTAATGTGCTGTTTACTCTGAGGCATGTTGGTTCTAAAAGCCACTGACAAGTTTCGCACACAAACATTTGTGTTTGGAGGAGGCGCTGCCAAGTGAGCCTGCAAAAACCATTACATCTAGAATTTGTTATTTCGCTAAAGCGTTCTGAAAAATTACACCGAGCGACTGAGTTTCGAAAAATCTGGAGACATTAATTTCACCCCTGAAATGTGATTTCTTTTAAAATCCCTTTTTTCCTCCGTAGTCCCTGCCACAGGATCCACCCCAACATCTGGAGAGCAGAATCCAGGCTGACAGACTAATGCACATGTGGAGGAGTGTGTCTGCTCCTTTGCTGCTTCTCAGGACAGACACATTGTCTCCCTCTCCTTCTGCCTGTCCCCTCCTTTGCTTTTCCTTCTTTATTTTTTTTTCCCTTTCCTTTAATAAGACTCCACATGTCTTCCAGCTCTGCTGTGAATGTGACCAGGATGTGATATTGCCTTGCACCGACACACAACGTCTGGCTTAGGTGATACCAAGTTACTGCCCTGGCTTTGAATGCCTGCAAGGTTATTAACCAGCACATCTGGCTCTCTCCCTAGGAGGGTGAGTTCTGCAGTGCCCCAGGAATTTCTTTCATACACCACTTTTATTAGCTTTTCAAAAGAATACGGATTACCACTGGAAGGGAAGACTTAGGTCGTTTGCAAACAGATTGGTCCCCAACCTGCTTGCCATGTTTGAAAAGCAACAATAGCCAAAACTCGCTATTTGGTTTTCAGAATTCATCTTCCTTCTTTTTAGCACAGTCTTACTGCTCTTCATCTGCATTAGTGAAACAGGGGCCCATTTGTGATAGACAGAATTAAAAAATAAAAATCCATCATCATGGAAAGCCACAAGGATAACTTAGTTTGGAAATAAAGCTCCCAAAACATTAATTTCTAATCCTATTTTTCCTGCAGACCTCACTCCATGATCACAGAAAGGAAGAGAAATGTGTTTCAGGCTTAATCAAAAGAGAGAAGCGCACGTGTAGCGCCGGAGAGCAAATTTATCTCCTTGCCCACACATGGAAGTTGCACAGGACGTGAAGTTTGAATGCACAAGTGATATTACTGTAATTTCCCATCTGGACATCCCTGTTTCAGTAATGCCAGAGAGGCCTTTTCTGGTTTCATTTATGTCACTTCCGAAGCAGTTTAAGACAAACAGGAAAACTACAAAAAAAAGAAGTCCATGTGGGGGAATTACAGATGAGCTCTCCAGGGCTTTCCTTCTACCTGACCAGCAAAGTTCAACATTCCTGGCCAAAGTTCTCCTGAAAAAAACTTTGGAAACACCTGCCCAGCTCCCTGCCTGCCTCCCAACCCACCTGGAACTCCACCACCCCAGGAGGAACCTCCACCACCTGCCACTGCTGAGCACACCTCAAGTGCAGACCATATTCTCCATGCAGAGCTAAGCAAGTCCAGAAACAGAAAAATAAATTGCTGGACTTGCTAATTAATCTCCTTTTAAAGCCACGTGAGGCCAGATTTTCGGAAGCTGCCGGCACTCAGCAGCTGCCATTGTTCCAAGTGGGAGTTGTTTGGCACTCCCAGCTTTTGAAGGGCTGCTCCTCCACGTAGGTGTTTAAATGGGAGCTCTGCTCTACACTAACCTTTCGCAATTGCTTTTGGCCAGGCTGATCCTCCAGAAATATCCCATTGCAAAGAGCAGTGCAAGCACTCACAGAAAAGTCTATTTTAAAACTGGGCATAAATAGCCCATACTCCTCCAGCCAGGGAAAAGAAACAATATTCTGTGATTTCCCCAACCGAGGGAGACAGCCAGGCAAAAAGTTCACAAACTCCAGTAAATTCATACAATGAAAACAAAACAAAGAGTCCTAATTATGCAAATGAAAACAGTGAATGTTTTCAAGAATGTCACAACCTTACTCGGAGATTTCTGCCAAAAAGAGCAAGAATTTAACTCCATCAGATAAAATCCTGATTTCTTTGGATTAATATCCAAACACAAGGGATGCCTAGTTGAAACTCTAACCATAAATTCTATAATCAGATAAATTACAGCCAACAGAACATAAAGATCTTCTCACCTCCTCAGGTCTGAATCTTCTGAAAAGCCCACCTTGGCAGCATTAGACTTGGCATTATTCAGTCAGCTCCAGCCTTCAAAATAACCACGACTCATTTGGTCCACTAAGGCTCATGGAAATCCTTACAGGGTTTTTTGCTGCGCCTGCCTATAAATTGCATTGTCTTCTTAAGGCTTCCTGTCCTGCAAACAGAGGCACCAGCACAGAGATTCAACTGAGATTGTTTTCCCTCTCTTCTGCTGCTTTTATTTAACACAAAAAAAAAAAAAAGGGGGGGGGGGAGAGAACTGGTAGAAGTTCCTTACAGGAGTTGGAAGAGGACATCTGCAGGCAATTTAACATGAGGGTTTGTTTCTGTGTCAGCTGGCAACCCCTGGATAACTCTGTCATGTAACTTATATGCTAAAACATGATGTAGGACAACCAGTGAGATTGGGTAAATATGGCAGCACATCAGTTTTATTTGATGAAGATTTATACTTTTTCGAAGGGAGCAGCCCTGCCATAAGCTCTGAAAACAAATACAACCCTGGAGCTGTGAGATTGTCCCACCCTGATCTGCAAATCCACCTTCTGCTGCAGCACAGGACAGGCTCTCCTGTCCTTCGAAGAGGAAGAGAAAACTGATTTTTTCAGGTGGAGAGGGGGATTTCTTCATTCCCCCCTGATTCAGCAGGGATCCAGAGCATCCTCCTCAGCAGGATGTGGAAGAGTTCATGCAAACAGGAGGCTGAGCCCACAGTCTGTGCCTTAGCTCTGTGCTCCCTGCCCACTCCAAAAGGCAGTTCAGGAACACAGATCACATTCCGAAGGGAGCTCTGGGGATAACCAAGTTCCCCAAGCTCCCCCATTCCATGTGTTTAACTTCCTCCCAACTAGAAGAATCTGGCCAAGTGAGGAAAGCTCATCCATCCTGGTCCCACTTCTGCTCTTGCATCAGATTTTACAGATTCTGACATTTACAGCCACGCACGTGAATTGGGGCCCTGATTAGATTCAATTGGTGAAATTACCTTCCTCCCCCTTCCTCTTTGTGTGTGTGCATGCTTTGGTTTAGATTATTAGTAATTTAAAAATCAATCTTGCAGTTAAATGTTTAATGGCATAATCGCTTCTGTTGCCTAAATTTGTTTAGCTTGTGCTTTATTAGCATGTAATAACTGAAAGTATATTTTCCTCTGTCTGAGTTAATAACGTCTCTGCGATGGCTGACGCGCCCTGAGCTGCCTGGCTGCAGTTCTGGGACAGCTCTGGGGGAACTGGAAAGACTTTCTAAAGCTGTAACTCAGGAGTCGGTGGCTTCCCTTAACTGAATCCTCAGTTGGCCTCCACTTATGTTTTAAACAATTTTTTTTTGCTCATTGTGAGTTCATTTTGAGGGCCTCTTAGTCCAACTGTTGGGCAGGGAAGTTCTGTTGTCCCAGACCTGGACACTGCCAGCTGTGTCACACTGGATGGGTCAGGCTGGGCAGGGACACCTTCCACTATCCCAGGGTGCTCCAAGCCCCATCCAACCTGGAATATTGAGTATTTCCAAGAATGGGGCAGCCATAGCTTCTCTGGGCAACCTGTTGCAGGATTTCTCCCATATTATTCACAGCCTGGACATGCCAAATTTCTGGGATTTTGGGAAGTCTCTCTATGTGACCAAGCCAGGATGGATAGGAACCTATCCCAGCCCACCCTGGAAGGCTCAGAGCACACCTCAGATTTATGTCCCTCCTTCCCAGCGCTACTTCGAATTTGCAACAGCAGGTTACAGTGTCCCACCAAACATTTACTGCTCTTCAAGGAGGTGATAATGACTGCCAGCAAGTTTATCTTTGATCCAAGGCGATCACAGATGATATGGAATATACAACACACATGCCAAACACTCTTTTAAGCCTCAGCAGCAGAAGAAATTGATCCCTTTTGTGTCACAAAAAAAAAAAAAAAAACCTAAAAACAACTGGAAGCAACAGAAATACTGGCCTAGAGAAGTAGGAGATACAGAGAGACTATTTATAAGGGCATGGAGGGACAGGACACAGGGAATGGCTGCAAAGTGCCAGAGAGCAGGGAGAGATGGGAGATTGGGAATTAGGAATTGTTCCCTGGCAGGGTGGGGAGGCCCTGGGATGGAATTCCCAGAGAATCCCTGGCAGTGTCCAAGGCCAGGTTGGACATTGGGGTTGGAGCAGCCTGGGACAGTGGAAGGTGTCCCTGCCATGGCTGGGGTGGAATGGGATGATCTTCATGGTCCCTCCAACCCAACCCATTCTGAGATTTTTTATCTTGCAGTAAAACTCACCCACATTAGTTGAGTTTAAACATGCTGGTAATGTGGAGGGCAACATTTGGGGTTTATAGGTTATTAGGCAGCAAAAAGCTGAATTTCTGAGCAGGACCTGGTAGTGAAGAATGCACTGTAGAGCCTCTTGGGAAGAGAACTCACTGGCCAGCCAGACATGGGATTTTAGGGGCATAACAGTCACCCTTTCTGCTCTTCCAGATAAGGACAAGATACACTTTTTTGATAAATAAACAAAATTGTACCAGGAATACACGTATTGCACAGAATCAGTTTCTCTTTCTAATTAAACATGTGTGGAAAAACACAAATATTGGCTACTGACTTGAGCCAAAGAAGATTTTCCACAACAAGGATTTGAATTTTCTTGGGAAAGAACACTGGGAGTTTGAAAATATCCTACAGAAAAACAGGAGAAAACTTATGGCAACTGACAAAATAGCAAGTTGGTGAAAGGTATCTAATCAAATGCCCATAACTGTTTATGAGGTAATGTCTGTATTAACAATCTAAAGAAGGACATAGAACAACACATCAGCAAAAGATACTGCACCCTAAAATCAACTTTGGGACACCAACAGGATTGGTGAAATAATCCAAAAGGGTTTTGAGGAGATAAGAACATGGGTAGGAAATAATGAAATAAAATTTCAGATTTAAGGAGGATGGGGTTTAGAACAAGTTGAAATATGAGACTTTCTGAAAACAGAGGGAGGGAGAGGAGAGATTCATTTTTGGACAGATGAAGCACATCACCAAGCCCAGCAGAATCCTTTATCCCTGTCTGGGCTTCTGAGCAGCAGAGCTCCTGGGAAATGCCTTCTGGGTACTACCAGAAATGTAACAAAGTGGTCATTTGTGATCACATTTGTGACCAAACAACAAGGAGAGCTGACAGCAGGAATGGATGCAGCAGTGAGGGGCAAAGCTGCCTGACCACCACCACCCAAAATGGGCTTTGAGCAGAACTAATGTGCACAGGCTGTGGGTGCTTGGCAACCTCCCCTCTGCTCTCCCTATTAATCTCCCTCTTCAAGAAGGTGAGGAGGAGCAAAGTCAGTGTGAAAGGAAGGAGTTTGAATCCGAACAGAGCTGATATACAAAGGTTTGTCAAAGAGGAGAGCAGGATGGCTGAATATGAGGAAACACTTCACAACAATGAGGAATCATCTCAAGAACGGTGAAAGGTGACACATTTCTTGGGATATTTGTGTCCAGATGATGGCAAAATACAACTCCAGTGTATATTAAACTGTAATCTCTGACTTTCTCAGAGACAATCTCCACACATCTTCAGCATTTGCACTGCAGAGCTGTGTGAGGACAGATGGTTTCTGTAGCCCCTTCTCAAGGAAGAAGGACACAGTCCTTTAGAGAGCCCAAGGCTGCTCCAGAGCCAGACTGTCTTGCACCCCTTCCCTTTAATGTCACAAAAAGTGACAGCCTTGGAGGCACAAAACAGCACTGGACACTTGGGCTGTGGATTTGCTGACCCCACAGGCCAGGGTGGCCAGGACCTAGGAAGAGGGGACAAATATTTTGGCAGTGGGTTTGAGATATTTTTTTTGGGTTTAATCCTTACAGGCTGAGATTTGGGAGCCCTCAGTCCCACTTCAGGCTCTAGAGCAGAGCAATAGGAACAGGAGGAATCTTCTTTTCTCACTGTCCCCAAAGTTTTGGTTTTGTTCCTCTTCCAGTTTGTCTTGTCCATCTTTCCCAACTTCTTCTCCTAGCTTCTCCCCACCCTCAGCTTCCTGCCCTGGCTCTGGTTTCCAAGACCATCCATTTTATGATTTCTACCCATCACCAGTGGAAATGTCCAGACTTTCAAATGTCTGGCAGACTGCAGAAATGAGATTTAAACACATCTGACTCCATGTTACAAAGGGTTCACGTAAAGCACGTCTATCAGCCAGAGCAGTGAAAATGCATTTGGTGCTCTTTAGTTTGCTCTTTCCTGCTTATGAAAAAGATAATTTTTGTTTAAAAATGGCCCCACTTAAGGAATTATCCATGCCATTAGTCCCTATAACAATAGAGATTAAAGTCTCTAGACCATCTCCTATCAAAATAACATACTCTTCTTTGAACATGTCATTAACACTGTTTTCCATCTGGTTGCTGGCAGCAATCTTGGATTTGCTCCGAATTGCTGAAAGTTCATCAATTATAGCACACAGAAGCCATTATCTCTCTTTTCCTTTAGAAAGGAGGTATTTGCTCAGGCACACAGAAGAGGTAGAGTTCAAGAGAAAGAAAAAAATAAAAAGAAGGAAGAATTTACTCATTGGAACTCTATGGCAATCATTTGGTTACCATCCAGAATTTTAAGCTGCTGAGAAGTGAATCACAATTTCTGCCTAGGAGGGGATTCAGGAGTTCAAATCCAGTAGTGATTCTGGCATTATTACAGTTAACTGATGTGTGCTGACACAGGAGGGAAATAACACAGCAAACCTGGCTGTGCTGGGGACTCTGAATGAGCACAAGAGTGGAGGAATGCCACCTACATCCATGGTAAAATCTATTTATAAACTATCCATGGTAAACTTTCTTTTCTGAGGACACAGAGTAAGCCACGACAATCATTCAAACAAGATTTAGGGGCTGTGATCCTGCACAATGAGCAAGAAGCACAGTGAAACTCAAACAGTGGTTTTACCCTGTCAGTACTAAAGCAGGGGAAGAGCTCTTAAAGTTTCTCCAGAATAATGAATGAAGTCCACAGTGAGGGGTAAGAAAACGGGATGGAGTTACAACTGTTCAGCTCTGGGGGCTGCTGATACTAAAACCTTTTCCCATCTGTCATGGTGCAGGCAGCAGTTATCCCCAAGCAGCTGCCAGGCACCAGTTTGCAGCCCAGATAATTCTCAGGAGCTTCTTTGATGCCCTAATAATTTTGGGGATTTTATTCCTCTTCATGTATCTGTAACTTGGGTGTAGTTCTGTGCTTATTCTGTGCTTCTTCAGAATGCTGACAACCTGTGTTCCCAACACATTTAGCCAAAACAAAGCTCTCTGGATAGAGATTTAAGGACATATCCGTTACCCTAGGGCCTGAAAATATGTAAACAAAGGTGGAAAGGGGAAGCAGGGCCTGGGGTGATCAATATCATCACCTGAAGGTGTGATTGGAGAATCAGGGACCAATATGCTAATTAGACAAAACTTATAAAAGGTGAAGAGCTCTTGACCCAGTGTCCATTTTGGGTGTAGTCCCTTGAGGAGGACTTTGCTTTCCTGAGTGTACCTTAATGGCCTCAATTAATTTGTCTGCTTTTTATACTCCTAATTTGTCTCGGCCTCTTTTTCAGGCAGCCTGTTTTAGGCATCATGTTCACCTCTCTGCTCTGGGGCTAAAGGCACCTTGTCCCAGCAAGAGGCCACTCCAGGACTTTGGCCCACGGTGGCATCACCAATTCCTGCCTGGAGAAGGGTTGGCTCATTAATCAGCTGCTCCCAGAAGCAGATATTTCAGATTTTCCAGAGCACATTATCACGTGGATTGCAGTGGTGACACCCTGGAATTCAGCAGCACTCCATATGGATCACCTCCTCATCCAGGCTGCACTGGGTCTCAGTTTACTTCACGTGGGACTTTGGGCAAAGCTCTTTGTATCCTTGGCTGGGATTTCCATGTTCTCACTCCCAGCTGAGCTGCCCAAATATTGCTTTGTAAGCAATGAAAGGAGTCCTCTAACGAGGCAAAGAATCCACAAAGACTGAATTTCTGGCTTAGTCAAGACCCTAAAAAGAGACGGGAGTAAACGCTTGGCTTTATCCTCCTTATCCTGGAGGATAATAATAATCCCAGTGTCCTTCCCTTCTTGTCCCCCTTGCCTGTTCAGGCTGAGACTGTGTTGTGCATACAGAACTGCCAGCATAACAAAGACTTGGATCCTATTTAGAGACTCTACAATTCCAGGAAAAATAACAGATTATATCAGACCCAGAATATGAGCCTTAACAAATAAGACCAGTTAAAAAAAAAAAAAAATCAGATTTAACCATAACACAACACATTAGGTACATCCAGCAGCATCTCTACACTGCCATAATTTGAAACCAAACCTATTCTTTGGCCAACAAAGGAGTTCTGAGATCAGGTTTCGTGATACTTCCAGTGACAATACGGGATGCTGGGCATGGAAATGTGCATGTGCCACCACAACTCAGGCAGATAATGCTAAATTCAGCAGTGATTTTCAGAAACTGCTATGCACTGATTCTTTTATTTCTTCTGAGAAACCAGGTTTTCATTCACTGTAGTATCAGGAACAGCTTCCAGATTTGATAACCCAAATTTGACAGATTTAGAGGCAACAACCTCAGTCACATCCACAGAACAAATGAGGTTGTACAGACACAGACCAGCTGAGCTTGGCTTAAAGCATTTGATGCCCTTGGAGAATTTTTTATCAAAAATTTCCTCTTTGACTAAGCTGTCTGGGGTGTAAAATGTTCTCATTCCTCACTTTCTGCAGTGCAAAAGTAGAGTGTGCCATCCACAAGCTGCTGCCATTCACCCATCTCTTCAGCCATCCCACATCTCCAAATCATCACCAACAAACAGAAAAATCAGATATGCACAGACCAAATCTTCCACCAGCCTCGATTCAATGAAAATCACATCCATTATCCCAGGATAGTCACCATTCCTGCCAAATACAGTAGCTTTTTTAACTATAAACCATGCCCTGGACTCCTCCTCTCCCAGTCAGGGCAATAGGAACATCAGTAACTCATTTTTTCTGAGAAGTGATTCCACAAAATCCCCTCACAGTGATAGCACAAGCTAACTACAGTCAAACAACCATTTGACCTTTGCTGAAAGCAGAATTTAACCCCTAAAAAAAGGTTTATTTAAAGGCCAGTATTTACAAAGCAGAAATCCCTAAAAGCAAAACATGCAAATCTCAGGCAGCATTTCAGAGTTTTTCCGTGACTGTGGTTGTAAGAACTGGAGTTTAATGAAAACAGAACAACAAAAATGTTGTTGTTCTGTTTAAAGTGTGTGTAAATTACAGTCTTGCCAATACAAAGCCACAGTTTTATTGATGTGAGTAGCCTTACTTATTTCAGTCCTCTCACAAGTGCTAAATGTGTGAAACTGCTCAAAGGTCACAGTCAAAATTCCCCGTATTTTGCTGAACTGGAACTGAAAATCCGAAAATATCCATCCTTTTTTCTTGTCCACATCAAATGTTTCTTTCCTTTGTGCTTGGACAAAACACAAGGTTATGACTCAGGTGAAAATACACATCAGGGAGCCACAGGTTCACCAGACAAATGTCAGATGCTTCATTCAAGCTGAAAAATGTAAAGCCTAATCTTTAGTATCTCTGGAATGAAGCTGCCCAAACAGAACGAGGACACACACTTTGAGGCTTTCAAAACATTCCCAAAATTGGACAGGATCTGCCTGGGTGCAGAATGGGTAATTCTGGGTAAGAATCCAGCTCTTATCATTTCTCATTCAGGAATGGAGCATGAGAGAATTGAGAAAAGGCTGATTTCAAAATAGCACACACAAAACTCACACAATGCAAATAAAGTCCCCTTTCTAAAAAAAAAGGCATCTCTGAGTATTCATCTTGTCCTAATCATGTGTTCTTTGCATTATTTTTCTGCACAAGTTCAGGCAGAAAATTTAAATTTTGAAATCTGCCAGACCTTAATAATTCAGACATTTCCTAGAAGGTGAATTTTCAAAGTTACAGCTCTAAATGTCCATGAATGGGGCTGTTTCTGCTCATTGAAGGACATAATAGAAACAACACCTTGAGACAGAATGCAGTTAATAAAACAAAACTGCATCAAGGATGATTGTAATGAACCCAGTTTGTCTCTTCTGCATCACAACAGCAATGAGAGATCACAGAAGCATAAAATAATGGAATGATTTGGATTGGAAGGGACATTAAAGCTCATCCAGTCCCATTCCCTGCCCCAGCCATGGCAGGGACACCTTCCACTGTCCCAGGCTGCTCCAAGCCCCAATGTCCAACCTGGCCTTGGACACTGCCAGGGATCCAGGGGCAGCCACAGCTTCTCTGGGAATTCCATCCCAGGGCCTCCCCACCCTGCCAGGGAAGGATTTCTTCCTAATATCTTAGCCTAAATTTCCTCTGTTACAGTTTGAAGCCATTCCCTGTGTCCTGTCACTCCAGTTCCAGATGAATTGTCCCTCTCTGATTCATCATAGCTCCTTCAGACCCTGGAAGGTGCTTTGAGCTCTCCACAAAACCTTCTCTTCTCCAGGCTGAACATTCCCAACTCTCCCATCCTGTCTCCATGGGAAAGGTGCTCCAGCCCTCTTACCAACCTTGCAGCCTCCTCTGGACTTGTTTCCATGTCCTTCTCATGCTGGGAGCACCAGAACTGTGCTCAGCATAGACAGAAAAGACCAAAGAGGCTTTCCCACATCCCCTGCACTTTATCCTGGCTTATTTTTAAGAATGTAGCTATGTCCACTTTTAAAGCCTAAATGACCCGAGCATCCATGGCAGCTTTCCAAAGAATGTGTTTAGACCACAGCAGGCCCTAATGACATAAACAGAAATCAGAAGGATTTGAAGTGGACTTGGCCAGCTTTCCTATCCCAAACACAGCATTAAAGTAATTGCCTTCCTCACACCCTTTTTCAATAAAACAGCAACTTTGGGGTGATGTTCTGCTGGGAACAGGCTCCTACAATTCCCTTGAACACCACCATTACAGAGATTTTTATGCAGATCTCTTGCTGTAATAAGACACTTTCATATTCAGCCTTGCCCTCTCCCACTAACTCCTGTGGTTACAAAAACCTTCTTCGGGCACCAGTTTTGGCAGAAAGCATGAAACTGAGTTATTCTTGATGTTATTTCTGCTGCTGTGGGCATTTAGACAGCATGGAGAGGTACTAAATCCCCTTCAGTGTTTTGAAGTCTTACTGGTTGTAATCCATGTGGAGGGGAGACTCATTTTGGGGGGGTTGAGGGTTTGTTTTTCTTCTCTTTCCATAAAAACAACTGAGGACCAGAAGGCTGTGAATGTGCTGGGTTTGGAAAATCTGGAGAGGGGGAAAGAACAAGCTCTCCCACTACTGCAACTCATCCTAGTAGCTAAACATGACCCAAAAACAACACAGAGGGATAGAGAGAGAGATTCTTTCATTCACCGTGTTTTACAGAAAAAGGGAGTTGTTTAAAATAATATTTCATTTTTATTCTATGCTTCAGTTAAAAATAAGTTGTAAAGTGGAGCTTTTTCTCGACAGAGCTGCTGACTGGTAAATGGCAGCCAAGTGAGGAGAAACTTCATGAAAGAAGTTGTAGAAAATGGAACTTCAAAGAAAAACAGACAGAAAGGCAGTCAGAAAGAATGAAAGAGACTTTAAAGATGATCCAGTGTCACCCCTGCCATGGCAGGGACACCTTCCACTGTCCCAGGCTGCTCCAAGCCCCAATGTCCAACCTGGCCTTGGACACTGCCAGGGATCCAGGGGCAGCCACAGCTTCTCTGGAAATTCTATCCCAGGGCCTCCCCACCCTGCCAGGGAACAATTCCTAATTCCCAATATCCAACCTAAATTTCTCCTCTATCAGTTTGACCCCTATTACTCTCCTTTCACTCCAGTTCCTGATGAAATTTGTGTGCAATACCCCAAAATTACTTGTTCTCTGCACCACATCACCAGCTACATCTGCCAGGTCTCACGTGGGCCAAGTCTTCAGTGAAGAAGGATAAGAAAACCACAGCAATAATAGTAATAATAATAATAATAATAATAATAATAATAGTCTCAATCCAGTAAAAACAAACATCTCCTTCTGAAACGTAGCAAACCAGTGCTGGCTTTAAAGCATTTTACACTATGCACTGAATCTATGTAAGGAATGCTTGCTTGGCTTTGAATTTTTGCATTATGCTCATTTTTCTTCTTGAATTTAATGTTGAATTCAATGTTTGCCATTGGATGTCATGGAGCAGAATCAGAGACATATCAATCCAGTGTTTTTCAAGGAGGTGTATTTTATCAAGCACACCAAATATTAAAGGATGATCAAGGAGGGTTAATTTTAGAAAAAGTTATTTTTAAAATAGCCACGTGCTTCAGAGCAAATCTCACAGGTGTCAGCAACAAAGACTGCAGGGCTGACTCAGACAACAGTGTGTAAATACTGAGGAATAAAAAAGTCCATGTTGGGCAGTAGCACAGTTTATAAACATGCAAGGAAAGCTGTGTATGTGTACATATTCTTTAATTTTATGGCTCTCCAAACGTCTGAGGACTCACAATAAACAGGAAACTAACCTTGATGTGAGCTGCTGGATCTGGGACAGTCTGAATCATGTCCTTTAACAGGCCAACGTGTTTACCAGGAGCTCAGATCCCAAGGCAGCTGCGTGACCAAAGAAACAGAAGTCAGATCATTATGCTTTACAAGTTTATTTTCAATAGAAATCTCTTATCTTTTTATAGACCGATAAGCATCTTTCCTTCCCTAGACCTCCTTGAGATTCAGCACAGCAGAAGCTCTAAGACACTTCCGTCTCCATAGAGTCCTGTTGAGGATTTATTTCATGCAGGAGAAAACAGTCAGCCCTGAAATTCTCATGGAAAAAATGGTCTTTATTTGTAATGGATGATTCTCCCAAAATAAGAACTTGGGACATGCTCTGCCCTGCCCAGCCCCATTATTCACCCGAGATATCAGAGATTTCCACAAGCCACTCTGCCCAATTTAGAAACACCCAGCAGGACTGGGACAGATCTGGAGCTGATATAAAAAAGGGCCATTTCACTGAAGCTGTGCCCATTTACAAGAGCTGCAAATCTGCTCCAGACACTCAATTAACAGCACTTCAGAGCGGGGATGTTCTGGAATCCCTTATCCATGTCCAGTAATGGAGTGCAGAGGGGCTGGGGCAGGTGGGGTGCATTTCTCTGCATGTGTAGGGGGTGGAAAACCATTAAATCCCTTTAAAATCACAACAGCGTTTAATGTAAATAATGTAGGGTGCTACTCAGTAACTTGAACACTAAATTACTGCTAATAAATTGGGATAAATAAATCAGGAAATTAGAAAATGTGGAAAAATGTAGGGACATGAACATAATTTAAAATAATCTTGCCTTTTTCTCCGTTTTGCCTTAAAGACTGGAAATTCCCATTTTTCACACAAGAGGCTTCCTTCTGCCCACAACCTTGTACTCAACTTCTACAGCAGCAAGGAGCTATCCCAGAAACAATACTTTTCCTCTGCATCAGCTTTTTAAATTTCATTATCTGCTTTCACATTTACACTAATTTGGAGATCAAATTGCATTTTTACCTATTGATTTAGGAGTAATATTGCCTGGCTAACACTGAGCTGCAGCTTGCCCCAGAAACAGTGATGTAAGGGAATCATCTATGATCTGTGCAAGTTGAATTTGCATAAATTGCACTAGAAAGTGTAATTAAAGGTATCACATTTATATAGTAGTACACTTCCTCCTTACTACTTAAAACGCCAACGTTTTCCCCTTCAAATCCATGCAAACAAAGTAGTTCATTTGAAGGCCTATTGAAGAAATCCCTAAACAAGCCAAATTCCCATTTTATCCACTTTTCCCCAGCTATCTGGGGATGATCAAATGGGATACTGACATCATGGTTGTAAAGGAAGATTTTTCTTTCCACAGAACTTCAAAAGCAAGAGATGCTTTTTCAGTAAAAGCAGAATTTCACCAGCAGTGTTGTTCAGATTGAAGTCAGACAGAAACACCAACAGCACTGACGTGCTTTTAGTTCCCTCCCTCCCTTCCCCAGTAAATCCATGCCTGCCACATCCTCACTGGATTTATGGGGTTCATATTTTAAGCCTTCAAAACATCACACACAGGATCTGGAAACTGCTGAGATCCACATAAACTGGACACAGAAAATTATTTTGAACCCAGTGTTAGATCATGTTTTCAGTGTTTTCATACTCCCACTGCCACAACTGCACCTCGCCCCCAGTTAGAAGCCCACCCAGGAAAGGGCATTTGTGCCACATCCAGAGTTATTTTGGTCTCTCTAAAGCCTTTGCTCAACTTCCAACAACACCTAGTCTTAGAAAGTACATGCTGAGCTCAGAGGTGGGAGCTCCATCCCAAAAATGCCCTGTGTCACTCAGAATAGACCTTCCTCTCAGAGCTCACACTCGAAGCTCTCAGGGTTAAAGAGGAGGAGTTGTTTAAGCTATTCCAGGCCACTCATTTTACATCTTTTTCCCAAAAAGATGGATCCTTTATGGAAGACAAGACCACAGAGAACATTTGCAAACCAGTTGCCAACTCAGCACCACAAGGAATGGGAATCAACGACAAGCAAATGTTGTCCAATATGAGTTGAAAAGATGCAAATGCAACTGTTCTGGACATTTGACTTTTCCCCTGTATTGGTGTGAACTTAGAAGGGGGGAATTCTGCTTTAAACTCAACCTTTGTATTCTTCTTTTTTCACCTGGATATTCAATTCTTGTTACTCTAAAATGAGACAAGTCCTCGTCTACAAAACACATGATTTTTATCTTTTCACCTCTGGAAATCATGGCTAATAAAAAGCTGCGACAGTTTTCCTTGCTTTTTTCCAAACAGCAATACAATTTTAATTATTTCAACTCCACCTTTACAGGCTGGAATTGGAAGCTTCCAGACATCTGGAACTAACTTGCAGAACCAGATGGTATCTATTGCCAGACCCTCCTCCACCCCCACCCCAAATTTCATGCTGGCCATGTTTGTGCCTGATGGTCTGTGACAGAGTGTGCTTGTGGCTCAAGGCTTTGTCCTGCATCCCCTCAATTAGCAGGGAAGAGCCAAAAATGACACTAAAGCCTGGCTTAGGGAGACATCTCTTTTCAGGAAACTGAAACAAGGCAATTACAACACAAACTGGAAGTTGAACACTTGCTGAAGTGCCTTCCTGATTTAGGAAGGATATCCTGGATAGGGCAGGGAGCAGCCTGGGATAGTGGAAGGTGTCTCTGCCCATGGTAGGAGGATGGAATGAGATGATCTTTAAGATCCCTTCCAACTTAAACCATTCTGTGATTCTATCATTCTATGAAAGAACAACTAGGTAGCCCCAGAGCAGGTTTTCTTACACTTCCTGGCATCCTGAGTCAAGACTAGCACTTACTAATCCAGTTTTCTCAGTACAGATTTTGGGATTGGTTTCCATCCCCTGCTGCATTCAAAGTGTCACACAAGAACAATGGCACTAGTGAGAACCAACAATACTTGAGACAGGAGATGCAAATTCCCCTCTGATGCTCAGGACAGGTTAAAACATCAAGATAGAAACAAATTATTGTACAAAACCAGCCCAGAGCTGGAGTGTGCCAGTGCCACCTCACACAGGAGGAGACAGATAAGCTCTGGAGCCTGTTGTCTTTCTGGGAAAGCATTTGGGGAGTTATGTAAATACATCAAAGGGTTAGGGAATCCCGTATAGATCTGGAGCTCAGCAGATGTGATTGCACTGTTCTTTCTTTCCTGTAGATGTATCAAAAGGATCAAACTTTTTAATGGACACATATATTGCTAAATTACTGAGAGGCTGAACATCCCCCTTTATATGGGGGCTGGATGCAAACCTCTCTCGTGCATTTTCTCACCTTGCAGACAGGAATTCAGGTGCATTTCCAGTAACATGGAATGCCAAAAACCCCAGCAGGTTCCTGCTGATGTGTTCTAACCCCACACTGAAGGGCTGCAATGGTTGATGACTGGGCAGTGAGCAAAGCTGACAGAAAAGGGCTCCAGGCCAAGCTCCAGCAATGTGACACCCACGTGGAGCAGAGCAGGGCTGCAGCAAACACAGAAACACAGCCTGTGCTGCTCTTTTGCCAGCAATGAACGTGGCCCAAGTCACAAATAACAGAATTCCTGAGGCTGGAAAAGCCCTCCCAGCCCATGGAGTCCCAGCTGTGCCCAATGGGCACCTTGTCCCCAGCCCAGAGCACTGAGTGCCACAGCCAGGCCTTCCTGGGACACCTGCAGGGATGGGCACTGCAAACCTCCCTGGGCAGCTCCTGCCAAGGCCTGAGCACCCTTGCCATGCAGAAATTCCTGCTGCTGGCCAAGCTGAGCCTCCCCTGGCCCAGCCTGAGGCTGTTCCCTCTCCTGCTGTCCCTGTTCCCTGGAGCACAGCCTGACCCTGCTCTGGCTGCCCCTCCTGGCAGCAGTTGTAGAGACTTCCCTCAGCCTCTTTTTCCAGGCTGAAAGTACTTATCTACACAGGGAATAATAGTCAAAATACAGCCCCACTTGTAGCCAACAGAGGATAATGAAGGGCTGTTTAATCAGCAGCAAACGAGGTGCCAGAATTGCTGGGCCAGATTCCTGGTGCACTGCAAGCAAGGACAATATTAAATGGTGACACAGCTCTGCCTGCAGGACTGTGGCTCTGTCCAAGAAATCTCGTGTCCCTGCTGCCTGAGATGTGAATGTCACACAGGAGAACAGCTCTGAATGGCACTGACAGAACAATCAAACTCAAAAGGCTTGAGAAAGCTCCCTTTCCTGTGCCAGGCACCCAGCACTGGGACTGCACACACACACAGCAGTGCACACTCCGTGTGATGAATAACCACAGTGGCATCACACCAAATCTCCACCAGCAGGACTTGGGATGTTTACCATTACTCACAGGAGGTGAATCCACGAGCAGCTATGCAGAATATCCCAGGTCAGTGCCAGCAGGACTTTCAGACCCCCTCACATTGTCATGCAACTGGACTGGTCACATATTTTAAAAGAACTGATGCTTTTCAGCTGTTGGAAAACTTTTGAGATGTCCCTTGCTGGATTGTTTGTTCAGGAAATCTCCTTTTTGTGCCTAGATCCCACCAGCACTGGTAAAACTGTGTAAAAGAGAGAAAGGCTGGGATATTCAAAAGACAGAGCACTATAAACCTGCTCTCAGTGTTGTGCAGAAACAGCATAACCTCCAGTTGTTCCAGGCTGGAGCTTTACTTCTTTGGTACATAAATATGCTATGTGCGATTTTCAGCCTTTCTGGACACCTAAAATAATTCCAGTTATGCTGGGAACCCTTGTCTAGCAAATTTAAGCCAAATTTAGGCTTGCTGCACTTTAGACGAAGCCTACAGATGCAAGGATCCACTAAGAGAAAAGCAGTATGCAGTTAATCTGCTGTGCTGCTTTATTGAAATTATTCCATTGCTACTAACTTATTTAAATTAAGTCCTTTAACAGGACTATGAAGATAGATGAAATCCTCATCCACTGAAATAAACTGTTTGCACCAGCCCACAAATTCACCCACCCTGCCTTAGCTGATGTGGGCAAATCTCAGGAGCAGAAGATCCTTACAAGTTGGCAATTTGGGAACTACTAAGCAAACAAAAACCCCAGTAGGATCCAGTGAAGAAAAGCTGTAGAAATGTTTATCATTCAGCATTTGTAAAGCAGATAAGTGTGAAACACCACAACTCTTCCACTGACAGGAAGCTATGACACAGCAGAGCTGCATGACATGAGCTTAAAGTTTTTATGTTTAACTTGTGGTTGGGTATAACCACTTCAATTTTAGGGGATTTTTTTTTCTTCTTTCACTGTAACCTCTCTGTGTTTTAACAGGCTCAGCAATAAAACCCTGAGGAAAGATCCTGCACACTCAAAAAAAGGCTACTGCCAAGGCTGTTCACCTGTAGTCAGTGGTTATTTGCTGTTAGGGTAAGATTTCATGATTGCAGGTGGATACCATGAATAAAACATCAGCAAAGGGAAAATCTCCTTTTTCTTTCTTTTCTAAAAAAATTTTTTTAGAATTTTTTTCAGGAAATAAGGGAAACTTCCACATCCAACCCTCCTCCTGGAAAGCCTCCTGAGGATTTGATTTGATGACTACTCTGACAAGTTCTCTCTGTCACACAAGGATAACAGTATTTGTGTCACTCAGATAAGAGCACTGGCCTCACTAGCAGCAAATCCTCTTCCTGATGGGGTTCCCTTCCAGCAGCAGCAGCTGGAATGCAGTGAGTCCTGGTGCCCCTGGAGACTTCAGGACAAGGCAGGAGGGAGTAGTCCCAGCTCAGGGCTGCAGGAAAAACCTGCCCCTGCAGAAACAGCTGTGGGTTCAAGCTGTCCATGACAGCACAGCTGGAATATCACCATCAGCAAGTCAATAACTGAAGGACAAGCCACTGTCACCAGCTGTTTGGGAAGCACAGATGTCCAGGATTGGCTCTGGACTAACAGCAGTACTCAATGTCCCTGAAGGCTGTGGGGACAACACGATGCAACATGTCTCTGCCATCTGTCTGTGTCTGGCCCTCCTGGAGTTCATTGACACTGAACATGGGTTTTCTTCTGAGTACATTTTTCTTGGAAGGGTCAGCTCTACAGAAATTCCCCTTTGAATGCAGAGCTGATGGAGAAGGCAAATTTCTGTGCTACCACCCAAAAGTGTCTGTGCAGCTACTGCTTATCTCACGTTCCAGCCCATGATCTCAGGGGAGGATACGGCCCTAAATTAGCTCATTTACAGTAGGAACTTTAAACTACAGCCAAAAATATTTGGTTTTATTAGTACTCCCTATATAGTACGCCTCTGACCAATAACTTGTTTTATTTATTTTTCTGGCGAATTACCATGCTCTTATTCAAAGCCATAATGAGGATTATATATCAATGTGGAATGCAGAGCAGCCATTCCTGAAACTCCCAACTGCAGTTAAAAGAGTTTGGAATTCCCCAAACACTATCTCTTCAGCCCAGGCCACTTACAAATGTGGTTAACATGAATGAAGTAATATCTTCGGAAAGGAAGGAGACTTTTGAGTCACGTCTGACACATTTAACTGCACCAACCACTTTCCATAGCTCAAGATTTTGACTGTGTGTCTTAATACCAGGCAGGGGTGTTTGATAATAATTACTCCCTGATGCTTATCCTGTTGCAGGATACTTGGACACACACAGGATACCAAAGGGGAAAGTTAAGGCAGGAATTCAAGACTTTGTGCCCTCCAAGTGCACAAAGTCTGAAATTTCCGAGTAACTACAGAGCTTACCAGGAAAGTTCTGAGATCCAGTCAAATTTGCTGCCTTGCTACCCCATGCTAGGGCTGCCCTGGCAGATTTCTGTGTTTAATTATTCAAATTCAGCTCAAGTCCCAGTTTAGCTGGAGGTGTGCACTAGTCAGCCCTGAAGAGAACAGAGTAACCACCACATAATTCCTGACTCAGGTTATAATTATGGATCTTAGTTGTCTACAGAAATACGACTTTCCAAAGAAAAACACTGCATTGTAGAAAAGCAGGGTGACATCAGGAGAGATACATAGTGACAAAGAGTAGTTACTAATTTGCATTCAGGCCACTGTTAAAGTCCAAAGCTGTTTCAAACATTTTAACCAGTGCTGCACTTAAAATTACATCTGAGGAAAGATACACAAGCTGCTTGCAAAAGAATTAAAGGCTAATTATCTCGAGGTTTAAGCCATAAGGTAAGGAAAACTTGTATTGCCTTTTGAAAAAACAAGTGGAAGTGTTTTACAAAGCGAAACAAGATATATCTAATTCAATAATAAATTATGTATAGAATCATGGAATCACAGAATGGGTTGGGTTTGAAGGAATCTTAAAAATCATCTGGTTCCATTCCCTGCCATGGCAGGGACACCTTGCACTGTCCCAGGCTGCTCCAACCCCAATGTCCAGCCTGGCCTTGGACACTGCCAGGGATCCAGGGGCAGCCACAGCTTCTCTGGGAATTCCATCCCAGGGCCTCCCCCACCCTGCCAGGGAACAATTCCTAATTCCCAATCTCCCATCTCTCCCTGCCCTCTGGCACTTTGCAGCCATTCCCTGTGTCCTGTCCCTGCAGCCCTTGGCAATTGTCTCTTTCCATGTTTCCTGCAGCTCCTTCAGGCACCAAAAGGCCACAAGGAGGTCACCCCAAAGCTTCTCCTCTCCAGGCTCAACAATCCCAGCTCTGCCAGCCTTTCCTCCCAGCAGAGCTGCTCCATCCCTCTGCTCATCCTGCTGCCTCCTCTGCACTCTCTCCAGCAGCTCCAGCTCCTTGCTGTGCTGAGCCCCAGGGCTGGAGCAGCTCTGCAGGTGAGGTGTTGTATCACCATCCCATGCTGGGTGTTATCACCTCCTTTAACCTTTCCTTGGCTTGGCCTCTTGGACTTCAAGGCCATTTTTTAAAGAAAGATTGGTGGTTTGGACAATGCAGGCATTCTGTGCTCACTTCTGATTCCTGAATTTTCCAGGCCACAAAGGTTCCTCTGTGAACCCAAAGGACAGACGATGTACAGAATTTTAGACTAGATCCTCTAGCTGCCCTCTAGCTGTCAGATACCTCTGCCTCTAGTTTTAATTTTGTTCACAGAAGATCTGTTTCTAATAAGCCCGTGGCAAATTGGAGTGAAGAATCAAGACAACTTTTGCAGCACACACAGCAATTCATATTTTAAACTGCATTTAAGCATCGAGTACAAATTGACAGCATAGGCTTAATAAGCAAACAGTAGTAATTATAAAAACTCACAAATAATTGCATGAACACCTCACAGCTTTTTCAAGGATAACTACTTGATTAAATTTGCATAATCAGAAATTACATACACCATGCACCTTCTATAATTACTGAGTACATTAGACCTGTGTATTATTTACTGCAAATTATCCAGCAGTTCCGTCAAACCCAGAAGAGTCCTGAACTGTTACAATTAAAAACAAAATCTAAAAACGGAAGAATCTTCATTTTCTGGAGATCTAAAGTGTAATGACAGAAATACACGAGCAAGAAAAAAAAATAGTTAACATTTTCTCTGCTTTCAATAAATTTCTTCAGTTGTCATATTCAAGAAACGTATATGTTGTTCAGGAACAGAATGTACTGGCACTGAATCTGTTGCATGCAAGCACTCACTTTGGGGATGCAACAAATGTTTCTGTAATCTGCCCTGGAAAGTTGTCCTCCTTTTTCTCCCCCCAGGTTTCTGGGGATGCTTCTCATTCTGATGAGGAAAATTAATGTTTTAATGAGAATTTTATTTTTTTCTCCTTGTGCTTATGGAGTCACTTTTGTTGGTCCAGGGGGCTGCACAGAGGGGAGGCCTTGGGGCAGTCATCCATAAGGCAGCTCCAGTGAATACCTTGGAATCCATCCCAAGAAAAGCCCATTTCTGGAAGTGTTCAAGGCTGGGGGCTTGGAGAAACCTGGTCTATAAAAAGTGTCCCTGCCTGTGGCAGGGGGTTGGAATGAGGTGATCTTTAAGGTCCCTTCCAACCCACACCTCTCCACGATTCCATGATAAACTAATGTCATTTCCCAGCCTCTACCTGCACACCCATCATGACCTTAAAGAAAAGAAATCAAGCTGGACATCAGGTGCTCCAGGGAGAGTGAAATAAATGGAAACTTTCCCAAAAAGAAGCCTGGCACAGCTCAGGACACTCAGTGCAACAACACTTGACTGAGATGTCCTCCAGCAGAGCTTTGTCTCCCAAGGCATTTGTGGCACCTGCTTCCCTTCTCCAGGCATGTCTGGGTGTCCCATTTATGGGACAGCAGCAGCAGCAGCAGGGATGGATGAGTCCTCTGTGAAAGGATAAAGAAAACAGAAGGGTGGAAGGTCCTTCACAATCCCCTGCAGGGTTTTTCTGTTGTTTTGAAACTGCACCCTCAGGATGGCAAAGGAGCTTCACAGGGAACATCAACACAAACAACATGACTGGCAACACCGTTTTTTTTCTTCAAGTATTCTAAAGACGAAGTGTAAATACTTGTGGTGATCCTTCTTCTGCAAATTAGTAAATTAAGGCAACTTCCAGTGGAAAAGATTATCTGACTGCATAACAAAACTAAACAAGTCTTTGAAGTTCTTCACACCAATCCTCCTTTCTGTTACTAAGTGCTTTTTCACTCCTTTTGTATGCCTTTGGCAAAAAAACCTTTCTTTTTTCTTTTTACTTGTTGCACTTTCAGTTCAGATGTTGGAAAGCAAAAGGGGAAAAAAAAAAAAACCAGAACAGCTGTATAAACACAAGGTATTTAAGAAATAAGTGATTTCCATTAAGTGTTGACCTGCACTGCAAAAGCTGTTCAAATACACAGATCAGAAAGACTGGCACCTCCATTGCAGCTTGAATCTCACTTTATCAATAAAAAATGTTAATGCATTACTAAAATAGAAATATGCCACATCCTTTGCAAGAAAATACCTTGGAAGGATATAAGTCGTCTTCAATAATGCTTTGATTTGTGACCTTAACGGCTTTGTTTTCATTTTTATTTTATTTCAAATGCATTTGAAGAATGTCTATAAATAGCTAATACTGACTGAATGTATAATTTTAGGCTCATTTTCTCAGCATCTGGATTTTGAAGTACTTTGCTAGATGAAGCATGGACCTGTCATCTGTGAAACTGTAAAGTCGAGTGTTCAGAAAAATAGTATTTTAAGGATCTAAATGTATTTGTTAATAGTGAGTGCAAAGCAGTAATATTAAATTTATAATACATTATTGAACCTGCAAAGCAAGTTTTTAAACAAAAGGCAAGTTTGACTTAGAAATTCAAAGAAACAAATTTCAAGTGGAAGAAACACTCGTCATTTCTATATATACTGCAAGGGAAATGCCTGTATTCTTCCTCACACACTAAAAACAGAAGGAAGAGGAATGCATTTAGCTCACCAAACCTGAATTCACTGCAGGCAAAAAAAAATCGCAGCAAAAGCAGCACAGAGGGTTTTGCATGTGGATAAGAGAAAAAGAAATATTAACAATTACTACATGTTTTATTTCCAGCTGGAGGAGAAAAGTAATTCCAGGGTTAAAGCAGGTTTTCCCTCCACCTGGGAGGGCCCCAAAATGGAAAAGAGACAGAGATGAAACCAACTCTGCCCTTTGGAAGCAGTTCCCCCAAAACAAATAGGAATAGTTGTAATGTCTAAAGACAAGGAATCATCACAGAATCCCAGAAAGGTTTGGGTTGGAAGAGACCTTAAAGATCATTTTATTCCACACTTGCCATGGCAGGAACACCTTCCACTGTCCCAGGCTGCTCCACGTCCAATCCAGCC
Source organism: Entomyzon cyanotis (assembly GCA_024500445.1). Lineage (NCBI taxonomy): Eukaryota > Metazoa > Chordata > Aves > Passeriformes > Meliphagidae > Entomyzon > Entomyzon cyanotis. The sequence continues at coordinate 2,746,387 of JAKEPQ010001016.1, forward strand.
TGGCATTGGACACTTCAAGGGATCCAGGGATATCCATAACTTCTACAGCTTCTTTGGGCAACAAAATGAATAGAACCTTGCAAGGATAAGGCTGCAGATTCCTCCTTGCTTAGCCTAAACTCAAAATCAGGGTTTAATGGGACAAATACTTATGGTCCAGACTTTCTGTAGATGTAATAGAAAGCTCGGGAATGGGATACAGGAGGGGTTTTTTTAAGCACTGGGCCCTTTTATATTTAGTTATTCTGTAATTAGTTGTTTTCATTGACATAAGGCCTACAGATGGGCTGATCCACTGCTGCAGAAACAGGGCCAGAGTTTATGATCATACTCTGTTTATTGCTGTGCCTTCCATGAGGGCTCCCAAAACCACCCAGCAAGCACAGGACTCCATCCCACTGCTGTCAAAGAGCAAAACCAGCATGGGTTTCAGCCATGCAGGATCAAACTCCAACCACTACATGGTTTCACAGAGCTGTTTCACCCAGCTCTGAAGGGGTTTGAGGCTGGAAGGAAGCAGAAACTCTTCCAGCAGGGAATTCTGTAGCAGAAAATCGCTAATTCCCAGGACTGGCAGAAATATAGGGCAGTTTTAGAGACAGAAATAATTCCAGTTTCTTTAGCAGGGGAAAGCCAGATAATGCCTTGCCCATTAAACTGGTGGATTTGGGATGGTATTTGAGGGCTGTGCCTTAAAATGGGAATTTTGTCATGGGAATTTAACACACTGCACCCCAGGCTGGCCATCTACCCTTTTTTTTCAGTCTATACATAGGATACCTTGTCACAAAGACCCAGCCTCAAATTGTTCTGATTCTTCCAGTCCTTTATAATCAACATTTTTCCTTTGTTCTCCCCCTCCAAAACAACAGATCCCATCTCAAACTCTCCTGCTAAAAAATTATGAGACATAGACACATAATAATGTTGAGATTTTATGGTGGTTCTAAACCTGACTGCAGAGTGTGAGTTTAGAATAAATTTTTATGTACTTCCATGCTTTTCTTTTTGTCTTTCAGTCCCTCTTCCCAAAAGATGCTACTGTAAGCAAGATCAATCACTATATTTTAATACTACAAATAATTCCCATTCTTTTTTCCTGCTGCCCTCATTTGGATATCTCCCCAGCTCCCACTATACCTAAGAAGGACATTTCTCCACTTCCCATTATTACCTAGGAACTGTTCACTTTTTTTTTTTCACTTTTGATGTCTAAAACATTCTTAATTTCCAGGTCTTGCTCCTATCCCTCCACTTGATGAGAGCTGAAAAATATTTCACCCAAAAAATATTGAACATTTTTTTAATTGCAAAACCCTGTTGACCTTTCTCTGCACATTCTGAGCAGCTCCAACACCAATCTCCAGTAGTGATGGCAAAGTGAGCACAAGGCTTTTGTGTCAGCTGCAGAGATGCTGTCAGTGGAGGCAGCATGACCAGTGGGACTTCAAACACAGTGTTTGGCCTCAGATTTCCCAAATGGTGAATTCCAGCATGGAGATCTAGCAAAGAAAAACCAACTTAAATGGCAGAGGACTGCCAAAACAGCTGTGGTGTTGAACTGTGAGCCTTTAAACTGCTTTGTGCTTGACAGGAACTTACAGTGTAAGTCATTATCTCTGCTTCTATTTTCTTCATTTACCCCTCATCAAACCGTTTCTAAACTTCCCACCACGGGATACTGATATGAGAGCTCACCTGCAGAGCTGCTCCAGCCCTGGGGCTCAGCACAGCAAGGAGCTGGAGCTGCTGGAGAGAGTGCAGAGGAGGCAGCAGGATGAGCAGAGGGATGGAGCAGCTCTGCTGGGAGGAAAGGCTGGCAGAGCTGGGATTGTTGAGCCTGGAGAGGAGAAGCTTTGGGGTGACCTCCTTGTGGCCTTTTGGTGCCTGAAGGAGCTGCAGGAAACATGGAGAGAGACAATTGCCAAGGGCTGCAGGGACAGGACACAGGGAATGGCTGCAAAGTGCCAGAGGGCAGGGAGAGATGGGAGATTGGGAATTAGGAATTGTTCCCTGGCAGGGTGGGGAGGCCCTGGGATGGAATTCCCAGAGAAGCTGTGGCTGCCCCTGGATCCCTGGCAGTGTCCAAGGCCAGGCTGGACATTGGGGCTTGGAGCAGCCTGGGACAGTGGAAGGTGTCCCTGCCATGGCAGGGGTGGAGCTACAATGAGATGTCCTTTAATGTCACTCCAACCCAAGCCACTTCATGATTCTGTAATGATTCCATGAATTACACCCCTGCTCTGGCCACCTGTTCCACTTGTGGCCACCCTTAGAGCAATCTGTTTTTTATTCTTATTCCTCATCACAGTTTCCACTGATGCAATTTAAATTTCAACCCACTGGACTTTTGCTGAACTCCTCTGAGAGGAGTGTATTTCTGTCTTCTCTACACCTTCCCATTACATCACCAAAGACCATAATTTTATTAATTCTTTTTGTCTGTTCTGCAAACTTTGGACATTTTCATTCATTGTTTTGACCTCTCTGCTCAGTGCTACACTGTCTACTACCTGACTGTTGTAGCAATTCAGTTCAGCTAAGAAAGAGATTTAACATCCATCTCTGTGGGTACACCTGCAGATGTTTTTAGTGTTACAAGTGAAGGCATTATTTCAAGAGCACATGAACCTTTAAAATTGGCAATTAGTCTATATTCCATTTCTGAGAGATAAACAGGCATTGTAGGTATCTCACACTGACTGCATGTTAAAATATCTTTTTGCCATCCGTCAGTGCATTAAAAAAAATTGGCATGTGGCCATGGTGGCCTCATCAATTCTTCAAACCACTGACTTGACGTGTCGTAACTAATGTATGATCACAGCTTTAGCAGGATTCAAAGGCCTGGTGCTGCTCTGAAACTTCATTTTGGGTTCTCTGAAGTTATTAACTATTGGAAAAATTCAGGCATGTCAGTATTAAAGACCTTTCATTAGGCATGTTAGCACGTAGATTAAGATCTATGTTTTTTGTACCATCAGTCTTGCTGTTCCTTAAAGAAATGCAGCCCTAAAAGAAGGAAAAAAGCAAGCTGCAAGTTCAAAGAATTTAACTGAGTAATGCAAAATATTTCCTTTAAATGCAGATCCAATTTCTTCCACTTTTTTATGTACCAGGTGTGTATAAATGTCAATACCCAACCTCTGACAGCAGTGACTCTGCCTTTTCAGTAGCAAATAATAAAGTAAATTACTGTCCTCTCCACACTGAGCTTCGACTTATCTTTGTGCAACCTGCTAATGAAATAGAGTTGGGATGACAAAAACAAATCAATATTGCCACTTCCACTCACTGTCTGATCTTGCAGTTGCAATGAGGCACAATTTTATAACAAAGCAACTTGGAAGTTCACTTTTAGTGTGTTTGCAGGATGGGCTGTGTATAATTCATGTGCTTCATCTTCAAGCAGCTCACACTTGACAGAGGAACTCCTTGAGCAGGTAACTGAATCTCAGATATTAAATTAATTCCATTTTGCCTCAAGCAGCTGCTCCCAACATCCTTTTCCCCCTCTCCTCGCAGAAAGGCAGGAGGAGACGAGCTGATGCTTCCAGAAGTGCACAAAGCACAAGTATTTGACAATCTCCATCCCACTTCTGAGGTCTGTAGGGCAGCTGGGGACCCACAAAAATCCTCCCTCAGGGATACCATGCTCACCATCAACAGAAAAACACCATGCTCTAAATATCTTCCCTTTTCCACTGGCTGCAGAGGGAGTTTAATGGAGACAAAGCACCCCTCACAGCAGTTCTGCTTAGCTGGGAGTAAGCAGGGCATGTAGTCATGGGGTACGGAACAATTAGACCTCGTTTATATTTGTGAAACAATTAGTCATTAATTAGGCCGGTTTCACATTTGGAAAAGGGGAATAGCTTTAATTAGAGTGGAATTACATCCCTCTGACAGACTTCAGAGGGAACTCTAATGGCAGGATGCAAACTATAAAGTCTGCCAGGCTTTTACAGCATTTAATGGCTTATGGAGCATATTGGAAGTATACAGTCCTTCCAGTGTGTATAACAACCATCTGCCACAAAACCCCACATCCCTGCCAGGATCACAGCTACTAAACAGGGGAGAAAAAGAATTTTAAAACAGTAACCAAATCCCCAGCTTGGATAAAGTATCTTCATAGCTGCATTTGGGCAGCTTCTCTCCCTAATCTAGAAACTTCTTCTCTCCCCATGGAATTCTTGCCACAGAATATAAAGAAAAAAACGATGTGGCAGTTAGGGAGATAAATATTTAATGTATGGCTATGAAGTACACTTTTTCCTCTCCAGTCATGCTGTTAACTAGAGGAAGGGTCTGCACGTGAACTTTCAGCCCTAAATAAGTAAAATTAATTTAATTGATGCCTTCTGTTCCTCACGCTGGGGCTGAAAATGGGCACTGGCCTCAACATAAAAGTTTCTTGGGAGCTGCAATTGTTCTGCAGCTTAGTTTGCCTTGCCCTAGCTTAAAACCCCTTCCATGGGGATAAACAGCAAATCTACCATTGCAAGGTATGGGATCACTCCTGTAGAGCCCAAGGAATTCTTTCTGGAGTTTGACTTTGAGGTAGGACAATCCAATCAAAGATATTTATCTAAAAAATACAAGCACACTCCCATCCTCAGAAATCAAAATGAGCGAGATGGAACCATAAGCAGATCATGTTAAAATCTTAGCAGGGACTAGCATGGATGCATCCTAGTTCCCATGTATTTCCACCATGGAGCTACAGACTCTTCCATCCTCTGACTAAAGATTTCATTAAAAAAACACAAACTACTACTTTTAATGTTTTAAAGCACAATTATGGACACCCACAATGGCTGTGAAACAAATGAAAGGGATTTAAAAATAATAATTTGGGCTTAGGACCAAGAACTCCTTATGAAAAATTTCCTACCCCTATAAATACTCCCCTTTTTCATCTCCACTGTGGAAAAATGGGGCATTTGTGGAAACTGAATCTCAAGCCACTCAGAACTACTGGTTTAAAGCAAAACTTTGGGTGCCATAAGCTTGCTGAAAACCAGCACAGGTGATGCCCTACAGCCAAAAAGCTCTTCCTGCACACACTCATACAAATTAATAGGTAAACAGTGCACAAACCATGCATAGATGTTATTTTCCATAATCACTGGGAAGAAAAAAAATCACTGTGGGAGTAATTTCATAGACAGATTGCCTGCTCATCTACCATTCCCTCAGGACACAGGCTGTCTCTAACACAATCATCAGGTGAAAGGCAAATAAAAGGAAAAAGCATAATATGTATGAGGGAACGTACACACAAGTAACAAAGCAGTTTATTCCCTAAAAGATGTTCCTTTCCACAGGAAAGAAGAAGAGAAATGGCACAGAAAACCAGACTAAAACACTGGCTGTTATGTCAGAAGATCAAGGAGGATAACTAACACCCTGCTTTTGCTAGTCTTCACTTTATTACACCCTTTGGAATAAAGTGACAACAGCACACACAGTCTGGTATGCTCAGGTTGCCCAAACCTTATTATGACCACCATGGACTTTTAAATCCTCTCTTATCTTAGAATATTTTATTGCAGGCCCAGGTTAGTTTATCATTTTACCCAAAAATATTTTTTGTCCGAGTTTTTTATATAATCATTGCATTTTGCACTTTTATGGTACAATATTCAACTTTACCACGATCACCTGCATGTCTTGATGTACCACCTTCATTTGTGGAAAATGAAACCACAGTGTATCATTTTCTTGAAAACACTCCATTACAGTCATTCAATTATTGAGAATGTTCAATTCTCTCTTTGTTTCTAATTATTGTTGAAAGAAATAAGATAGAGGTCTTCTCTAATCACCTGTAGTTTCCAAAAAAACAATACCTATTTGTTATTCCACTGCAGCGGTGATGAAATAGTAAAGGAAAGATAAAGATAAAATCAGCATTACACTGATTATATCACGGCCAGGTTGGCAGAGGCTCTGAGCAGCCTGGTCTGGTGGAAGGTGTCCCTGGCCTTGGCAGGGAGATGGAACTGGATGATCCTCAAGGTCCTTCCAACCCAAACCTTTCCACAACTCCATGATTTACCAGCATGGCAGAGGCTCCACCAGGCACTGTCTGGAGTTGGCTCCCTCATACACTGAGGTCTTGCATTGCTGAGATCTGTCCAGACAATTTCTCCATGGGACAAACCCAGAACATTGTTGCAAAGTCCAGACAAATTTATGCTGGGAGAGCGAATTAGAATTTCCTCCCTTGAAATTTCTCTCCTCACATTTCCCTCTGCCCAAGACTTTATCTGTTCTGCTCGTCTTGGGGAAGCCACAGGAATGAAAAAAAAGGGAGGCTTTGTCAGGAGCAGGACTGGACTGTTAATCAGGAAAATAAATGAACCCATAAAACTCATATAACCTCACAGAATATAAAGTAAAATTGGCCTGGTGGTGACAGTTTAATTCTAACCACTCTCTGCCAAAGTTTTGCTCTGGGTATGAATACACAGGTTGTCCAAAAGAGCAGCAAATGCCCCTTCTTTCCTAATGTTGAGACACTTCTTTCAATGCACATAGTGCTAGATAAATCAGATGTTAAAGGAGATATTTATGATCTCCAGGACTCAATAAACTGCATTTACACTTACAGTACCTTGGCTCTTTCGGGGCTGAAAAGACCATAAGACCTCATGTATAGTTGTATAAATAAATGAATATATGAAATTTAGTAACAGGAACTCTTCTGACTCATAGGAGTCTTTGGAAAAATCCCCACTAATCTATTAATAATAAAGAATCTGTAATGCTAAAATTGCAAACCCGAGCACGTCCCCTCTTCTTAGCATACCAGAGAGACTTTCTTCTGGTAACAGTAGCATATTCAAGACAGCACAGGCTTGACTCAAGCCTTGTTCAAGTCCTGAAGCCGGATACCTGGAATTAAGAGCATTCCCGTGCAAGATATTGGATACTCAGCAAAATTCTCAGCCCGGTGTAAAAAGCAAGTATTTTTAAATGAGATAAGTACCAAAGTGCCCAGTGCAATCAATCAGTGTAAAAATCCCAGCATTACTGGGACGGGTATCAAATGGTATTCATTTCTTCCATGTCTTTCCTAAGAAGGGTCACTCTTACAGCCTTCATGAGAAGGTCATGGAGCTGTTGGAGCAAGTCCCAGGGAGGACCATGAGGTTCATTAGGGAATTGGAGCACCTTCCCTATGGAGAGGGTGGGAGAGTTGGGATTGTTCAGCCTGGAGAAGAGAAGGTTGTGTGGAGATCTCATATATCTTCCAGGGTCTGAAGGAACTACAGGAAAGCTGGAGGGAGACAATTAATTCATCAGGAACTGGAGTGACAGGATGAGGGGGAATGGGTTCCAACTGGAAGAGGGCAAAGTTAGATTAGATATTGAGAAGAAATCCTTCCCTGGGAGGGTGGGGAGGCGCTGGGCTCAGAGTTGCCCAGAGAAGCTGTGGCTGCCCCTGGATCCCTGGCAGTGTCCAAGGCCAGGCTGGACATTGGGGCTTGGAGCAGCCTGGGACAGTGGAAGGTGTCCCTGCCATGGCAGAGGGATGGAACTGGATGGGATTTAAGGTCCCTCCCAACCCAAACCATTCTATGATCCTACAATTCTTGCTGTCTCTAAATTAGAAATTTGGAGTACAACAAACATGCATTAAAGTCACTTGGATTATATTTCAAGGCTTCTTTTATAGGCATTGTCTTTGAGGATCTGAAATTTTGATTATGCAGCACAATTCTGCTGATTCTTAAAGTCAACTACATCCAAGTAACTCAGCAGCATTTCGCAGAGCTCTGCACCCCAAAAGGCTCTGTCTGTCATTTTTGCACTTCACTTCAGAACAGAAAACACAGATTATTTCCTGCTTTCTCCTGTTCTCCATCCTGAACACTGATGTGACCATTCCTCATATTTCCAGGTTCCTAAATTGGACAAATAATACAACTGAAAACATGCATATAATATTTCATCAACCATTAAAGGCACAGTGCTGTGACTGGGAGGCCTAAATTCCTTTCTTCTATTCTGTTAGTCTCTGTGTATGTTTTATTTTTTATACAGTGCTTCAGGCACCACTCAACAAATGATAATCTCCCCACAGTACAGTAAACAGAGGGAGGTGGAAAAGATCCCTTTAAGAAGGAGACCACAATGGTTTCATTTTTAGCCTCATTCTTCCAGCAGTGAGACTTGAGATCTCACGCTGTGTGCACAAAGGAGTTCTCCTTGACCTTTTCTTCCACCCGCTTAAAAATCATTGTCTGTTTTGTCCCAGATTTAAGGGTGTAATAGACCTGAAAATACTACATTCCATAAGGATTGAGGGGAGCAAACGGATGGATGAAGCAAGGAAATACAGTTGGTGCCTCCACCAGGGGAAAGCTAAAAAGGAGCAGCTTGGAGAACTGGAGAATCCACACAGACAGCACTGCTGAAAGGGGCTGATTCCTTTTGCAGCTCACAAACTGTGGGTTGGGATCACTAAAAAACCATGGATTTGCCCATCTGAAGAGAACCACCCCATTCTCTGCCATAATCCTGCCCATCAGCAAGGAGAGACACTTCCCAAGTGACAAATTCCCAGAAGTCTTCAGCAAGGTGTGTGGATGTGGCACTTGGGGACATGGTGTTTGAATTAAACTTCCTGTCACTGTACTCTGGAGAAGGAAAAGTCCCTTCCCAACTGTGACACATCTTGCTGGTTTGACACAAGAGCTGTTAAAACATCACCAATTTCTCCAGGCAAGAAATACAGACAGTGCTTTGTGGAGATCCAGGATATCCACAGGTGCCTCCACAGAATTCAAATCTGTGATTTGGCCTGGAATTTTACCAGGTTAACAACAAATCAACAAATCAACAAAAAATCAACAAAACAACAAATCAAGCAAACAAACAAAAAACCCCTGTGGATTTCTCTTAGTGTTTTAGCCTCCAGTTTTCCCCACATACAGATTCTTGAATCTACTTCAATCTCAGTGACAAAAGGGATATTTGAACACAAATATCCCTTTGTCCAAAGACCAAGGCATCTACACCTTATTCCCACGATAAACCCACTTCTTGTGACAAATTTATCTATTAGTTGCCCTCAGTAAATCTTAGTAAGAAAAATACCAAGGAAGGGGTTCATTTCTATTCAGAGTAAAATGGGAGTTTTCACTAAGACTGTAGTTAATATAAATGCTGCTCCATAATATGATTAGCAGAAGTTGCCCTCAAGAAAAACATCACTGTTTGCAGCTAAATAATATATTTGTATTTGAACAGGAATGAAAGAATATTCAGATAACCTGTGACATTTTCAGCTTATGCAGAAATGTGTTAGCTCTATTAACACCGTGCTTTTAAACAGAATTATATAAAAACTAATTTTAAACTATTGATGTCTTAGTGGTGGCACGCAGGATAAGATTCTTCCTAATCCACAGCCTAACAAACTTTTCTACCACAAACATTTTTACAAAAGAATAAATTGCAGATGTCTACTCTGCAACACTCCCCCCAAAAAAAAAACCACAGAAAACCCCCAACATTTGAGCTACTAAAAGGTAGAAAATAGCCAGAGAGAATTATGACCAAATGCCAGATATTAAAAAGTTCTCCACATGTGGCACAGAAAGAAACAGCCAATTCACTGCAATTGTCTGCTTAACAGGTTGAGCCTCTCTCCAACTGGTAGCAATCAGGCAGGACACTAGAGCGGGCAGGAAATCTAAAATTAGGTTTTACTACCTATAATGGAGGATTTATGGGATAATTTAATTGGCAGTCTTGGGACTGAAACCCATGGTGGGGGAACAAAAACATCTTTCTGGATATACTCTCTGAACCCTTCCTGTAGTGGGCTGAACAATAAAAGTACTGGGGAAATAACCTAGAGATGTAATATCCCCTTTCTAGTGCAAAGTAAGTGGTGCATGACAATGTTTGTGGGTGTTTGGGGCTCAGCAGAGATAGAAGGAAGTCATGCATTGATGCAAACTGATTTTTTTTATCTTCTTTTTAGGAGAACTGAATTGCTTCTTGCAGGGAGATGTGCCTGTAAGGACACGAGGGATGATGAAGAGCCCCAGACAAACAGCAGGCTGGAAGTCAAGGCTGTAAGAGCAGGAAAGCACAACCCCAACACTTTATGGCCTGTGGCAGATTGAACCCAGCCCTGTCCTCACCACCCCATGTCATCCACAGGCTCTGCTGAGACACTTGGGCTTCCCTGTGACCCCTCTGTGCTGACATAGACCTTTTAAAGCCAGACCTCAGGGAAGTGAGCAGCACTTTCCTGCCCTGCCCTGCTCACCAGGAGAGCTTGGGAAGGGTTAACATCCATTCTGTGCAGTGAACAAGGGGTGACAGGATCCCCTTATCCATCCTCAGGGGGCTCCACCCGTGTCAGCACTTGCTACTGATGCCTTTTCCTGGCTTATTGCATTCATTAGATGGGCTTGGGGGGTTCAGAGAGAGGAGCAGGGACACATCCCACTGTCACCCAGTGAGGGGGATGCACTCCCATGTGCTGCTGGAAGGTGATTCCAGGTCATTTTACTGTAAATTCCTCAAAAACCATGGATGCCCAGCTCCAAAACTGGGGTGCAGGGAACAGATTTATATTAATATGAGAGAGCAACAGCCCTACCAATCCCTTACAGAGCCCATCTCCTAACTCTGCAATGCCACCACCAAATCCACTCACAAATTCACAATCCCCTGCTGAGATTCCTTCTCAGTTTTTATTTTTTCCTTTTGGCAAATCCAATAGTTTAAGAATGGCTGTCACTCATCTCTACTCCCAACTACCAGAGCCAAGGCCTACCCATTCCAAAGTTTTCCTGTAATGGGATCTACATTTCAGACCTTTGTGAAGACATTATGGCATTTGACAAATGCCTTCATCTTTAAAACACATGCACAGTCATCTTCTATTCCGTGTTGACAAGCTTTGAGAGGATGACAGAGGAATATGTTTAGTGTTATTACCTCTGGCTTACCACTGGCAGTGCCAAAAGGACATGTAAACAATCAAGTCAGTGTAACAATTCTTGATTATTATTCTTAGAACAGCCCTGACATCAAGTTATAAGCTATCGTAAATTAAAAAATGCATTCCCATTTATTTCAGAAAGCAACACGCAGGAAAAGGTTGAAAAAATTTCAAGGCTGTCTCAAGAAGTTCTCTCTCAGCACATTTCAAACTTGATTGGTGTGACATGGAAAAGTCCCAGAAACAAAGGAAAATTAACTCATTTCAAAAATCACCTTTTGGAAGAGCTCTGCTGATAGCCTCTAAGTCTGCAGTGAAACCAGTCAGGCAATTTGGAAACCAACCTATTGAAAAGGCTACAACATCTCCAAACAAAAAGGTATTTAAGTAAATCAAAGTGTGGCAGTTTCAAGATTGGGCTCAGGTTTTTTCGCCTCTCCCACCTTTTGAACATCAACCATCCTTTATTTCTTGCTTTTTATACAGTTCCCTTATCTTTTTTCCTGGTAATGTGAATAAGAAAAGTGCCATTGCCATCAACAGGGAAAAGTTTTTACAGTTTTCAAGCCACTTATGCTCCTCCACTAAAAGGACCACCACACACCCCCTGACAAAGACCTACAAGACATTGCTATCTCTAGGATGCTGTTGAAATGTCAAATCAGGATCTTTTCATGATAGCAAAAAGGGTCCTCTTTGATAGATCAATTTTCTTTCTATTTCAAATTATATTTGACCTTTACTTTATATTTGAAATGTTTCTTCCACTAACTTCCCTTTTTTATTTTTTCCCTGGCTTACATTTTCTTCCTTTGGGGATAACCTAATTACATTGACATAAAGAAGAAAACCTTTGTGTCTTAAATATTGCCTCTCCATTGCCTGAACTTAAAATATGTGAAAAGTTTATAGACCTTGACAGATTCAGGGTGTGGTACAACACACTCTCCTTCATGCAACGCAGCCTCCATCTGCGAGTAAGTTGCCTTTTCATGGAAATACTATTCAGAGAGCATTTCCATAAAAATTCACCCTGGCACCGCTCTGTTTCTCTTGTCATTCGCCCAGCTGTGTTCCTGCCTTGATTGAGTTCTCATTTTGAATAAGGCACAGCAGTCATTTTCATGGCGGGAGCTGGGCGAACTTTCCGTCTTTACGTAAGAGCAAACCCTGTGGTCGATGCAGCAAGGCTGCAGGAAGCATCAGCAAAACCCAGGGCAGCTGGATTTATAACCAGAGATAGTCTGAGAAAACACTCCAACCTCTGCCTGCCCTTGGTTTTGGTTTCTTACTAGAAACCTACTTTCTCGTTGAGTCCCAAACTTTGCTTTTTTTTGGAAGGAAACACCAGGTTTTCTTGGGGGTTGGAACAAGATGATCTTTAAGGACCCTTCCAACCCAATCCATATTCTATGATTCAGTGATTCTCAAAGGTTTGAATCAGTCCTGGCTGAGGTTTCAACACAATCCCCACACACTGAGCAGGAGACAGGGCCCAGAGGAAGAAGACGTGCAGAAGAAGGGGAAGGAGCCATCCTGAAAGAAAAGATCATTTGGCTCAGATGGATGAGTTAAACAAGGTCACGCCACTGCTGCTGCCACTGCTCCTCAGCCACCAAGTCCCAGCAGTGTCCTGAGTCACCAAGTGCTTCCCAGACCCAACACCTTTTATTTCCTCCACCAGCAGGCCCAGCTGGGACTGAAATTTCACCATTTCCCTAAAATTTCCCTACTCCTGCAGCAGGAAACAGCAAGGCCACTGCAGGAAGGATCCCAGGTTGGCTTCAAGCACCTGCTGAGCCCTGTGCCATTACCTGAAAAATGCAAATTCAGCTTTCCCCATGAAGATGGGGATCCCAAAGGCAGGCTGGAAGGCATAGGGTGCTCCTCCATTGTCCCACCACAGCATCAAGTCAAGGACACCCAACGCTGGTGTTCACACATCAGCACACCACCCTGTGTTCAACAGGCGTTTGGAGCATGCTTCCCAAACACAAATCCTAAATTATTATTTTAAATTACGGGGTTTGTATTTTTTCTGAAGCGTTTGCCCTGTGCTGAGGCTGAAAATGGACAGTCTGCGGTCTCTTTTACGAAGCTGTTTTTATCCTCTCAGAACCAAAGTGGTAAACCACTAATGGCATGAGCATTTTTCTCATTATCAGTTACAATGTTAATGACTCTTATTTAAGCAAGCAGTATTTTAAAACCTTTTAGCCTTGCTTGTTCACTTATTAGACCTCAGACTGTTTATTGTGTCTTCTCTTCAGAAAGTTCTTTTATGATGTTAAAGGGAGGAGGCCATTTCAAGACCAGGCAGCAATTTGCATCAGTAAACACTTCAAGGAACATGTTGCTCCAGTGTCTTAAAACTGACTCATTTTCAAAATCCCTTGCCTGAAGGATCAGTGCACTCTGGTGCTCAGGTCTAACTGTAAATAGCTAAATGTTCTAATAAAACTGGGGTCTAGCACGCGGAAGCAAAGGCAGGTTTTAACCCTAGTGTTACTATCCAGCTCTGCTTTGTAGCCTTGTGCAAAATACTCTGCACACTCTTAGAAAACTGACAGAAACAAAGTTTTTTCAAATTTGTTTGCCCTAACCCTCCATCTCCAGGAGTCCAGAGCCACCCACACAGAGAAGCATAGGCCATAAATGTTGTTTTCACAAAAGGACCATAAGGAACTTTTGTTGGCTTCTCTTTTTTTCAAGCCCCATCCCAACGGTGAAAAACAAAGGCATCATCACACCTACCAAACAGCACTCATGGAGAAGAGTTCAGGGTTGGAATGGGCAAGTTCAGGAAGGGTAGAAAGCCAAGCACAAAGGCTCCAGCACCAGTAAAATCAGAGCACATTCATAAAACAACAGCCCAACGTTTGGAAAAGTATGAACAAAGAGGTTGCCAAAGGGCTGCTGTCATCTCCAGGAAAAGCAAGCATGCCACAGATATTTCCTGTGCACGCTGATCCTGGGGGAACAGTAAAAGTGGGTTATTACACAGACCTACTCTCAATGTTCTCACTTTCATAATACACACGGGTGTTTCCTCACTGCATCCATTCTTGCTCGAAGCCATTGGTGGGCAGCATACCTAACTCAGCTTTTGTTTAAGTTCTTATGTTCTTCCCAGGTAATTGGCCCTACGGGACTTTAATCTAAATGGAGTGTGTCTTTCTAGGGACCTCGCAGAGGTATTTCTAATGTTTAATGGTCTCCTGAATTACTACTTTCCTCCCACTGTGAAGGAAATGGGCTCACCGCCGTCCGCTTCCCCGTAGCATTCATTACCACTGGAAACACGGATGTGGAAACAGCATCCCTCAGCCCATCCCATGCATCAAAGGCACATGGAAGGAGAGGCGAATATTCATCCTCCTTGAGAGAAAAGGACTTGCTCCACATGGATGTGACCAAGCAAAGGTTCCCCTCACGTGCAATTAGTCACGATTCACCCACATGGGCTCACTCCAGGAGGGTGAGGGAATTGGATCCCTGGCTCAGGGCGAGTTGCTGACACGGGCACATACCTGGCAGAGGTGTGGGAATGGGGATCTGGCTCTGTGGGGTTATTTGTTGCCTTTCTTGAGCAGCCCTTTCTCAGAGCAGGTTCTAATGTCTTCCAGAACACCAGCAGCCCTCACACCATATGTGGAGTAACAGCACTGTGGAGTAAGTGGTTAATGAGTTATTCTCACAGCCTGCTGCCCTTAGGAGCTGGTACTCATCTCAGTGCCTGCCAGCAGCACAAGGGACAAGCAGCTCTCCACTGCTGTCAATGCCTAACTGAAAATCTTTGTAATTATAGCACTACAACAGTAACATTTAGTGCATCTAGAAGCCAAATTCGTCATTCATTCCCTCTGACCCTGGGCTGGATCAGGAGTTGTGTGTCCAGCAGGAGCAGGGCAGGGATTGTCCCTCTGTGCTGGGCACTGAGAGGCTCCTGCAGGGCTGTGTCCAGTTCTGGTGCTGCAGGAGAGACCTGGAGGGGCTGCAGAGTGTCCAGGGCAGGAACAGAGCTGGGAAGGGGCTGGGAAACTGCTGAGGGAGCTGGGAAAGAGCTGAGGCTGGAGCAAAGGAGGCTCAGGGGAACCTTGTGGCTCTGCACAGCTGCTGCCAGGAGGGGACAGCCGGGGGGTCAGGCTGTGCTCCAGGGAACAGGGACAGCAGGAGAGGGAACAGCCTCAGGCTGGGCCAGGGGAGGCTCAGCTTGGCCAGCAGCAGGAATTTCTGCATGGCAAGGGTGCTCAGGCCTTGGCAGGAGCTGCCCAGGGAGGTTTGCAGTGCCCATCCCTGCAGGTGTCCCAGGAAGGCCTGGCTGTGACACTCAGTGCTCTGGGCTGGGGACAAGGTGCCCATTGGGCACAGCTGGCACTCCATGGGCTGGGAGGGACTTTCCAACCTTAATGCTTCTGTGTTGCTGTAACACAAAAAACTTCTAAATCAGCTTTACTCGAACACTAGAGTTTAAATTAGAGTTTAAAGTTTCCCTTCAGACAACACAAGTGGGACTGAGAAGGGAAGATTATCCCCAGGGCCATTCAGTGCCAGGATAGTGACAACCCTGGCTGTCCCACAAGCCTGCTGGGCTTTCCCTCCCTTTTTTTGCCTGTTGAAATCACCTGACTTGCATCAAGAGAAGGAGACAATATTAGAGGTGATGTGCTTTGGCTGTAAATGTCATCATATCCAAAACACCTTTCAAATTTAAAGCATTAAAAATGGGATTCCCCAGCAACAGGAAGCTACTGGGTCCAGTGAGGAATTAAAACAGGAGACCTTGAGAGCAAATCTTCACTGACTCCTGCCCGCCAAGGGACTGGGAGGAGGCCAGAGATGGAGCAGGAGGGAGTTGTGAGATCTGCAGGCGTATGACCCATGTCTCCTCCTCTATGAAAGATGAGCCCACACAGAGAAAGTGGAAATTCTCTGAGCTCATACAAGGGAAATTTTATCAAGAGAAAAAGCAGTGGCTGTTTCCTGTGAGAAAAAGATGGTGCCTTTAAATGCTGTTGTGACTGGGGGAAATTAAGGCTTTTGGAAATCAGCAGTGAGAACACTTCCAGGGCTTTCCAGCCCCAGCAGAAACATGATGAAAAAACACTTAAGCTGAAGAGCTCTGTCCCCTTGAAAGCCAGCAGAGAAGCTTCAGCCACTTCAGCAAGGTCAAGATTTTATCCACTGAACAGAAATTCAGTTTTCAAACTCTTTCATGGGTTATTCTGGAACAAAGGAGGAAGAGGAATTTATGGGTTGGTGGTTTTTTTCCATGCAAAACCAACTGAAAGTGGTAAATATGCTAAAACAGGCTTCTTGTTTTTCTTTTCGAGAGAGCAATGCTCCAAAGGAGAACAACAGGACTGTCAAACACCCAGAAGCACATGTGGTGTGCTTACACCACGGGTTTTGAGTTTCCATGCACCAGCCAGGCTCTAGCCTCTCACCAAACCATTAAAAACGAGAAAGAGACGTGAAGAGTTCAAAAATTCACTATCACCTACTTAGCCGGGAGTGACTTTTTGTGAAATGATTTGCCTTTCTAATCCTTTCCATGGAATGCAGATGAGAGTGGATAGGGATTGGGATCTGGCTGGAGTGGGAAGAACCCAGCTCCATCAGCCTCCCCAGGAGCTGGAGAGGCCCTGGGCTCAGCAGTGCAGGGAAAACTCACCCCCCATGTGAGTGACAACCACGTCGGGGCTCTGGTTGCCAGCGATGATTTGTTTCCTCACAGGTCCATAAACACGGATTACGTCAGCGTGGTTTCAGGCTGGTTTTTAGCTGAGGCCACTCAGCCCAAGAGGAACCAGAGGCAGTGGTCAAACAGAGCCTCAGTGCCCCAGACTGATCCCAACCTGCTCCTGCAGGGACACGAGGATGCCAGAAACCGGTGCGGAGCGCTGGCCAGAATTCATCCGACCGTAACAGGCAGGAACGAGGAATCACGCTTTTCCTCTGCAAATGGTAAAACTATCCAAGCCCAAATCCCCTCTCCACGAATTTCAAATGCCTTCTTTCTGCTCTTCCTGGTGTTAAACACATGTTACATTTGCCTTACAAGACGTGCACACAGTTTGTCCAGTTCTGAAGCTGGGGCTGGAGCACAGCAAACGTCCTCAGTCTCACTGCCGTTCCTGCTTTGCAAGAGAAGTGCCAGAGAAAGGACTCTATTTTTGTGAGAGTTTAAAGGGCACGGTCAGAAAAGTGACTATGTAAAAATGGCACCTTTTCATCCAGCAGATCTGTTCCCAGTGAGTATTCTGAGTCATGTCTGCTTACTTTAGTGACCAAAATAGATTTTTAGTACTTCTCACTCCTCTCTAGCCCTGTGGAACCAACACAGCAAGGAGGGAGTTGTATAAATCCTATCCTGGACCAAAACCTGTCGGGATAAGCCTGAGGGGCAGAAGGGAGGGCTGGATGTGCCCCTGTGGGTAGCAGAGGGGGCACTGCCCCACCCCAGCGGTTCTCCTGTCCCATGCCACAAATGCCACATCACACAGGGAGGTGTTAACCCAGAGAAGAGTGGAGGACAGCTCAGAATCCCTTCTCCTTGGCTCCTGCATCCTTCAACAACCCAATCCTGACCCCCCAGCCCACATTCCTACTCTGCAGACCGACCGCAGACCGAGCTCCCTGGGCTCACATTTGGTTACAACTCTGTCTCCTGTAAACTGTCATGGAAATCACAAGCAAATAACAAACACAGAGCTCGCCCCTCCTTCCCCATGGCTCACACAGAGCCGCTTTGCAGGTCTGGCTGCAGCTCTGGGGCTCAGCTGTGCTGCTTGCAGGGACCACTGTCATGTCAAGACACCCATCAGGGGCCAAAAACTGCCTAAATCTCCTCGCCTGTCCAAATCAAGCTTTCCATAGTTGTGCTTCAAGAGATTTAAGCAAAATGTAAGCAAAATGACAGGGCTGTCATCTATACAGTTGGACCAATCTACAAAAACCCACCTTAAATGGCTATTACTATTTCCTTCATGAGCAGAACAGAATCCTAATAGAAAGGCAATAATTAATCCATTTCTATCTTACTCTGAAGCTGAAAGAAATGATGGCTAATGTTTTCTTACTCGATTTTTCAATGAAGTTAAGAGAGCAGTGCAGAAAGCATAAAAGGGTTTTTTGTTGCTATTTCTAATGTTTCTATTTCTAAATAAAAAGGCAGCTCGACAGTAAAAATTAGTCTGTTATGCAGTAGGTCAACTTTAAAACTAAAATAATAAATAAGCAATAATAATAATTTCCAGTCAGACTGTAAAGCGTTCACCTGGTCTCTCTGCTGTATTTTACTCGCATTTTTTTTGCTTCAGTCTCCCTAAGATCAGCAGCTGGGGGGCCTGGGCTGGTCTCTGGATGCAGAATTCAGGGCACTCCATGCCAGCCATGTAAAAGCCAAAATACCCATCCTGCAACCCCCAATTCCCACCCGAGTTGAAGGACCATCAGCTGCATCTTCACTACCTTTCCAAAACGAGCAGCACTGCCTCGGACTGGCAAGACTAACCTGTCCTCTGGCCAGGCTGGGAATTTACAAACTGCTGTCAGCCAGACCCTTGAGTTTTGGATGGCCACAGCGAGCTGAGGTGAATCCTACCCTCCTAAAGCCATTTTTCAGTCTCATCACTCAGAAATGACTTTTCTGCACAGCAGAAGGAAGAAGCCAGGTTCAGATTTCTTCAAGCTCTCCATTTCGAGAGGGTGATGAATTGCTCTGCTGAAATGAAGCCTTGGTGGTGCCTACAAGGAAGGTGCCCACGGTGGTGTCAGGATGTTGACACACATATTGGTGACAGATGATTTGGCTTGCAGGAGATACAGAGACTGCTACAGACTGTTTGCTATAAATACATAAAAACACCAGAGAATTTATAAATGTAGCAAAGGAATGAAGAGCACCAGCCCAGCTTCACATTCTGAGCAAATTTAATGAAATTCAAGAACAGGCAAAAGATATCCACCAGGACCAAACTAGATCTTAATTTGATATTAAATTCTTTATCTTATCTTCACATGATATTAAAACCTTTTTTTTTTCTTTTCCAAACCTGCCTTTAATGCAAATTTTTGCACAAGCCTGTGCAAAAAAACCCTTCTATAAGTCTTTGAAGAGCCAACTACAATCAGAACAATCAATGGAACAGCAACAGCAGTTCTTTGGAGAAATGATGGAGAACTTTTCCCATGTCTGCTTTGCAAGTCCTGCAAATCTGCTGCTTTTCCAAGCAGATTTTTCAGTCTAGTCTCCGTGCATGTTGCAATGCAACATCTTTGTATTACTTTAGTAGTTAATCCTTTGTGTATAATTTGTGAACCCTATAGAGAGCAGTCCATTTTACAAACAGAATTTTAAACCACCAGGTTTAAATTTATTGCAGGGTTTATTAAGAACTGACAAAGCCTCCTTAGAAAATGGGATTTTGTTAAGAAGCCTTTCCTTCTGCACAACGACAAGACTTCCTTCAGTATAAAACCCTTTTTTACTTACACGGAAAAATATAAACCATAACAGAAATGCAGTTTGTCTAAAGTGAACTGTTTAATTGCCATATTTCATTTTTTTCCCTGAGAAAGAGATACACCATGCAATTTTCTAAATCCCTGATTTTTACATACACATCTAATTGCACTGAAACAAATCACACAGTGACTTCAGGCACCATAACTACTGAGCATCAAAAATAAGTGACTTGTTGAAAGGGTGTTTTTCAGTCAAATCAGGTCAAATATACCACGTACATCCATATTGAGAAGGGGTTTTTTTCAGTCAAATCAGGCCAAATATACCATGTATATCCATACTAAATAAGCTAAAAATAAAGTAATCCATTCAATGTGAAAGTTATGAACGCAGGAAGCCTATACTGCCTTAAAAATTAGAAGACATCAATCAGATTTCGCAAAACATTTTGTTGTAAGTCGTTCACAGGGCAGCAAAAGCTTCTCCTCCTAGAACCAGAAAAATGAAATTACCTGAACAGCTGATAAATCAACGCATGTTTTAACAGCATAATAGCAGCACAATAAAAAAAGAAAACAGACCCTTACCGACCACTTGTAGCAGACAGTAAAAAGCAGGAGGAGAAGATGCAAATTCAGCGGGCAGTGCATTTGGGATGACGAGAGGTCGGCAGAGAAACCTTCCCCTGACCCAATCCCACCTGCACAGGCTCTCCAGGGCTGCCTCTGCCCCAGCCAGGGCTGTGACCTGCTCTGCTCTCATTAGGGCAGGAGCTGAGTGTTGGCCACAGGCAGCATTCCCAGACTCCGCAGCCCCCAACGCCTTGGCGCTGTCCCGGCCAGCCCAGCACCCCAAATTGCTCTCCCGCCGCGGCCTCTGCGAGCTCAATCAGGGCTTTCCTCCCGCTGCCATTCCTTTGCGAGGTGAAAAGAAAACAAGGCTGTTTCATTACGGACCTCCTGGAGGAAGCTCAGAACTTGGGTGTCTGAGCGGAGCTGATTGAAACCACATTTTTAGGTGGTATTTGCTGAACTCGCCTCGCGCGGAGCTGCCGTGCTCATCATCCCCTACGAGCTGGCCTTGCTCTCCCTAATCAGCAGCTAATTAGGTGTGTGGGGTTCCCAGGTACAGATAAATTCAGAAACATGGCTGAAGTCAGGATTTGTTTGCACCTGGAAGGGGCAGCAGCTTTGGAATATCCTACAAGGCTGACAAGTGCCCAAGCACAAGATGCAGCAGGAGCACGGCATCCTTCCGAAGGCTGGAAGCAACTCTACTGCCAAGACACTTTAATGAGCACCTGGGTGTTGTATCATGCATTAAATATTAAAACGAATCAACACAGAAGGCCTCAAAGCAAAACCAAACCCCCACCTGTGCACAGCAACCACTCCCCAGCCCTTTGTGGTCACCCAGAGTTGTGTGGCTACAGCTCGAGGCCCTTGGGTTTAAACCACCTCCTATCAAAGCTGGTTGTATCTCCAGCTAAAATGAAAACACATGTTTATTGTTTTCTCTTTGGGCAGACGATTAATATTTATGTGATGCATTATCAAACAAAAATAACTATGTATTTTGTTCCTGGAATAATGTTTCTTTCCTTATTGGAATGAAGCTGTGCCAAGGAGGGATTGCAGCTGATGCAAGCAGCGTGCAAGAACAATCCACTGACCATGGCAGCTTTCTGAATTAAAAAGGGGCATTTCTGAATGGGGGTAAGATGAGGAAAATAAATGCTGTGGTGGAATCTCACACTCCACACAAGGGAAAGTGGCACCCAAGGCAGCAGGAGACACTCCTGCCACAGCACTGCAGGAAAAGCAGGCGTTTTGCAAATCCATTCATGCTTATTTTAGATCAAGTGTTATTTTTGCTCTCAAACAACCTAAAAAATACCTCACTGCACACGTATGACTTTTGATAAATCGCCCATTAACGAGGACTTGCACTGTGTCCACAGCAGAATACACTCAGGGTTTCATTGTGAAATTACTGTTTCTTGAATTCAATTAAGCCCTCCAGATTATACAGACCACTAAATATAAATAGGAGAGGTTAAAATGCAGTTTAAATATAACAGATATGGCCACAACTCCATATTTAGATACACCCTTTAATTTTTTCCTATTGCCTGCTTTTTACTTACATTTAAATTTAGCAAAGTAATTTTAGCCTGCCAGTTTTCTACCTACACTACTTAACTACGCTGTGAAGGAAATATATTAGATTTTCTCCACTTGTACCACTATCTTCCAAAATGCCGAAGTGATACAAATTTTTTTGACTCAACCCTTCAACCAAAAAGACAAAATGCTCGATTTTCCTGGGAAACCTGCATGTCAAAAAGGGCATGGCCAGAACCTCTCGGGGAAGTAAAAAATATTCCAGCAGCTGTGAGAGTGGCCAGTTGTGGGTATAATGAAAACCAGCGTGGTGTTATCACACAAAAGGTAATTCTTCCAACCCAAGACAAACAACATTATAATTCAGGCTGAAAATATCTTTGCCCCGTGTGAACTTTTTGGGTTTTTTTTTAAGAAATGCATTTGAAATCAACAGTATAGGAAAAATGCCATACAAAGCATACACTAATCCCTGGCATCCCTTCCCAGCTGGACAGAAAAGCAGTGGGCAGCTTTAGGCACTCAGGGCTAAGCCTGCCCCGCTGACCTCAGCTGATATGGATCAGACCCAAAGGGCCCTTTCCAGCCTCACCCCCTGTCAACAACTTCCACCTCGAGTTCAGGACACAGATTTCCACAGAGCTGCTCACATGATTGAAAGAAGTACAGTTTGCCCCTACAGCTGCCTTTTCCTGAAAAAAAAAATACCACTATTCACTTAAAGAAAATGGCAAGCTTCCTGATAGTGGAACAAACCCCCAGCGCAATGGATATTCAAGAGAAAGGGTTTGTTTCGACCCAAATATTTGAAATTATTTTGTTGTTACCTGCTTGTAACTCCTGGAGCACTTAGTAATGCAGAGGGGAGGAGAGGAAATGTAACATATAATGTTTTGGGGCTACCAGATGCCATCAGCACCGCAAAAGCTTCTCATGTGTTTTTTGATCCTCGCTGGAGGAGGAACTGCTGTGTGCAGGGATCACAGTGAAGCCATCAAAATTAAACACTCTGCAGAAGGAGAGCAGTGCCATGAGCCTCACGCTGTGACAGCAAAGCACTGGGGGTTTGGAGAAAGCGCAGTGGGAAAGGATTTGCCTCATCAGCAGCCAGGTATTCAGCTCACGGGGTGTTGTTCAAACCAACAGGACTGCCACAGCCTTCCCAGGGTTTTCTGTTTGTTTACACAACTCTGTGCATGCACAGAAAATAAACTTCCCACAGCAGAGCAGGTAGCAAAGACACTTTCACACGGCGGGGTCTGAGGGAGAATTGTCATTTGAACACTGACAGCAGTGGGATCCAACCTGATGTTCCAGACAGAAAAGGACCAACAAATGAGCATCCTTGTGATGAGAGACACAACTCCCAAGTTCGGAATAATCTGGGGTTTAGGCTCATGGCTCCCATCACTATGAGTCCTCAATGGACTCACACATGCAGATTTCTTTAGTGCCTTACAAAGAGCTCAAATTCACTTAAAAGAAGGAGAGAGGAGCCACACAGGCACTACTGCTTAAACACCATCAGAATACACATATATGTGCTTAATATATATGCCTATTAGAATCTATCTTTAAGAACCAAATGCTACAGAAACGACAATCCAAATGGAGCAACACCTTAGGAGCACAAAGTCCGACTAATCACACCTAGGACTTACCCTGACAGACAATTTATAAAATTCCTGTAACACGTAACTCTATCCAGTACTATAGGATTTGTTTAACTTTGGGACTAAATTGTGGGAGGTGGGGACAGATGCTGTTCAAAGCGCTAAACCCTGAAATGTTTTTGGAGGTGGTGATTTTTTTCTTGCAAAGTTTTTCAAAGAATTTGCCATTGTTTGCCCACATATGCATATGAAAGAGAAAATAATAACTGACGTTGCTATGCCAGTGTACCATATCTTTGTTTTTATAAATGCCCTTTAAGAAATAGATGAGACAACATAAAAATATATTTGTCCCATATGAGGGATGGCTTGGTTTATTTTTGCCTTTACTTATGTACTTTTAATTGGGAAGCTGACATACAATCTATTTCTCTTCCTTGATTTTCCTATCAGTTCAGGTGTGGCTGAAATCACATACCTGATATATGTACCCTGATGAAAGTTTATATTTCATACCCTAGTGAAAAGCTGGCTTTGTCTGCTTCACTTGTTTCAGAGAAACCAGGGAAGTGCTCAAAGGGTTAAACCAAAGGAATGTGACATTTCTCCATGTGCAGTTCATAGACCTATCCCGGTTTTCCTAATGGACTCAAAATTACATGGGCAGAATGGGGCAGAATGTAATTCCCAAACTCTTACTTCAGAACAGAGTTAATTCACAGAACGACACTTAGAACACAAATAAAAAAACTTCATTAAAGAGCGAGGCATTTCCTTGCACCGTGGGCTCTTAGCAAAGGCAGCAATGAATGGAAGTTTATGTTAGCCAGAACTTGCAACTGCAGCTTTTGTAAATACAATTACGTGCGCTCCAAACTGCTCAGCAGTCATCTGGTCACCAAAGCAGAGCCCTGCATATCCCTCACTCTGAAAAGTACCAAAACCAATTCCGACTCCCCCCAGCGACGCAGGTAATTGAAGGTTTTTCCTACATGCAAGAGCTGGCCAGCGTTTGAAAGCCCATAGAGCTGTTCGTTAATTGAATGATGAATTGTTGAAAGAATTACAAAGGCACCAACGCTGCTATTACGATCCAGGAGGGGAAAAGTGATGGCGAGGGGGAACGCGATATCATTCCTGCTCGAAAAGCCAGCGGCCGGCCCGAAGCCAATGTTTTAAAACTTAAAG
The DNA here is from genome assembly GCA_024500445.1 of Entomyzon cyanotis. NCBI lineage: Eukaryota > Metazoa > Chordata > Aves > Passeriformes > Meliphagidae > Entomyzon > Entomyzon cyanotis. The sequence continues at coordinate 2,770,756 of JAKEPQ010001016.1, forward strand.
AAACCCGGCAGGGTTCGCGCAGAGGATGCTCGGCTGCGGCTGCCGAGCCCTCGGGGCTGCCACGCTCCAGCCGCCGACGGGACAGCCGGACGGTCCCCGTGCCGCCCTCGGGGCCAGCGAGCCCCGGCCGGTGTCTGTCCCCGGCTGGCCACTCGCTCGAGCGGTCACTCGCCCGGCCGCTCCCTCGCCCATCTCCCCGCCGCTCCCGCCCCGACGGCCGGCGCTCCGCTCGCCGAAGGGAAAGCACTTACCAGGCTGGGCTGGGGTCGGTCCGGGCTCCTGGGGAGGGGAAGGGACGGGACGGGCCGGGGGAAGGCAGCGGCCGCCAGCGGCGGGAGCTCGGGAGGGACTGAGTTAGCGGGCGAGGGGACGGCGGCGTTGCCGACTGCGGTGAGTCACTTCAGTCGGGACGGGCTTAGCCCATCGCGCTGGCCCCCGGCTCCGGGCGCCTCTTCCTCTCTCCAATCGCCGAGCGCGGCCGCCGCCGCCGCTCCCGGCGCTGCCCGGCTCCCCCGCCGCCGTCGGGGCGGCTCCGCGCCCGGGGCGCTCCGGGACCCCGCGGCACCCCCCGGCACCCCCGCCCCCGGGCCCGCGTCCTCCCCCGGCCGCTCGGGGGGGCGGGAGGGGCCGGGCGGAGCTGGAGGTGAGCGGGAGCCGCGGGGGGAGGACGCGGAGCTCGGCGGGGCTCAGCCCGGCCCGGCCCGGCCCGGCCCGGCCCGCTTCGCCCTCAGCAACCGCGCGGGGAACAAGAGCGCGTCTGAGGGGCAGAGAACAAGCGCGCGGTTGTGGCGGGGAACCGACGGGAATGCCAGCCTGGCCCCGAAACCAGGTGGTGAGGAGGGCAGCGGGATGAATAGCGGGATGCTCGGGGATCAAACGGGAGCGGGGCGAAGCGGGCAGAGGAGGCTGCTCCGGGCGGAGCTGGAGCCCAATCTCCCAGGGGTGCAGGGGCACTGAGGGGGATCCACCCCGGTGATGCCATCGCCACTCACCTCGCACACGCTGCCTGAGGGGGAAACCCGGGGGAGAAGCGGGCGGTGCGCCCCGTCCTGTCCCTGTTCCCCTGTCCCTGTCCCTGTCCCCGTCCCCTGTCCCCGTCCCGTCCCTCCGGGGCTCCTTACCGGGGCTCCGCAGGTCCCTCCGCCGCCTCGCCCCGACCTTCCCCGGGCACGCCTCGGCCCCAGCCGGGCATCGCCCGCCAGCGCTCAGCGCCGGGCACCGCCGTCCGGGGCACAAAACCCTTCGTTAAAAAAAATAATTAAAAAAAAATTTTAAAAATAATAATTAAAAGCGTCTCGGTTTTTAAAGCAGAACTACATAATGTATTAATTGGTTGCTATTAGCATGCAGTTTTATTGAGCGTAGCGCACAGAAGTCTGATTGTAAGCGAGGAGTGTTTTCAATGAAAGTGGAGTTATTTTAGCTGCAGACATGTTTACATTTCTGTGGTTTAGTCTATAACTTTCTCTTTTTCTTGCTTCAGAATTCTGCTCCATGAAGCAAAGCCCTTAGCTCCCAGACATTCCAAAAAGTCTGCCAAAATAATAGGGGGGAAAAAAAAAGGGAGAAGGAATAAAAAAAACACACACAGAGACCCCCAAGTCTGGGTCAGGCTCAGGGCTGGGTATGGGCAGAGCGACTATACCCCCTCCTCACTCTCCCTCTCCAGTTAAAAAGCCTTCAGGGCTCCATTTCCTGTTTTTAAGGAAAAAATAAAGCGGGTCTAGGACTGATTTTAGACACTGCCTAGACCAGGGCTGGTGGGTGCCGAGGACCTTTAACTCTCTCGATGCCACAGGGTACCTGATAATGCACATCCAGGCAGCCACACACCTCCTTCCCTCCCCCCCCTCAGAGGAGCTCCAGCAAAAAGATGGGCTTTTTACCCCTCTGTATGTTTTTTGGGGCGACTAAGAACCCAAAGGTCCAAAGAAACCACCCAGTGCTGGAATGAGCAATGTGAAGAGATAAAATACCCCAAAAGTGGGACCGAGTGCCATTTCATCACCCACCTATGGAGATCTGGTGAGCCCGTGGGGTCCCTTCTCAGAGCTGGGGACAGTGCTGTCACCCACCCCACCTTCCCCGCAGCCTCCCCTGCCGTGGATGGGCAGCATCACTCGTGTGGCCCTCAGCGAGTGGGCGTGAAAACAACTCGAGCTTCTGGACGTTAAATCCGCAGCTCAGGAAAATCAAAACGGAGCAGCTCGGCTAAAATTAGGAACACGCCGTAGTGAATGAAGCAAGAAAGTGGTGGACGCCTCCCCACAAAACTACCGAGTCAAATTTTCCACTCCAAGGCTTGGTAGGGTGTGATAGGAATAGGAACAGGAGTGATCAGAATAAAGCACCCCTGTAATGAAGGGTTGTGTCTGCAGGGCGCTGGGGAAGGGACAAGGAGAGGTGGCAGGACAGAGGATGCTGCCGCAGTGCCAGGAGCCAGGCAGGACACCCTGTCCCAGTGCTGCCCTGCACAATCTGCCCTGGGAGGGAAAATCTTGAATCTGCAAGCAGCAATGCAAAGCCTCAGGTGTGGCAGGGGAGGAAAATTCACAGTGGTGTTTCTTGGCCCTCAACATTTGCCTCCCAACCCCATCCAAAGCATTTTTATGTGTGTGTCCCCTCCCCAGACTTTTTACTTTTACACGCCAGATGACTCCTGTATATTTGGACCTCTCGCTTTTGAAGAAGCCAGAAAGCATTATGATTTCCCAGTGCTTAAAAAAGAAAAGAAAACACCTTTCCCCCAAGATGTTTTATATTAATTTAAGTATCGGTTCCTGGTTCATGTCAGCCCCTTTCACAATGAAATGTCCTGCGTGGGCTGTCACACCTGCTAAATATAATCCTCTCGTTCTTTTGATATTCTGCAAAGGGCCTTTAAAGGTTCACATCCTCCAGTCTGGAGGTTTAATTGCTTCATCTCGGATTTTTAAGAAGCCTTATAAATTTCTGATTTTAGTGGATTTCAAAGGAGCAGGGGGAGGGATGGGCTAGGGATGTGATGGCGATGCTGAGAGCACTGCAGGTCTTGTAAATGCTCTGACCCTCCAGCCCGTCCCACAGCTTCTGCTCTTTGGGGCAGACAACTTGAGCTGGTTTTATGAGTTACCAATGAGTTAAATATGAAAATAGTAGCCTATTTCACTATGGTAAATGCTCACCAGGGAGGAAATCACAGATTCAGTTTTATAGAAGGTAATGGAGTGAGATTACCCACACTAATGTACTTAACTCTTCAGAGAACATAAATCCAGCAGGAGACAGCCCCAAAACCAGTTGATCCCCAAAACAAACTGCAGCCAGCAGCAGTTTCATCCTTACGAGGTGCTGGTGGCACCAGGTTTGCCCAGTAGAGCTGTGGTTAGAAACCCCTGGTCGAGAGCAGTGTGGTGGTTACAGATTCCAACAAGGGTGTTCCTGGGGCCAGAAAATGCCTGGCAGGATGGGAACAGGAGGGCAGGCAGGCTGGGGGGGTTCCTGCAAGCCCAATCTTTGTGCTCTGCACACAGCAGCTCTCAGTAACACAATGGCCACAGATCCTGTGAAAGTGTGATGCATAATTCCTGTTAATTCAGATAAAACAACAGAGAGAGAGACATTGAGCATGCTGACAGCTTTGTTCTGCACCCAGAGGTGGGTGCAGGAACAGTACCCCTGGCAGGATCCCCAAAATCCTGTGTTTTCATGCAGGAGATGCAGCAAAGCGAGCGGGGATCATGTCCAGCTCTTAGTGAGCCCACGTGGCTGGATCTCCTGCATTTTGTCATTTCATACCCAAAAATCTTCTGATCTTTCAAGCCCTACCTGTGTGGCTAAAATACTCAGCCAATGTTTCTGCAGAAAGCAAGTAGTGGGAAGATGAGGTAGGAAAGGGATGTAGGGTCGGCCAGGAGGGAGCTGGAGCATCCCTTGCTGTGCCACCTTCCTGCCACCAGCCCAGCTCCCGTGGCCCTGCAGTTCTTTGCTCACAGCCAGTTGCTCTGTCACAGCAGTTGTCCCCAGAGCTGCCCCTGGTGTCCTGTGCAGGGACAAGATCCACCCTGAAGGCTCATTCCTGCAGCTTTCTCTCATGAGGAAGATTTCAGTGCAGATGGAGAGTGGGTCTTCAAGCACTGCCTTTTGCTCAGGAGTGTCATGTGGAGAGAAAAAAAGTGATCACGTCATTTTCCATCTCCTTAAACACAGCTTTTAAAACACAAGTTCGAAACAAACGATAAAAATCAGCAAATTGTCACATCTGGATCTAGAAAAAATCCCATAACCAGCTCTTTTTCCATATTTCTTTCAGAGCAGTGGGCCTATGAAAATCTACTTAGCATGTGGCACAGCCTTGGATAAATTGGATTCTTAATGGGAGAACTGAGGACTGAACCACTTAAAGGATGCAAAACTTGCTGTGCTTTTAGGCTGCTGCTGTGTTCACCACTAAACCATGCCCCCAAGTGCCACATCCACATATTTTTTGCAGATTTCCATGGACAGTGATTCCACCACTTGCCTGGACAGCATGTTCCAGTGCTTGACCACCCTTCCAGTGAAGGAATTTTTCCTAACATCAGCCAAGGCATCCCGTGGTGCAACTTGAGGCTGTTTCCTCTTGTCCTGTCACTTGTCACCTGGGGGAAAAGACCAACCCCCAGCTGGCTACAACCTTTCAGGTGGTTGTAGAGAGCAGTGTGATCCTCCCTGAGCCTCCTTTTCCCCAGGTTCAACAGCCAATTCATTCAAAAATCTGAAGAAAGAAGGATAATAATGAAAATTTCATAGTATTAATCATCATCTTCATCATCAATGAAATGGGATATTTGAATGATATTTATTTCTTTTGATATGAAACAACATGAATAGAGCAGAGAGTATTTTATTTTTTTCCCCACTGGCAAAATGCAATTCCAGCACCTGATTTTCTCATTAGAACCAGAAAGGATTAATATTTTACCTATCAAAATACCATTTAGGATGAACGAGCCAGGCAACAAAAAGGAGACACCTTTATAAATATTACCTCTCATAGGTGTGGGTGACATTCACTAATAAAGGTTCCCTTATGTAAAAATGACATTTAATTCAGGAGAGATAGGCAGATATATAGACAAATCCTGTTGCCTGGATATGAACAGGCAACTCTTTTTCAAGGGGCAGAAATTATGGCTTTTTACAGCACTCATGGATTTGTTTTAGTCCTAGTCTGGACACCAATATAATTTTGGCAATCTCTGAGAAGACTCTGATGTCCCTCCTATGAGAGAACCATTTCTAATTACGGAAGGAAAGATCATTTCTGTTTGAAAGCTCTAAAGTGGCAAAAGAAAGGATTTCATTTGGAATTTACCTGTAAGTATCTGGTTAGATAATGTGGTTGGATGAAGGGGATATTGATCACCAGGACATTCAGCATCAGTGAGTAGTCAGGAGTGCAGTGTCAATTTCAAACAATTCACACTCCTTCCCAAGCAATGGGCTAAAAGGAAAGTGAGATAATTTGTTTATTTTCATTTTTAGTTTTGTTTTCTTTCTGCTTATATTGATAGCTGAGTTCAAAAAACAATATGTTGGCAGGGAAGGTCCAGGGAACACTTGAAATTCCCATGAATTGCAGCAGGGTTTTTATGAGGCAACAATTAACGAGGCAAAAAAATTAAAAAATGCCAAAGGTCTGATCAGAGTTATTTGGAGAGCTGGGATGCTTGCCTGAATCCCTTGTAAATATCTTGAATCTCCAAAATGAGGCAAAACTGTTAGCTTTTTTCCCTGTATTTTGTCAGCTCAGTCCAAAAAGAGACAAAGCTGAGTATCAGTCCAAAAGCAAACAGGAATAATGGTGAAATAAACTCTCAGTGCAAATTTCCATGACCAGAACTGAACTTCTCACTCATTCTCAGTTTGGGCTGGGGGGCAAAATTTGTGGGTTTTACCTGTTTTAACCAAAACATTTCCCTTCCTCTCCCCAGAAGGGCAATTCTCTGTGTCATTGCTGGGATTCAAGGAACAACTCACCCAGTAAATCAATACAGAAAGGCTGAGTGGAGCATCTTTGTAAGAACTGCAAAATTCTTCAACCACGTGGCAAAAATTAAAAATTAGAAAGCTTAAGGTTGAAGCATTTTCAAAAAAACCCCAAAAAACAAACAAACAAACAAACAAAATAAACAAAACAAAAAAACCCCAAACAAACAGGGTAGGCGGGAAAATGTCATTATTTTTAAAATATTTACTGGTGAACAATTCAACCAGTATATAGAAATGAGCTGTGTCAGAATGGGGGTTTAAATATAAAAAACTGCTTTGTTATATTTTAATAACTGAATAATGGATGAAGACAAGCCTGCCCAAAAATAAAATGCTTACACTTCAAATAGAAAGCAATTAATAAGGGCAAATACATAAAGTTACTTACTCTTTATTAACTTATATCTTTACATTTTTGCATTCTCTTGGATTACTTGGAGTATGGTGATCTCTGAGGAGGCCATAGCTCAATGTAAATGTAATCCAATGGAGAATTAATATCCAGATAAGCAACATTTTTATGGGATTTAAACTTGTGAACCATAATCTCTCTCTTCTTTACACTAGTCTGCTTCTCTGCTTTCTGCATTTGCCATGGTACCAGGAAAAAAACTTAAATTTTGCCTTCAGGTCCATGGAATTGGTGTTGTTAATCCAGCTTTGTTAGCAGACCTACATACACACACAGCTCTAAGAAAGGTGATATTTCTCTATATTAATAATTTTTCAGCTATTCCCATACATAATCACACCATTTTATCTTTTATTTGGCTAACTCAGCACAAGTTTTCCACAGCATTTCTTCATTGCCTGCATCATGCAACAGAGAAATGCCTGAAATTACAGTCAGAGACAAACAGCCTCCCCCAGAACCTGAAACTCCAAAAAACTCAGCCCTACACGAATGGGAGAAATCTGATTTTCCACTCTACGCCCCCCAATGCAGTCACAGACACACAAACACACGCTTGTTCTCACACCTACCTCGTGGCAGCAGTGCAAACAAGTCACAGAGATGCCCTGAAAATGCCATTTCTGTGTGAGCAGGCAGGGCAGAGCTCTGCTGGGCTCTGCAGGTGGCTCAGCAGTTCCCTCTCTGCCGGCTGGGCAGGAAGGGCGAGGCTGCTGCAGAAGGTGACTCAGCTGGGGATGTGACACTGAATCACCCTCTGGATGAGCCACCCCTGCTTCCAGCTGCTGGAGCAACACCCCAGAGGAGAGGGGGGAGCTCTGCAGGGGCAGCAGGTGATGGGAGGGGACAGAGGTGACATGGCAGAGCTCCGCAGACAGTGCCTGGAGGTGGCACATGTCCTGTGTGTCCCAAATCTCTGTTTTAAGGCTTGGATGTGGCACTCAGTGCTCTGGGCTGGGTGACAAGGTGGGGATTGCTCACAGGTTGGACTGAAGATCTTGGAGGTTTTCTCCAACCTTAATCATTCTCTGTTTGACATTTCTTTAAGAGATGATGAAAAATGAAGATGTTTCATTCAGGACAGCTGTTTGGACTGAGTTAAGTGAAGTATATTTGTTCTGTTACAGATTAAAAAATTGCATTATGAACCCCAGTGTTTTTTGACTTAAACCCTCAGAAAACATTGTATTATCCCCCAAAGGGACATGCTGCCCTAGATTTTGTATCTGAGCCCTTGAACTAACAGGAAAACACTGAAAAACACTTGTAGATCAAGACAGGACAAGGCTCACGTGCACCACTTATTGCTAAAAGCAAAGTATTCAAAAGCCTGTCTCACCCTGAAATCTGCTTCTGACACCGAGGTTTAGAGCAAAATAAAATCATAATATCACAGAAAGGTTTTTGTTGGAGGAGACATTAAAGATCATCCCGTTCCACCCCTGCCATGGGCAGGGACACCTTCCACTGTCCCAGGCTGCTCTAAGCCCCAATGTCCAGCCTGGCCTTGGACACTGCCAGGGATCCAGGGGCAGCCACAGCTTCTCTGGGCACCCTGGGCCAGAGCCTCCCCACCCTCCCAGGAAAGAATTTCTTTGTGTATCTAACCTAAATTTCCTCTTTCCATTTGAACCTATTAATCCTTTTCCTGTCACTCCAATTCCTGATGAATTGTCCCTCTCTGGATTCCATGTAACCCCTGGGAATACTGGAAGTTGCTCTGAGCTCTCCACACAACCTTCTCCAGGCTGAACATTCCCAACTCTCCCATCCTGTCTCCATAGGAGGAGATGAAGGATGATGGATTCCCAGGGCCATCATGGTTTTGCAGGAAGGCTGAAGAAAGACTTTGAGGTCATCTTGCTCACATATGTTTGGTGACACCCTTGAGCAGGATGATGATCAGGACAAGGCTCTCTACATTCTTGAAAATGCCAAGAGGAATGTCTAGAAAAGGGCAACAGGTAATGCTAAGACAGTGACACAAAATGACTGTAAGAAATCTTTGCTGCCATTCAGCAGAATAGATTATAATTGGTCCCATCTGGCTTAAGGATTTAGGAAATCAATACAGTCTTGGATGGACACTCTGTAAAAAAGCTGTTACCAGTGATGTGAAGCTTGCAAACGCTCACCTTAGCCCCTGTGTCAAAATTCTGACCTGATTTACAGCTCAGAAAATCCCTGTTTTAATGAAATGAGTCCTTGCCATTAGGTTGGACTTGATGATCTCAGAGGTCTTTTCCAGCCTAGTTGATAGTGTGATTCTGTGAAACAGAAGGATGGAAACCACTTCCTATGATCAGTTTAGATACTCAAACAAGAGAATATTTATTATTATTTTACTTAAATGTAAAAACATCGCTTTAATTTTGCTTTAAATGTAATTACAAATGTTTCACAATCTTCAAGAGAAGGTTGGGTGAGACTCTGAGCAGGCTGGTCTAGAGGAAGGGGAATAGTTCCCCATGGCAGGGGAATTGGAATGAGATGATATTTAAAGTCACTTCCAACCCAAACCATTCTGATTCAATGACCAAATTGGACACTGTCTCCCATCATCGTTTGAAATTTCACAGAAAGCTCCATTTTGATCTGGCAGCTTTTTGGTTTAGTTTCCCATTTTCAAATAGGAGAAAATATTTGCACAGTTCTTTCAACCATTTCAAGCATTTCAGAGTTTACCATAATGAAAAATTGGGCCAATGTATTGAAAAGTTTGCTCAAGTGGGTGGATGTTTTTTTAATGGAAAGAACAGTTGGTTTTGCAGAAGCATGGGAATTTTTAGCAAGCACTGCATGCTTCCCTTCAGAAAGGAGTGAAAGTGTTCCTGTTTTTCCAACCAATCTGCCCTTTGCACAGAACAGGCAGAAGGGCATGTTCTCAATGGGACAATAGCCATTTTCTGGAGAGCAAAAGGGAAACACAAAATGTGGTGTTAGAACAGGATAGATGAAAAGATAAGATTAAAAAAAAAAAAAAATAGGGGAAATTTGCACAACTCTGTTTCTGGACTAAAACAAGAGCTTTTTCTGTAGAAATAGCCACTGCAGTGTGTGCAAACTGCAGCAAATCCCAGGACAAGGTGGTGGAATTGCAAGCCAGGGAAAGCCTTGTGTTTTTTGCTTATATTGCACAATAGCATCTTTCTGTGGAAACGAGCCCTCTCTGATCTTTTTCATTTTCTTGACACAGAAATAAAACAACCTAAGAGTCAAATAAAAAGCTGGGAACAGAATAAGCAGTCTGAAACTATATCACACCAGATAAAATTCCCCGGAATTATCTGCGAATTCACTGAAACTGTATTTTATGTTTTGCTTCAAGACAACTGCTTTGTTGAGGAGGTAATGTATAGATTAAGACAGTCCACTTAAACTCCAGAGTCCCCTTGGAGAGTTCTTTCTGGTATAAATCTGCTATCCTTTAACTTGGATTATAAACAAACTACATGATATGCACCTGGTTCTGGCAGGGGCTCTATTATTTCACTCCCAAAAGCAGCTTTATAAAGAGAGCACACTGCATTTCAACAGCAATATAAATAATGTTGCAGTTGGGGATCTCTCTCGCCGCTTTCATTTTTCTTTCTTCCCTTTTCATCTGAACTGAACCACACCTCTCTAAAAATACTCACTTTCTTAATGAAAACCATATTTTTGGGCATTTTTTTTTCCCCCAGCGTGTGCATGACCTGTTGAAATGCCTGCACAATCTTTAATGTCAGATTCAGACGACACATGTCTTATGAAAAAGTCTGGGACTCAGCTCTCGGCGGGGCCTCCCAGATCTGTCCCACGTCTTTATGAGAAAGAGGGACAAAACCTTCTGGTTTTGGCATTTTATATTGGAGTCTGCTTTAAGCTAGGCAAGGGAGAGAAAAAAAAAAAAAAGGAAGAAAAAAAATAGCAACGTAGAGTCTAGACAGAAGAGATTGGGTTGAAATCTGGAAGCTATTCAGTGAGGCTACGGCACATGGCAGCTTGACTGCAGAAAGAGATCACATTACGCTGCCTAATTACACATGAAAAATGTACACATCACTTTTCTTAAATGCTTGGAAAAATAGATGTTCAGATGGCAACTGCGAGCCAGTAACTGAGCCAGTCACACATAGTTGGAACGCCTCACAAATGGCATTTCTAAAGCCTGCATTTTTTAATTTTCTTTTTTTTTTTACAATATAATTTGTGTGTGTGTGTGTGTTCATAAAACAACTTCTAAAAAAGGCTTTCTAAATTTAGCAGGCTGCTGTGCTGCAGGAGCATGAAAGGTGAAAATCCAGCTTGTAAGCAGAAGGAACGAGGGCCTAATCCTGCCTCCTCACGAGCCAATTCAGCCAGGTTTCCTTGGAAGTTTGGGTTGATCCACAGATCACCTGCCTGACTCCACTTACCTGTTTGCTGGGAGCAAACAGTGTGGGGTTTAGACCTCCAAAGGGAATAAATATCCCATGGGAGCAAAGACAAGCCTGAGAATTTGCAGCACCTATGGCCCTGAGGTTGAGTGGTTCCATCCTGCCTAGGAAAATTTTAAAAGAGAAGTTTCCCTGTTCGCATGGACAAAAAGGGGGAAAAATAATCTGATTTATTGTGTTGTTTGAGCATGAAGCTCTGCCATCATCACCTCCTCCTGACCTCATGGCTCAGGGCTGATGGGTCCTTTCCTGCCATGCTCCTGCCAGTGATGGGTTAACAGAATCCAGAGATAAGTTTGATGGAGTTATGCTTTTGTTTCCATCTGTTTGAATGACATCTGCTCTTCCTTTTAGCTTAAACACAAATGCTCAAAGACGGGACACAAACAAGGGTTGGGCTAGATGATCTCCAGAGGTCCCTTCAGCCCTAAGTGTTCTGTGATTCTGTAATTCTGTGATTCTGTGGTTCTGTGATTTTTGTGATTCTGTGACTGCTCCAAGGGAGAAAACCGTTTTCCAAGCTGCTTCTGAAGATTTGCCATTTCAGTCCTGCCATGCTAACAAGACCCGTGGAAATGGATTTTCAGGTGGAAATGTTGCTATGCCCGTTTGCCTCCCAGACTTTTCTTTTCCTAGAACACTCCTCAGAACAAGCTTCTCCAACAGCAGAAGAGCCCAATCCTGCCCTCAGTGCCAGTCTGGGCGAGCACAGAATAAAAAACAATCCCCAAAGCCCATTCTGGTAGCCAGGTTCTCCATGTGACTACTCCCTCAGAGTGCCTTTGAGTCCTTCCCTCCTGGAGCCAGCGGCCAGTCAGACCTTGGCTGAACTGTTAATCCTTCCAGACAAAGAGGAAAGAACATCTTGTAAAGTTTTGTTGCTGTTGTTATTGTTAAAACGGACTGAGCACGGAGCAACTGGCCAAGCTATCTGGCAAAAAATGACCCGCAGAAAAGGCTTTCAGAACAAAAAATGATCTTTTCTGGCTATGGGACTAAGTTCTCCCCCAGTTCAGGGGGAAGAACTGCACCAATCCAGCTACTTCCAGTTGGAATATGGGCTGTTGTGCTTATTATTTCATCACCGTGCTCCTCAGGACCTTCCTCAGCTTTTCCCTTTTACGGCTGGAAAAGGAAAAAAAGGTGCTTTGCTCTTTGCACAGCCTGGGCCTGCTGGAGTCCTGCGTGAGGAATATCAGTCACACAAGAATTAAAAAGGGGCACAATCTGGGTTTGAAACCACGCTGCTCTTGCCAGGGGCAGCTTTCCTGCAGGAGGGATGGATGGGTGCTCTGCCAGACCCTCCTGGGGAGCCAGGTTTGCCATGGAGAGGGATAAGGTGTGGGTGAAAGTGGGAGCCACGACCACATGAAGGCTGTTCCCCTTCAGAACAGGCAGGAACCGCTGTGGGCAAGGGCTTCCTTCCCAGGTGAAGAGGTTTGGAGCAGCAGGATGGACAGCCCCAGCCTGGCCTCTGCTCCTCCAGCTATTTCCCCGCTGTGTGTTTTGTGTTCTGCTGCGGTCAGAGGCAGTGACACCAAACTCTGAAAGTCCTTCAGCAAAGGAAGGCCTCCTCTTCCAGAAGGGTCAGCCTTGGGTGTAATTTACGAGGGTTGTGGTAGCCCTGCTACCCTCTCCATGCTTGTGATGAATTTTAAACGGAGTGAATATTTTCTGCTCGCTGGTGAAACGGGGGAGGAATGATGGCAGGAAACAAATCGCTTCCTCTGGTCATTCCTCTCGCCACAGCCACGCTATTTTTAACGAATCTTATTAAAAATTATACAACCCTGTGTTTTCTGGAATCTATTTCATTGAACGAGTACAAAATAAACCAAGACGGGAAAAATGCACCATTTGGAGTGCTAAATCGCTGCAACTGATTTAGCAAAACAAGTCACAGGGGAATGCAAATGGCTTTCTAGAACTGCTTCCTGTGGTCATCCCTCTCTCTCCATGTGGAAGAGAGGAATATTTTACCAGCTGCATCACTTCACGCAATAGTAAATTATTCTAAGTGTTCTGGTCACCAAAAAATATACTGTCTTGGAGGTCATTCCCATTATCAGAGTTATTTGTTTAATTTCGTGCTGCAGCCAGCTTTAAAATGCGTCTTTTCCAAAAATATTGTCAAACCCACGGGTGTGTGTGTAGAAGAAGGGGCTAAAACTGAGCACTACCCCTCCAGATTTGCGCATTTCCTAGGTCAGGATCAGCTGGGACACGATTTTGATGGAGGGAAACCCTTCTCACAAATAATTTTCAAGATTCCTGGTCTCTAATAAGTGTTTACTACATTATTCACCGTCTAGAAATTATGAATAAATTTGGAATTCTTACGGGCAAATGGAAAAAATCCCTTTGTTTGCAGCTGTGTGTGGCTGGTGGCAAGAGGTGAGTCTGATGATTAGAGGGTCTTAATGTCACTGTCAGCTTTCTGTTCACTCAGGTGTCTCTCACCCTCACTGCATTGGAACCATTCCTTACCAGCCACTGCTCACTTGCAAACACCACCTTTCATCCTGAGAGGTTTTGTATAAATGGAGAAGACATCAGAGTTGCAAACAAACATAAATTCGGGCCCTGACCGTTCCAAATATTTACTTGCCTAACTTGAAATTCTTTCAGCAGGGTTTGGGTGCCAAAAGACCTTGATGAAGCTTTTCTGGATCAGAACTGAAACTGCAAGATCACATTATCACAGGCAAAATATTGCTATTTAGCAGGATATCCTTGACACAAGAAAGGGGATCTTCTTTGAACCGTTGCTCTCCCCACCCACAAAATTTTTGTCTCCATTTGTGAAACCACACTTTAGTGAGTTTGGCTTGGAGGAATCTCATTAAAGGTTTTGGAGAAGTGGCAGGAAATTTTCTATATGTCATCTCTTATGTCTTATCGTTACTAATAAGAGCAATAATGTTCATTATGATGGTGGTTTAAGTGTTTGCCCAACAATTTGTTTAGGCTTCCAAAAAATTGCTAAGAAACACATCTGTTATTGAGCTGGATCAGATATAATTATAATACAATCAGAAACAAAAAGTTCTATATTCCTAGAGATCCACCAGAACATCTTGATGGATTTCTCCTGTTAACTCCTAAAATGAATGTCTTAAACCAGACATTTTTTGAGATTTTAGACAATTATCACTGTAATAATAAATGGATATATTTATATCTTTATATGTATTTAGAATATATTTCTAAATCTATTTATAATATATTCATATTTTATATATTTATATTTATATGTATTTTATTAGGTTATAGAATAACTTCAATCTCCTGACAATGAAAACATTTAGAAGAGCTTACTCTCACATCTCTGTAGAGGAACCCCAGAAATGTCACATCTTTCAGCCCTGGGGAACAAATTAAAGTAGAAATTGCCCCATATTTCTCTCCATGTGGGAATCACAAGTCTTGTGGCTTTTACTGTTTAGGGTTCATTTCTTCTTTTTTTAGGCATCAGAGGATGGAGACACCTTAGATACTCAATCATATCTTTTACCCAAGATGTTTTTCACTTGGTTCCCTTTGCTACAGATTATTCCAAGGGATCTGTACCTGAACATGAAACAGGTTATTCCTCCCTCAGAGATGGAATTCAGAGATGCAATTCAAAGTGACTTCAGGAGACAACAAGGCTTGGGTTTTTTTAGGATATTAAGCCTAATTATCATCCTTCTTGCTTTCAGGTCACATCCTCAGGGGGTCACCTCTCCCAGGAACCAACCCTTGGTTGGTCCAACACCTGTGACAGTAGGAAATAGATCTGTCTTGCACTGCTGATCAGTGATTCCCTGGAATTAGGAGTGGAATATAACTCTGGATCTGAGTTGAGCACAGTGGATTAATCCTGAAGGAAATCCGGTAGGTCTTAAAATACAAAAGCTCCTGTGTTAAGACTTTCCCAAAATCTGAGATGTGTTTAGGCACTGATGGTGAGGGGCCCAACATCTGCTGGGAGAGACCCAAAGAATAAGGAAATACTCGAATCCAGATGATCTCAAGCCTGGGCTGAGCTTAAATGGAACTCCTGGCCAGTGAGGGTGCTTTGGGCAACTGAGGCCTCTCTGCTAACAGGGTCCTGACAGTGACCTAACTGCAGGCTGGAGAGAAAAAAAAAAATTAAGAAACCAATCAAACAAAACAAACAAACAAAAAAAAAAAAAACCCACAGAAGAAATAACTCCATATAGAGCTTCAGGCATGAAGCAAAAGGGAGAAGTGGAGAGCATTTCAACAGGAAAACTAGTTTAATCTCCAAGGAGGCCTGGGGGTTAAGAAGGAATAGTGACCTCTGCAAAGGCCAAAGAGGGAGAGCCCAGAGCAGAGGGAACCACAGCACATGGCACAGAGCCCACTGAAGTGAGGCAGCAGATCAGCAGCCAAAGGGAGAACAGGCTGAAGACCTCAATCCATTTGGCTGGGAAAGCTGCTGCTACCAGCAAAGTCCAAGGCAAGGTCAGTGCTGGAGGTGACTGGCAGTTTTGGAATGACAGAAAACCCCCCCCTTAACTCTTGGCAAGCTGTTGCCACCAAAACTTCTCATAAGAAAATCCTCTTTTCACTAATGCCATCTCTGCAATTTGGTATAAAATGTCCCATCAATTCAGAGGAGCACTGGTTCACAGTGTCTTCTTGTCACAGAGGACACTCCTACTCAAATTCTTGTCCCACTATTCTTCCAGCACCAATGTAAAGATTTTTTTAAAATAAAGTTTACTGGAACCAAAGGCTTTTGCTACCTTTTTTTCCATTTGGGATATCCCGGGAGAGCTCCACACCTCACAGATGGAGTCTCTTAGAGGAGGCAGCAAAGGTAAACAGTCAGAAAATGAGGAATAGCTTATTTAGCTGAAACTGAAGAAGGGCTGTAGGTCAGGAGGAAAGATCACACAAGCTGAAATACAGCCAGGACACCAAATGTAAAACCTGAGGGGAAAAACCCCAAACCTTAAAGAATGTCACTGAATGCAGTCAGGAATCATGGACACACTCATTTTCTCCTTTCTTTCTGTCCTATGGCAACACCATAGCGAAAGAGAAGAAAGTGTGGATTTCTGAATTGCTGTGGAATGTGATCCAAACAGCCCAGACTCCTGCAGGATTCCATTTGTGCATCCCTGTGAGAGGTGACAGCACTGAGGTGTGAGGCAGGCTGGGGGTTCAACACAAACAGGATCTTTCTCATGAATCCTTTCCAAAAGCTCCATGTGGATATACCCTGGAGGAACACACAATTTCCCCCTGGCGGTGGCTACTTATAAGAGCCTGATACATTTGATTCTGGAAGGAAGGTGTCTTTGGGTTCAATAAAATAAAATAAAAACAGCCCACCTCAAAATCCTGGTTCCATGATATATGGAAAACTGTGGGAACCCTGTTAAAAAAGTGTCACTGTATTAAGTTGTGCCGTTTGGTTTCCTTCTAATTTCTGTGTTCTTTTGTCACGATTTAAAATAAGGACAAGAATGTTTCCCAAACCAGCATTGTGCTGACATTCGACAATTCGGGGTATACATCCTCGGAATTTTTATAAAGTGCAATCCTTAAATATTATTTTTCCAAAATACTGCCCAGAGGACCCATTGAGGCTGATCAAACAGCCCTTGTAACAGCAGCAAATGCTCACACAGCACTTCTCCAAACACAGCCTCATATGAAAACGAAACACCACAGGGGCACCGTGAAACACCAGTTAGCACCTTTATAAAACCCTGCTGCCGAGGTTAACTGCACTGCAGCCCTGGCAGATCACAGAATTGGGGGTGTTGTACGAGCACAGAGTGGAATTGTGTTAATTTGTCTCAGAGGGTGCAGTTGCAATGGTCCTTTCTTGTCTTCAGAGAAGCCCAGCTCGGAGGCGGTGCACAGCGGGAGAGGTTTTACGGGAATCTGCTTTTGCAGGGGTTGCTCTGGTGTTCACACACAGCTGCTCTTGTGCCCTCCAAACTGCACCAGTGTGTCTGAAGAGGAATAGCAAAGGTCTACACTGAAATTTGCTCTGTGATCCAAGTGATCCAAGTGATCCAAGTGATGTTTCGTCCTTATGCCGCTTTGGGTCTTTGGCATGGCGAGATGTCTTTGCTTGTTTGGCAAAAGACAAGGCAAGCAGTAAAAGGGCTGAAAAGCAATCCATGCTGCTTCCTTCCTTTCTTGAGTTTTCTTTTGCCACACAGTATTCTCTCAGAGAAATCTGCAAGCCATCAAGTGCACCAGGCAGCATTTGCTGGGAGCTGAGCAGTGTGTTTGGTGGGACACCCCAGCTGGGATGTGACCCCATCCAGTGCTGCACATGCAGAAAGTTCCTGCAGGGCAGGTTAACACTGTCCTCAGACTAATCCAGCAGCCTGAGGCTGTCAAAAGGTGTGATGCTGCTCCCAGACCTGCTCTGGAGTGGGGCCTCAACCTGTCTTGGAGAGCAAGATTCCTTTTGTCTTTAAAGCAGGACAGCCATGTCTGCTGGAGCCCAGAAACCAACCCTGCCCAGGGCTGATCCCAAAGTGTGACCAGCAGGAGAGGGATTGGGATTATGTCCCTGTGCTCAGGTGAGAGCTCACCTGCAGAGCTGCTCCAGCCCTGGGGCTCAGCACAGCAAGGAGCTGGAGCTGCTGGAGAGAGTGCAGAGGAGGCAGCAGGATGAGCAGAAGGATGGAGCAGCTCTGCTGGGAGGAAAGGCTGGCAGAGCTGGGATTGTTGAGCCTGGAGAGGAGAAGCTTTGGGGTGACCTCCTTGTGGCCTTTTGGTGCCTGAAGGAGCTGCAGGAAACATGGAGAGAGACAATTGCCAAGGGCTGCAGGGACAGGACACAGGGAATGGCTGCAAAGTGCCAGAGGGCAGGGAGAGATGGGAGATTGGGAATTAGGAATTGTTCCCTGGCAGGGTGGGGAGGCCCTGGGATGGAATTGCCAGAGAAGCTGTGGCTGCCCCTGGATCCCTGGCAGTGTCCAAGGTCAGGTTGGACATTGGGGCTTGGAGCAGCCTGGGACAGTGGAAGGTGTCCCTGCCCATGAACCAACTGATCTTTAAGGTCCCTTTCACCCCAGGCCATTCTGTGATTCTGTAATTCTCTAATTCTATGATTCTATGATTCTATGATTCATGGCAGTAGCATGACCTGCTGCCCAGTGGCAGTCTGGGATGGTCTCACATTCCCTTGGCTCCAAAATTCACTCATTCCTTGTGGTCAGTGCCCCAGGTGCCCTGCAACACAGGTGGTCACAGTCCAGCAATGAGGTATCCACAGAGTGCATGAAGACTGAGCTAAAAGGTGGAGTTAACCCCAATCTTCATACTCCAAACAACATATCCTAACCCCTGGAGCATTATTCCCCTCAAGAACAAAACTCTTTGCCTCACCTCATCCTCCTCTTTTCACCTTCATGGTCCCTCATCCTTGCAGCCTTTTGGAATTTTCAGTTTAAAATGGGAACTTTGTAGTAATCCCTGCCATTAGTAAATAACACACAAGCTGATAAACTGTTAAAAAAACAGCGAGGCCTTGCCAAGAGACTTCGGCGAGACATTTGTTTTTGGGAAACCCTCTGCTCAGCACACTTAATCACGCAGAGAAACATTTACTGTAGGATATATTTCTAGGCACTTTTTCAAGTGGCAAATTTCCACAGGGGTACGGCACTTGTCCTGTGGTAATTAACTGTACAG
This sequence comes from Entomyzon cyanotis, assembly GCA_024500445.1. Lineage (NCBI taxonomy): Eukaryota > Metazoa > Chordata > Aves > Passeriformes > Meliphagidae > Entomyzon > Entomyzon cyanotis. The sequence continues at coordinate 2,789,272 of JAKEPQ010001016.1, forward strand.
AAAATATTAGTCTGGAGCTGGCCTGGCCGATGGTGGAGGGAATGTGTTACGCCCAAGTTCAGGAGAGGAGCAGGGTCTCTCTCTGTGTGGGCTGGAGAAGGCTGAACACATTACACACATTTTTGGCCATCACCACCAAGAAAGGCCACGAGCTTCCCTCGCACTGTGCTTGGTGAGGGAGCTGAATAGCTTTCAGCTGCGCAGGATGCTGCTTGGCTGCTCCCAGAGAGGGGAAAAACATGTAGGAGTCGATCACAGGTTGGATTGAAGAGGGGATTCGTGTGACAGCCAGGGAGCTGAAGGGTGGTGGAGAACCTGGCAGGTCCCGCAGCTCCTGTGGAGCCAAGTTACACAGACTGCAGTGTGACACATCTCCAGTGTCACCAGGGCTGGATGCTGCCCCTCCATCCATGAGGGACCAGTGCCTGCCAGGGTGACCTCCACCTCCTCCTCTTGCTTTGAGTGTTTTTAGGAACAAAACCCAGGGGGGCTGCTGAGGTGAGTCCTCCAGCAGGGAACCTCTGCCTCTCCCACTGTCCTCTCTCCCTGGCCTCACGGATGAGCAGCCTGAGCATCCCAAAAGTGCTGACAGGACTTGTCCTTTGCTCTAACTCAGGACAGCCTTAAAGCACATTTTGGAGCTACCAGGGGTGGATTTCAGCAGGTACCAGAGGGCTTTGCTGAGTGAGAGGCTCACAGAACAGGATGGGAAGTAATCCACAGCAGAGCTGCTTGGGTTTTGTTGGGTGTGTTTTTAACAGGGAGAATGTTGTTGGCTTGGAAAGCTCCTTCCCACACATCCTCAAGACAGGGAAGATTCAGAGTACGCGTTTTAGAGGCAAACCAAGAACTCAGCCTTTAAAAGCTGCAATTCCTTGAAGAATTCCTGCCCATTTTTTTTTAGTTTTCTGGGCTAGTGAAGGGCCAGATGCAGCTTTAGCCCCATTGCAGGAGCTTTGCTGAGTCAGTGGTGTGGCACTTGCCTGCCTCACACCTCAAACACCACCAGATCTGCTCTGCTGCACAAGGACAATTCGTGAAATGCAACAGGATTTCATCCTGTCTTGACCAAATTCAGTGATTTTACATGAGAAGTGTTCATGGGCTCAATGATGGTGAGAAATGCTGAAACTTCCACCGTGTCCTGTCAGACACGTCCACTTTCTGTGGCTTTCCTGATGGTGGGTCATGTAGATTTATCTGGGTGCATGTCCATAAAATTTGAGATAGACCAGGAGCCAGAAACTCTTTTAAGAAATTGTGTAATATTTTGAAATTGGGCAATATTTTAAAATTGTGAAATTTTCCCACCAAGTTGGGAAACTCCCCATCCCTGGAAGTGTTCAAGGCCAGGCTGGATGAGGCTTTGAAATACTTGGGATAGTGGGAGGTGTCCCTGTCCATGACAAAGGGTGAAATTAGATGATCTTTAATGTCCCTTCCAACCCAAACTATTCTATTATTCCATGATTATCACTTCATTTATATTTCTCCTCCTCAGACAAGTATTGTATGGGATTAAATATTTTCCTTCCTTATTCTTTATAGTCTTTTTTCAGTGATTATTTTTCTTCTTTCTTTTAACCAACTGATTCCTTAACATATTTTATAATGATGTTGCAGATATCATTTATCACATCTGAGTATCATTTACTCCACTGTGCTTCAGTTTCATGATACACAGAACACATTTATCCAATTGATAGCTCCTCTGGTGAAATGTGCCTGTCAAAACCAGCAAAAAATCTTTTCATTTCTAATTTCCTAATTCCATGTTCAGTATTTTAAAAACATACTGCTAGAATGATACTTTAAAAAAATATATAAATTAAAAACCAGCCTATCACGATTTACATAAACAGAGGATGTTTTCTAATTTCTTTAAGTTACATTGTTCACATTCATGAGGCTGCACTGTGAATAACTGTTCTAATGTGTCCACAAATGAAAATAAATCCAACACAGGCAGCATATACAGGATTATCTTCTCTAGCTGATGCTGATGACTCCACTGGGAAGTTGTGTGGGGCCTTTACTGTGTTCCTCAATTTTGAATGGCAAAACCCTATCCCACTGCAGAGTATTCCCATAAAATTCTTTGATTGATAGTAACATAAAAATGAAATTTTGTCTGTTACAACCTCATATATAAAAACATAAAGACAAAATGAAGAGATCAGTATTTTTTCAGTTGTAGTCCTTAGGAATGATGCCACATCCTCAGACCAGCTGCTGGGGGAGGATTGTGTTGCAGAAAATGTCCAATGCCCTGAAGAAACTGAAGAGGGCAAACCTCCAGTTCCTGTTCTGCAGATTGATCAGATCACAAGCTGCCAGGGCAGAGAGAGAATGAAACCTAGAACAAAACTGCAGAAAGTACCTCTTCTTCCTCCATGCCCTGCCAGGAAAGATTTTTTTGCCCTGTTCTTGTCACGAGGAATGCTGTGCATTACTCATCACTGCCCCACTTCCCAGAACTGCCATTCTAGATGCCTGGAGGATCTCTGAATGATTCTTCCAGAGCTGCTGCAGGGAAGACACAGCTGGTGGATTGAGGAGAAATCCACAGAAAGTGTCTGTGCTGCTGTGCAGCATCTGCCCCTGGTGTGCTCTGCCACGCGGTCACCGCGCGGTCAACGTGCAGCCACACTGGGCTGGGTGACACCGAGTTTACATCTCATCCTGGCTAACCAGAAACCTTGGCAGTGCTAGGAGACTTCCAGCCTTTCCAAGGCTGGACATCTATCCCATGCTGTTTCTTGTTTCAGTTCATTTTTTTTCTTTAGTGCTACTCACCCCATTAAACTGCTGAGGATTCCCTTATCCGCTGGATTGTTCCCCCATCAGGAGTGCAGGACATCAGCACTGATTCCGTGTCTGAAGTTCTCCTCTCTCACATTTACAAGGAGATTATAAGCATTTTATTCTGCACCTTATTTTTTTGGTGCTGAAGCTGATTTATTTTGCTTACATTTCTCCCTGATAAATTTTCCTCTCAGTTTCCAATGGGAATAGGTGAGATTTTCTTTTGCCACCATTGCTGCTACACTCTCCAGTCCTGTGTCACACCCAATCTAGGCTCCAACTGATTTATGTCCCCCTTCAGCAGCAACAAGAGCTGAGATCAGAGCAGATCTTTTGGGGCAGAACCATCACTATTTAAGCATTAGTTGCAGGCTGAAGCTCTGGACTGTTAAGGATAAGCATTCCAACAAGAGTCATGACAAATAAAGTGGCCAAGAATGTATAAAAGGCCTTTTAAAGTAACAGTTCTGAGCTCTGTCAGTTGAATGACTGTGTTTAAAAGCTAAGATACTTCATAAAAATTATGCCCATAATTGCTGAGCTGTTTTGAAATAGCCAACTGAATCCATGTCTGCAGAGGATTATGAAGAGCAAAGGATTCACAAATTGGCTTCAAACTTGATCCTACTTGGCTTTTCCTATGTTAAATATAAGGATCTCCCCAAACTCAGCTTGGCTCCAAAAAAGATCACAATATAGAGAACCAGAAGTCACACATTTTCCCAGTCCTCTCAAATATCCCAGAAATATCCACAGAACTGGCATGAGTGTTGAGCAGCTCCCAGCTGAAAACGAGAGGGAAGAAAGAAACTTAAATTCCCAAAAACCAACGTTGTGATTCAACTCAGTAACACACAAATCCAAACAGAAGCTCCTGCCAGTATAGAGTGAATCTTGATGCCCCCATGTTTGTATAAAGATCTCAGTGTTGCAAATATTGCTGTAAAATTACATCCAAACGAAAGCAGATGTGGAGAATGGCCACTAAGATGGCAAAAAAAGAGGCTTTTCACCCAAGAAAACTGCAAGAGTTGGGTTTGTTTAGTCCAATAAAGTGAGAACTGAAAAGGAAAAGGCCTAAGTTCCTTCTACAAGTAAATTAGGGAGGCATTTGAGCTCCTGGAGCAAAAGATGGACTTGACAAATGAGAAAACAAACCCAAACTGGCCACAGGTAAATTTAAACAGGGAATCAGACTGATAACTATCAAGTGGATTTCTTAAAAAGCTCTGGGATGAAAGCTGAGCTGGAGATTTGAGTTTTTAGATGGTTCTCAATCTTTCTGCAACATCAGACACAACCTCATGGTTCAAGCAGTCCCTTTGGGCTCAGTTTCAGTCCATCAGGCAAACAGAAAGGGAAAAAAAAAACCCTGCAGGGCAGACTAGAGAGCCCCAAATATTTTGAGTAGATATTTTCCTGAAGTCAAAGTCTGACATCAGAAAAAAAAAAAAAAAAAAAAAAAAAAAGACGACCCTGTGGCATGGGCTAAGGCTGCTCCTGGCAGATGGGATGGCATAAAAGGTTTCCAGTTTAGTCAGTGAAAAGACCTTGTACCCCAAATAAGTGAGGAGAGGAGACTCAGGGAGCTCAGGGAGGCTCAGGGAACAAGACTGAGGACATGGTAACTGTTCAGTCTCTACCTTAATAACAAAGAAGTCTTTAAGAATTCTCTTGCATGAATTAAAATCTCTGCACAAAATATGTCACACTTTTAAACAAACACTCTCTATTTTCTACATGTTTTGTCATTTTCTTTCTCTACTACACCTTAAAATAAACGGTGGAGGAGTGAACTCTAATCTGGATTGAATGATTAGGGGAAATTCTGAATGTTCCCATTCTTGAGGCCTGAAATTATTCATAGATGGAGGTAACAAGGAAAAGGGAATTAACTGCTTAATGCAGCTGCTCTGAGACTGGAAATTCTGGGCCAGCAAATATCAGGCACAGGAATGTCATCTAGAATGCAAGGCCTGGTGCTCCAAGTCCATCACCATCTCTGTGGCCCTAAAGAACAGGTTTGTTCACCTATTTAGAGCAACTTTTAAAATGGGATAATAGGTGTACCATTAATTTAAATTAGAAGATGGTGTGTCTTGTAATCCGCTTTCTTTGTGATAAATGTTTGAGATTACAGAGGTTTTGTGCTTTGAAAACACAAACTATATTTATGCTTAAATATTTCCTAAGTGTTAACTTGTCATTGAAGGAATAAATGTGCTCACAGGCATTTGAGTGTGACTCAGTAGAAAGACTACATTCAAACCACTGTTTTCCAGAGTAAGTTGCCCCTCCACAATCCAGGATTTACAATTAAAACGTGTTAATAAATCTCTGCTAAATGTAGTCTATAAGGAAATTTTGATTTCATCTTTGAAGTTGCTTGAACAGGGTTCAGAGCACTTGTGCAGATATCATAGGGCTTGCAGGTAATCCAAAATTGGTGAATAGAATATAGGACACTTTCTGCCACCTGTGGGAACACACAGTCAGGGACACAAAGATCACATCCTTCATATTTCCTGCGTAGCTCTGCAAATGTATAAGGAAATTAACACAGGACAAAGCACAGTGCTTTTGAGAGAGCACAGTGACCAGATTTCAGGGCATCCTGAGCACCTTCTGGGAACAGCTGATGGATTTCTCATACCTGTGAAGAGTAACCCCAGTAATCAAAAGTTATTCAGTTTAAAAAAACCCAAGAGGGTTGAAAATCACATTCATTTTGGATAATAAGCTTTAGATGGCATCATTGGAGACATGGCTTTGTATTTAGGAAGATTGTGGCTTAATAACAAAACTTTGTGGAGGTGGTTTGAGTCTGTGCTGCTGTGGTGGCACAGATGGAAGCAAAGACTGGCTGAACACCCAGGGCTTCTCTCAAGCCCCTCACAATCCTCTCATGGATTAGGATCCCAGATTTGAGTATTCCAGCATTAAATAAAAAAATTAAAAAATTATACCTGGAAATCAAGCACACCTTTAGGGGAAACTTGATTGAAATCAATGGGGCAACCTAAAAGAGAAATGATTAGTAAATCTGAGAACTCCCTGGTTAGTCAGAAGAGGCAACAGAAATTCGTGTTCAGGAGAATTCTGAATGCCTTCCCTCTGTCATCTACCGAGAAATCTGATGAAGTGAAACCAAACAGGGTCACGTTAGGAGGTGGGAAGCCCCTCCTATCCAGAAAGTCATTTATGAAAAAGAAACCAAGTTTTTTTTTTCTTTCTCTGCATATCACACATCTGAAAATCTGATCAACACAATCAACACCTTATTTCTGAAGAGCAGATGCACACCTTTGCATCTTTGATGAGTAACAGTCACAGAAATCAGGCAGCAATTGTCATGATTATAAAATGTACTCAAAAGTTTAACCTTTCTAAATTTATTTATGGTGGCCTAATAGATAGGCAGTTTGATTCAGAATTTTACACAGTGACATCTGAAAGTGGATTTGGATTAAATTAAAAGAAACCAGAGGGAGAGACTTTGGAAAATTAACTGCTGAGTTTCTGTTAACACACACACTCAGATTCACTGTGACTTTGTAGAATCACATATGTGAGTAAGGGCATAACTTCATATCCATGCACAGTCAAGTATCATATTTTTCACTAAACTTGCCATTTGATATTTTAAGAAATGTTAAATAATATTGTTCTTCCTGTGAAGAGCTGCTGGCTGCCCAGTAGTAGTTAAAACAAGACTATCACCTTATCACCGTTAGGCAGAATACTGGAGTGAGTCAAGAGACCCAGGCTGGTTTTTTTTTTTCCTTTTCTGACACTGACTATATTATCTGCAGTTCACTGGGGTTTGTCTGCTGTAGTCCCAATTATAACCTGGGAAAACTGTTTTCCCACATCTATAAAGGACTTTCTTCACAATAGATGGAAACCATGACCCGAGGGCTGTGTGTTTTTATTCCACAGTGTATTTTGTTCCACAATATGTGTTGACTGAACATTCAGAACTAAACTGCTGCTGAGTCTATAACTGATGTGCAGAGAAGAAAGCTTCATTTCCAATCCACAGAAAGCTTATTAAGTAAATTATAAGGGGTTACAAACTGATGGTTATTGCAGTGAGAGGGAAAACCGTTAACAATTTCCAACTTAATTTATCTTGATTTTTACTTCTCCCTTTTAGATCCTTCCCTGGGAGGGTGGGGAAGCCCTGGCACAGGTTACCCAGAGAAGCAAGGAAGTGTCCAAGGCCAGTTTGGATGCAGCTCTTAGCAATCAGGAAGGTGTCCCTGCCCATGGCAGGGGTGGCACTGGTTGAGCTTTAATCCCTCCCAACCCAATCCATTCTCTGGTTCTTTTACTGCCATTCTGGTACCTTAGAGAGATGTGGTTTATGCTTTATAGCTCTTGCTAGCTGTGCAGAACACTTGTACCTTGCTGCCTGCATCCCTGTACAGTTCTGCGCCCTGTCAGCCCTCTTAGTTCTGTTCTTCCTGGGGAGATAAAAGAAATCTGACATTGGCCCATAAATCACACAATAAATCATAGAGTTGCCCACGAAGCTCCTCATGTCTCAGTCTCCTTTATCCTCTAGTTTCCCTATCAGGAACAACAGGAAGAAATGTTAACAGGACAGGAGAAAATATTTAATCATGGAAATGAAGTGGACAGAGCCTTTTCTCACAAACACATGTTCTACCTTTTTGTTGCGTTCACATCTAATTTATTCACTATTTAGCAAACACACTCCTTTTTATTTCCTTTCTCTGCTTTGATCACAGAACATCTTCAAAGAATATCCCATGTGTACCTCTCACACGAGTGCCCTCATTTAATTGCTCAGGAAACTCCCCACATGTGCTTACCAGGCTGGGGCAGCTTTTCTGCCATGAATCTTCCCATGGGAATGAAAAACGGGGAAGTAAATGAGTTTATACAACCATGGGCATCATGGGCACAAGCAATGATTACAGAATCACAGAATTATTGAGGTTGGCAAAGCCCTCCCAGCCCATGGAGTCCCAGCTGTGCCCAATGGGCACCTTGTCCCCAGCCCAGAGCACTGAGTGCCACAGCCAGGCCTTCCTGGGACACCTGCAGGGATGGGCACTGCAAACCTCCCTGGGCAGCTCCTGCCAAGGCCTGAGCACCCTTGCCATGCAGAAATTCCTGCTGAGATGACGACAATGTGACACTGGAAAGGAGCACAATGTCTATGAGCAGAGCTCTTTGCAAAGGCAAACTGAGGAGCCTCCCCTCTGCACCAGCCCAGAATGCTCTCCAAAGTGCCACTGCTCTTTAGATAAGGCTGTGTCAGGCACTTTACAAATTACCCAGGATTTATGGGCACATGGTGACACCATTATTCATGCTGAAACCCTGCTGGAGGAGCACAGCCAGAGCCGAAGTCACAAGTGAGGCTTTCTCAGTCTAGCTCAGCTCTGTCCCTGCAGGTTTGGCAGAAAAAAAAATCTGATTCCATGTTTTCCAGCAGCAAATATGAGAAAGGGAGAAAAGCTGTAGGCTCTTCTAATGCTTTTTTAAGAATTCCTGGCTCCTGTGTTTTAAAAATAAGCATTTCCAGGGGTCCAGGAATTTTTTTCCCCTGATCCTTCTCAAGATCAACTACATTTGTCTTAAGGAATTATAAAGACAGCAGTGCTAAAGTTAAGAATATTGCCTTATCAGTCAGCTCCATACAAGCAATACAGGAGTTGTTGGGACAGTGTTAAAGGTTTTAATGATATGCCAAAGCCCCTTTGGGAGGATACAGGCTCTCTAAATCTTTGTCTGAATGTGATACCAAGTTACAAATTACCCACATCTCGTTCCTGTGTTCTCCTTTATCTCTTCCTCCACTCTTCCTCAATGATTGCTGTATTTTTTGTGGTTTTATTTTCTCTGAGGAGTTAAGCTCTGATCATACTTGATCCTAGACATATTAGCTTCTTTCTGTGAAAGGAGAACAGTTTCATAACCACAGCAGCAGACTTCTTTGTGACAGGATTTATCTCATTCCTTTTATGGTGGTGAGGCTTTTCCCCCTTTAATTACCCAACAGAAACAAAGTCTCTCATCCTCTCCTCATCTTTATGTGCTTTGCTTTCAACCACTTCCAGATGACAGCATGGAACAAAGTTTTCCAGCTCCATGCAGCACCTTCTCTTATGTATTTGGGCTGCAGAGCCTTCCTGCCCACATTAATGTTATCCATGAATTTTCTGAGGCTGTACCCAATCTCCTCACCCAGATCATCAGTAAAGGTACTGAACCTAGGGGAACCCCATGAGTGACCATCCTCCAGCTGGATGTGGCATCATTTACCACCAGTCACCCTCCTCTGACACTGTTTTTAAACCCTGCCTGGCACAGACTGTGTCTGGAGAGGTCTCAGTCACGCTCTGGAGATTAATTTCCTGAAGAATCACAACCAGGGAATCCCCAAATCTCCTTAAATCTGACAAGACCTTGGCTGATCCACTGTAGCCCCTGGTGGCTGTGGCTAGCACAGGTCTTTCTTGTGAGAACATTTTTGCTACGTTTTATAAACAAAGATAAAGTTTGGATGTTTTGCAAACAGCGTCTCCAGATTAGGTCAGTTCAGACCTGGCCAATTAGGCCTAGGGGGAGGTTTCTGGCTGACCAATCTGGGTGACCTCTGAAAACTCTATATATATGGAAATCAAAATAATAAACGCACTTTTTCTCTTTTCTTGTCTGAGAACCTGGGTTTTCTCTCAGCTAGCGGCTCAACAGCAACAGGTGGCAGCAGCTCTGGCAGGTTTTTTGTGCTGTGAGTGGTGATGCCCAACCTTTGGTGGACAAAACACCAGCATGGACAGAGCCCAGGGACTGCAGCTTTGGGCAAATACTGCTGGGATGAAGACCTGACTGGCATTTGGCGATGCAAAGGCTTTTGTGCAGCAAGGGGAATGCCAGGAGGAATTTTCTCCCCAGGGGAACATGTGGGCCACACTTTGCAAACAGATCTTGCAGAGCAGAGAGGCCTTGGGGAACAGATCTTCGCTTTGTTTGCAGCAAACAGAAGCAAAACTCCAACTTTTCAGGGGAAGGTAAATAAGTCAGAGTGCTGACATCAGAGGGAAGCTCCTTCCCTCCACGCCATCTTCACCTGGCCTGCATTGCTGTAGCAAAGCCAGAGGCTGTGGAAAAACATGTGGGGTGAAGAATAAAATAGCCCATAACTCTGCAAGGGTTGGGAGGGAGTTGTAGCTCATTCTTCATCCCTTTCACGCGCTGTGTTGAAATATGAGGCCAAGAAGGAGGCCAAAAGACTTAAAAAGCCTATCATGAGGTAATTCAGCCACAAGCCCCGAGCAGGGGAACACAATGATAGCAGTGTGCTCGCTGTTTGCACAGAACTTGAAACATCAGAGCCCCACAGACCCTAAAACGCACAATTAAAAATGGAACAACTCCTCGGGGCCCAGAGCTTTTACCCACATCTCCCCCTCTGAAAACGTTTCTCTCGAGTATCCTATAAAATTGGTAATTGCTCGTGGCACCTGCACAACGGGGCTGTTGAGGAGGAAGCCATGGAGGATCTCAGGTCACATCCCTGTGCTTGTGCCCTCCAGGCATCACCCCACAGCTCTGACTGAAGGCTCACACAGCACTAAAATGTTCCTCCCAGCTTTGGGAGAAGCAGCACGATGATGCCAACCTGTCCCATAGGACAGCCAAGCTCTCCAGCAGGACCCTACATGGGAATTATTCACAGAGGAAAGGAGGTCAAAGAAATGTTCTGCAGGTTGAGCAGGCACAGAGCTGCTCCTGCATTTACCTCCTTCCTCCTCGAGGCTCTCCAGAAGTGGAGGAAGAGCCCAAGGAAAAGCAGCAGGCAGCATTTTGCCACTTGGCCACAGGGCAAAGGTGAGTTTAAGTCATTTTTGTAACCCCACAGCCTCCCTGAGTGCTATGAACCAACCAACCCATCTGCTGGAGGGGTTCTGGGTGACCTCAGGCATCTGATGGAGATGGGATGGAGGTAATAGCAGCAGGGAAGAGGCAGTGAAATCCTCAAATCTGGAGCTGGGGTGGAAGCCAAGGCCAGCTGAGCACTGGGAAGTCTCTGCTGGCAGCAGGAGGATTGGGACTCAGGGAAGCACAGAGGCACAGACCTGGCCTTCATCAATTGCATCATGTTTGTGGTACCCAGGGGATGGCAAACACACCAAAAATAAAATAAAACATAAATGGGAACTAAATGGAATTGCAAAGCAGCCCAGCCAGTTGGGATGCTCACTTGCCAAGAGGGCTACCTGTCCCCAAGGCATTGTCACAGGGCTTCCCTGCTCTGTCAGACCCATCTGAATTGAGGGGTCAGGGTGTCAAAAGCACCATTTGCTTATTGTACAGGCTTGATCCTATAATCATTGTTAATGTGGCTTTTACAGCTGCAGGAGCAGACTGGAAAGTCAAAAATTAAAGAAAGAAAAAAAATCAGCTGCAGTAAGAAATTCTGTTGCCCTATTAGACTGAATCAGTGAAGCACAGAGGAAAAAAGGGCATTTTTGGAAGGGCTAAATGCACACAGAAGAATTTTGTATCACAGAATCATCAAGGTTGGAAGAGATCTGCAAGATCATCCAGTTCCACTTTCTCACCCCAGCACCACCATCATCATGTCCCCAGGATATTAGATAAAGATCAAAACACAGACCAATTTAAAAACTGGGAACTCTATCCTAATTTATTAGCACAGATTAATAATCACCGTTTGCAAAGTGGAGAAATTAAATTATTCATGCCCCATAATGGTGATATAAATCCCTCTCAAGTGCCAATCACTTTAGCTGCTGCCTTCAAATTACTCAACAGCTGAAAACAAGAGAAATGGGTTTTAGGAATAGCACAAGACTGGCTTGGATTTTCCTATCGTAGTAGGAAAAAGTTCATTTGAAGATAAAATCTGAGCTTGTAGACAGCAACTGGCTCAACCAGATGGTGGCACTATAAGCACTTGCTATCATAAGGGCATCATAAATAGGAAAAAGATAATCATGAAATCACTGAATAAATAATTAAAAGAAAACAAACCAGGGTGATAGGTTTTACACCAGTGCATCTTTTAATTTATGAGAGACCTTTGCATAAGTGATGGCTAAATATATATTAATTGCCTGTGTTGCCCAAACTTTTAGCTGAATGAATAGTGTCTGAAAAAAAAGGGGAATAAGAGTGTCCTGTGGCATCTTTTAAAAAGCTTTTAGAACAAAACCAAAAACCTCAAATAGCAGGGAAGGATCCCAGTGGGCTGCCAGATTGACACCAGTAACACCAGGAGGTGGATATCGAAATATATCAGAGAAAAAGCACTGAGCTCAACACCAAACTAAAGCCCAAAGGTCACAAATTCGGGAGGAAAGTCTGACTGCTCTGCTGGCTGTGTGGCTTCTGCGTGGCCAAAGTTTCCCCTTGAAGGTCACATCCAAAAGTTCAGGGCCTGACTTGTCACAGAGGTGTGAATCCGTGGGCAGGAGCAGAATCATTCCTGGTTTGGAGGGAAAATCAACCCAAAAATGGGTGTGAAGGCACAAAGGATGCTCTGCCTGTTGGGGGGAAAAAAGGACATCACCCTAATTGAATTCCCTGGCTAACAACAGAGCTTCTTAACATTTTTTCCCTTCTTTAATTGCATTTTCCACTGTTTCTCAACAGACTTCTTTGCCTTCCTTCCTGCATCACTTTTTAGGATTGTTCCTTTTTAAGAACTGTTTCTTGCTTTCCCAGGTTGATCTCTGTAATTTTCTACTTTATCATTCTTGTGGAAAGTGGAAAATACCAATTGTTGTTGGCCAGTGTTCCTCCTCTTCCCTGACACCAAAAAATGAGAAATTCATAAATATTGCAGTAAATTAATTGATTTCAGAGCACTTGCCAAATGAATTTGCTGTTTTACAGATGGGGCAACATGAGAGAACTCAGAAGGAAGACAATGATCCTGCAAACACTTGTTCATATAAAGATCTTTATGAGAGCATTTGATGTGGCTGCTTAGATATATCAAATTGTAAAAGTGTTTGAGGACCAAGCCCTTATCCACTCACAGGAATTGCAACTGATTGCTCTTCTCCTTCTTCAACTACCTTGATAAAATTGTCATTTTCAAGCAAAACATTGTTTTTAGCAACAGCTCCTCAGATTGGGAAGGGGGAGGGAAGCAGTGAAATCCAAAGTTGCAGTAAAAAGAAATCATTCTGATTTGAAAAATGGTCCAGATGAAAAAGAAATAGAGAATTTTACCTCTTAAAAAAAAAAAAGCAAGCCAAACGAGCAAACAAAAAATCCCATACAGTAAAATTTTCCATGATCTTTCTGATGTTGAAATGTCAAAAATTGGGTTGCCAAACACAATTTGAAGTTTGGTAACAGCAACAGCTTGTTTGAGGTTACACAGGAGGTTTCAACATGTGACATTTCAGCTACTGCGACATGAGACTAATATAAATACATAAATATATAAATACATAAATATATAAATACATAAATATATATTTATATAAATATATAATTTGCCTCAATTACATAAAGTTACTTTTTGTTTCTTTTTCATAGCAAAATCACCATTATTCACTGCTTTGAAAATAACCAAACTCAAAAAGGCTGCCTTTCTTTTTTTGGTTTTTTTTGGTTTTTTGGTTTTTTGGGTTTTTTTAAAATCCTGGACTAATGGACACATGGGGAGTTACCTTGTCTTAGATTTTCAAGAGGTTAACTTACTGTCGTGCTCAGTTACCTCTCCGAAATTAAAATGCTCTGAATCAAAATGAGAGAAGAACAGGAATCAGATCACAATTTTAAACTATATATATATGTATTTGTATGTCTGTGTCTGTTTATATACATACACATACACTTTATTCATTTATTTGTTAATTTTTCCTTCCTAGAATGCAAAGAAAGCTAAGGATATGTCTCACAGTGAATAATCAGACTGACTAAGTGCTTCCTAGAGGAAACAAAAATGAGGAAATGTAACCGTGCTTTGCTGCTTGCTTTTCTCAGAAAAAAATATTATTTTTATTTCTGGTTTCCCAGTGAAAAAAAAAAAAAACCCAAACAGAGACAAAAACCCCATCCTCATGGGGACATGAGCTCACTTCTACACACTTCAACGTGTTACTCATTCCCACTTGGTTCCTCTTGTTCAATGGCTTATCCTTGCTCAACTTATGGAAAATAAATTCAGGGAGGCTTTACCAGGCGAGCAGAGCAGCAGGGAAATAGGTGACACTTCCCTCTGATATTGCACTGTTTGTTGAGCCAGAACTCAGCAGAGCCCATCAGAAATCCCACAGCAGATGCTCAATCCCCACACTGGGGGCAAAGTGAGGAATTCACATCCTCAGGGACATCCTGCAGCGACCTCTGCCCTGCACAGCTCCTTGGGCAGAAATGCACCACAGGAAAGCTCTGATTTCATACACAATTTAAGCCTTTTTTTTGTGTTAGACTCATTTCACAGAATTCCAGAACCGTTTAGGTTGGAAAAGAATCATTTATGTTGGATAACCTCCAAGGTTATCGTCCAATCTTTGACCGATTTTCTCCAGCTCCTTAATTTCTCTGCTGCATCTTTTCTCTTTCCCAGCAGTGACCTGATGAAAAGGGAACCCTATAATGAAGAATCACACAGGGCTCTGGCCAAGTTCATAGAATAGTTATTATCTAATAAGTTAATATAATATAATAATTTAATATCATTGAATAGTTAAGGTTGGGAGAGAGTTTTAATATCATCAAACCCAACCCTCAACCCAGAACCACCACATTCTCATACCACATCCTCAAGTGCCTACACACATTTTTTGGACACTTCCAGGGATGGTGACTTCCATTTGCTAGGGCTGCAATGAGGATATTTAAGAATATGTGGTCCCTTCCAACCTGGCCCATCCTGGGATTCTGTGATAACAGAATTAAAGGTTTGCTCTGTCAGCCTGGGCACCTGTTTGAGCTTCCCTGAAGGATTCTCTGTGTTCTCACTGCTGGCAAGAGCAGGATGTGGATTAGGAGATCCCTGGGTTTCCCCTGCCAGGCTGTTTTGTAAGTGCTGACAAGAGGAGCACCAGATCTCTCTCTTTCAGACCCACTATCACTTGCTAATTTTGGCTTATCACTACTAAAAAAAAAAATTCTTTTCCCAGATTTGGTCATTGCCTTCCTGCTCTTACCGCAACTTATAGCTCAGGATAATCTACATGCAATGATATAAAATGGAACAACAAACTCTACAGAGTTTCCTCCTAAAATGCTTCAGTGCTGCTTCCTCTGACTTAAGTTTTCCTCTCTGCTCAGGCCAAGCTCCCTCCCCACGCAGAGCTCAGACCAGAGGAGATGAGGAGAACTGATTATCTGCTCGGTAAACGATCCTGACAAGCATCAATTTTGCCAAAGGGCCCTTCTCCCTGTGCCAGGCAGGGAGCAGCATTCCTTTCCTGCTGCAGAGAGCTCTGGGAAGATGCTGGGAGAGCCCAGGGACAGCAGGGTCACCCTGCCCAGAGCCAAAGCCAGCGTGTGATCCTCAACCATCACCAAAAAGCTGTCGCAACGGACTCACTCCACTTGTGAAACAGAGCCTGCAAAGCCTCAGATGATGCCCCCAGGCAGCCCCCAAATCCCAGGTGCTTCGTTCCAGTGCAGTGCAGAACACACCCAGCCCTGAATGCCTCAAAACCAGGGGATCTGGGGCTTTCAGGAGCTCATGAGACACTTCAAGACATAAATTTCTTCAGGCTTTATTTCTCCACATCTGTCTGGAGTGCAGTCTCAGCACGGAATTGCATCCCCAAGCAGGGATCAGCTCACCCTTAGGGCTCCAGAGAAGTGCCACAATGTGGAGAGACCCTCAGGAAAACGCTGGTTTGCTCAGCCTGAAACACTGAGTTCATTCAGAGGGTTTTCATCAGCATCACAATTCCTGGCCTGTCCTCCTTGGAGTCGGGATTCTTTAAAATTACAGAGCTCCATGGCCACGGGGAACAAGGATTCTTTGATGGTTGATGACTCCCTGAAGTCCTGGCAATGCTGAGCAGCTTTGCCAAAGTGCCATCCTTGCAGTGCAGCTGCACATGGCACCTTTTTCACTGATTTATCAGACATTTCAGAGAGGGAGAAGAATCGATTCTGCTCACTCTAGATGCAAATCCAACTTTAGAATGATTTTTTTTTTTTTTTTTTGTGAATTAGGAAAGAAGACTGGTTTTTGGCTAGCTTTGTACATAAATACTAAAATCCTAAAACTCCCTAAGCAACAGCTCTAAAACAGAGCTGGGATAATTCACTGAAGTCATCAACACTCAGGAAATCGTACACATCTTTTAGTGGCACCTCAGACACAAAACCAAACTCTCCCCGGTGCTGTAAAACATAGAAACCGAATCTAGATTAAAAATACATGCTGCTATTATGTACCATCATTGCCAGCCTTCAGCAGAACTAAATCATCTTCCAGCTAACGGAGAAAGCAACCTCAGCTGAAACCAGCGAGAAACAACTACAGCAGAAATCAAAAGTGGTGCTGCAGCAGAGACTGCAGAGGGAAGATAAAAGGCACTGACAAGAACAAGCCAGGTTGTGACACAGCTTTTCGTGAGCTGCCTCATTACAGGAAAATCTGCCAAAGCCAGGCAGGCTCTCAGTGTCGATAAATTAGAAGCAAAAAAGGAAAGATAAAGCTTGCTGCAAAACCAAAGGGGAACAAGTAGGTGGCTGTGGGGAGGGAGCAGAGGCTGCTCCCAAAAGCTGCTTTCTGGCTGAGCGCTGGAAGTGTGATGGAGGCCAAGACAAAGTCATTCAGGATGTCTGGGGGAGAAAGATGACAGACCTCTAATTAAAAAGTTGGTGTGTGGGAAAGCTGTATGGGGTCCTGGAAAGAGGGGCAGACAGCAAACTGGATCAGCAGCCTCGTGCCAAATGAAGGCTCAGGGGCTGACAGAGGGGGAATCCCAGTGTGAATGGATGAGCCTGATCCCCTGGGAGATAAATCTGGCAGCTACTGGAAGGTCTTTGCCTTTCACACTTCAGCAACACTCGTGGAACTGAGCCCAGCTGAGCCACTCACACCCAGTGTGGGTCTGCACAGCCTGGGGCACAGCCCTGCCTGCCCTGACACACCAGCTCAGCTCCCCTGGCCCAAAGGTTCTTTGATTATATGATTATGATCCCTTTTCATTCCAGAGATGGGTCACTAATCCCAGAGGAGGCCTCTAAACAAGCCTGGATTTGATAATCATGTTCCTATTTCAGCCTTCTGATGCTCCTGCTGGCAGTAGGGACAGAGGTGACATTTCCAAAGTGCCCTCATGGCCTTGGTGTCTCTCTGGGAGACATAAACCTGGAAGCACTGGGATGGAATTGCCAGAGAAGCTGTGGCTGCCCCTGGATCCCTGGCAGTGTCCAAGGCCAGGTTGGACACTGGGGCTTGGAGCAGCCTGGGACAGTGGGAGGTGTCCCTGCCATGGCTGGGGTAGAATGGGATGACCTTTACAGTCCCTTCCAACCCAAAGAATTCCATGAAAGCCATCCCACCATGGGAGAGGACACTAAGGACTCTAACTGCTCTCACCCCAGTCCTGGAGCTGGGAGGGAAGGTTCCAATGTCACTCTGACAGCTAAGGACATCCCAGGAAAGCCAGGGGGAAAAAAATTTACTGGAAGCAACCTAGACAGAGGGAGACAGAGGAAAATTCAAAGGTGTTTCCTTTAGAAAAGGGTGAATAGAGTGGTGACAATTCTTATTGCTCTTCAAAGGGACTCTCCCTCCAGGGATAGAAACCTGAAAGCTTGAGAAAGAATGAAGCTTACCCAAGGTAGAGTCAGAACTGGAATGAGAAGTGATCATTTTATTCTGTACCTTTTTGACTGATTTTCGAACAGGTATGAAAAACAAAATCATAATTTTGAAACTGGCAGGAGCCACACCTTCCATCACGGATAAACTCTTCCAGGTAATCCCATCAAAGCCAAATACTGCTTAGCTTGTTTGCTATACAGAGACCTACTGGTTCCAAACCACAATCTCCCTCTTCAATTCATCACCCTCAGGAAGGAAACACTCTTCTGGAATGCACATGTATTATTATCCCCACACAAATTCATTTAAAAGGCATAAAAGTGCCCCTAACCTTGCCCTCAAGTCACATATGGCAGTGACTAAAATCTCTTTTAATGCAATAGCAACATTAAATATTTGCCATAAGAATCTGACAGTAACCAGCAGAAGCTCCAATCAAGATAAGAGGCTGTGGTGTGATTTATTGACTGTCAGAAAGCTCTTGGTAGCTGGACTGAGCTGGAAAACCTCCCTGCATCATGTGGAGGAGGCACAAGTTAACAGGCAAAGGTCACAGGAGCTGGAGCTTTCTTGCCTCCCCCATAGACTCATAACTGCTCTTATGAAGAGGGAGGGAGGGAGACAATCAAAGGGAGCTGCTGGAATGGCTCAGAGCTATTCCAAAAGTATTAATCCTCCCTAGGTCCTTCCTAAAAGTCAGGAGGCAGAGGAGACAACATTAACATCTTAGTATTATATGTTAAAGGAAAATTTATTAAGGTGTATGAGGTCTAAAATATTATGGGAATGGGACCATGGAGCTACTTCTTAGGGAATCTGTACCAAAAAAAGATGTGGGCATCATGTCTGGTGGCTTGTCACTGTCACACACACTGGACATCAAAGTCAGATGTGATGAGAGAGAGTGATTAGAAAATGTGATGGTTATGGTTAGAAAAATCACACAATAAGACAGGAGAAGATAAGGGAATTTACACTTGGCAAATGCCACATCCAAGCTTTGTTTATATCTTTGTTTATTTCTACAAGTGTGTTGTACATTTCCTAAATGACTGGCAAGCCAAAACAAAGGCAGGGATTTCCTGTGACCTACCTGTGCATGCCAACAGGTGAGATACCTGCACTGAGAGCATCACCCAGGTGAGATACCTGCACAGAGAGCACCACCCAGGTGAGATACCTGCACTGAGAGCATCACCCAGGTGAGATACCTGCACGGAGAGCATCACCCAGGTTAGATACCTGCACAGAGAGCATCACCCAGGTGAGATACCTGCACAGAGAGCATCACCCAGGTTAGATACCTGCACAGAGAGCATCACCCAGGTGAGATACCTGCACAGAGAGCATCACCCAGGCTCCACTCACTGCCAGGGAGAGCAGGGAGCAGGAGGTGCTTCAGCTGACCTGGTCCATACCTGCAGGAGAAGGAGGTGAATCATGTCCTGCAGGTGTCTGAGCCTCCCCACTGACTGCAGGTGGAGCCTGAGTGACTCACTGACACAGATATCAAGGACACAGCGTTTGGGGACAGTAATCCCTTCCTACTCCTGTCCATCTCATCTGTTTGTGTCCAAGCACCTGTGTGCCTCAGAACAGGTGTGGTGAGTGCTTTAACTCCTTTTGAGAGTACAAATCACATTTGCTGCTTCTGGCTGAGGAGTCCAACCCACAGACAGACCTGGAAGGGCTTTGGGGGCTTTAATTCATAGAATCATAGAAGTGTGGAATGGTTTTTGGGTTGGAAGGGACCTTAAATCCCATCCAGTGCCACCCCAGCCATGGCAGGGACACCTTCCACTGTCCCAGGCTGCTCCAAGTCCCCAATGTCCAACCTGGCCTTGGACACTGCCAGGGATCCAGGGGCAGCCACAGCTTCTCTGGGAATTCCATCCCAGTCCCTCCCCACCCTTATAGGGAACAATTCCTAATTCCCAATATCCCATCTCTCCCTGCCCTCTGGCACTTTGCACCCATTGCCCTCTTGTGCTGTCACTAGAGGCTCTTGTAAATCAAGGCTTTCATTTGTCTTCACCTCCCAGAAATTAGTGCTGTCTGGTCATGCCATGTGACAAGGGACATCACCCTGCCATGTAGGACATGTCACCCTCCCTGCTCTCTCACGTGAAGCTCCCCAAAGCAAAGGAGGCCCAGCAGAAAGCTGCTCCTGCTGGGTGAGGTGGCAAAAGAAGCAAGTTTGGTTAAAATTGAAAAAACAAAACCAAAGCCAGAAAAAAAAACCAACCAAACAAAAACAAACAAAAAACCAAAAAAAACCCAAATAAAAAAACCCCACAACCCTTGCTATACCTTAGAAATTCAAACTTTTCTAAAACGTCAGACTAATCGTCAACCTGAGGTTCAGTGGAGCAGAGAGTTTCAGGCACAGTTCCACACAGACATTGGCCAAGGAAGGACTTAGAGAAACAATTTTTGCTCACAGGAGATCTGCACAGAGCATCAGAGCCCCTGCTCAGCCCTCCAGCTACAAACACCTGCCCCTCCTCGAGCCAGCAGCAAAGCTGCCACTTCTTCCACTGCCACCAGAACCTCACCCTGGTCATCATCTCTTTCTTTGTGCCAGGGCAAATATTACAGCTTGAAGGTAGAAACTTTATTATCCTCTAAACAACCTTTTGATAAGCCATCCCCTTGCCCTTCCCTGTTCTTAGTTGAAAGACTAACTTTCTTTTACTGCCCAAACAACCCTCCCGTATCAGGTTCGGTTTCTTTCCTAGCACTCCATCAGAATGTTTGCTCTTCTTTATCACCCAGATCAATATTTATCCTTGTGGGTGGAAACTGCTCTCTCTCTGCTCACCACTCTCTTATCACGTTAAAGTTTAACGTCACTAAAGAGGCAGTAAATGACAACTAAGCCTGCACAACCAGAAATGCTTTATTTATTTAATTAAATAATTCATTTTACTGAGAAAGCCGACCATATAATTCCCAGACAGGATCCTAAACACATTTTTCACAGTAATGAGCCTCCACTGCCTGCCCATGTTTTGATAATATAACTCCACCTTAAGAAGTGTCCAGTACAGTCTGATCCATTCTGGCTCCACATCACTCCAACAGGTAACTCCATAGCTATGCTGTTGATTTACAAAGGACTGCAATCAGATCTGTCACCTCTATGTTTATCAAAATGTCTCTTTTGTTTTTGTTTTTTTTATGCAGTTTCCCAACAGTTTTTAAAGTGGAGGAGAATTTACAATACTTTTCTTTCAGAGGTTTTTCTTGACTGTCTGCTGAGAGAAATGTCTGCTCCAAACTCCCCAGCCAGCACAGTTTAAATGAGGGGATTTGTTTACCTCTTTTTGTGGATTAATTCATTATTAAGATTACTTCCCAATTTTAACAAGCTTTCTAGCAATTATTAGGCACAGCCAGGCAAACTG
Source organism: Entomyzon cyanotis (assembly GCA_024500445.1). Taxonomy (NCBI): domain Eukaryota; kingdom Metazoa; phylum Chordata; class Aves; order Passeriformes; family Meliphagidae; genus Entomyzon; species Entomyzon cyanotis. Next base: position 2,810,275 of record JAKEPQ010001016.1, read on the forward strand.
AAGTGGCTCATAGTTCGAGTTCAGTTCAGATAAACACACAAAAGTTCAGATGCTTATCCAACTGCTTGCACTCCTTCAGTCTGCAGAACACGTCTGGAAGCCTATCGAGCTCCCATCTCTCTGCTCCCACATGCCAAGCCATGCCAAGAATGCTCCAGTTGCATTTTTATGGTGCTTTTGCATGTCTGGCTTTGGTTCTGTGCAGAACCAAGAAAGGCAAAGTTTTGTGAAAGGGGAGATGATGGGTGAGGTCTTGAAGGAAGTTCCCTTGCTCAGAGCACAGGCTGCTTTCAAGAACCTTCCAGAAGCTGTAGAGTGACCCAATCCTTGACAAAGGGCTGGCACCACAGAGAATTTAAACCCTCTTAAACCTCATGGCCCAATAATAACAACCTTCCTCCACACATCCACACCCTCCTTCCCTCAGATAGGATCTTCTCTCTCAAATTGATTTCAAATTTCTCAGTGCCCCCTGCTCCGAGCTCCCCCATTCTTTGTCTTTAACTCCCTCCTAGACTCCAGTGGTGTCCAGAGCTGAAATTCCCTGGATTCAGGAGCTCCTGACCAGGATGCTCAGAGCACACCTCAAGCAGGTCCAGGTTCCTCACCAAAGGTTCTCAGGATTTAATTTTAAATAATGCCACAGCACATCCATACCTGCCCAGGAAATGAAAGGGCTGGAAACAGCACCCTGCAGCCTGTGGTGAGTCCAAAAAAGCACTGTGAGATCTAGTGATGAATAAGAAAAAAATATTCAACCTGCAGTGTATTGAGGCATTTTCTGAAGTGTTCTAATTTAGGTTTTATTTACATTTTCATAGAATCATTGAATCATGGAATGGCTTGAGTTGGGAAGGACCTTCAATCCCATCCAGTGCCACCCCAGCCATGGCAGCCACACCTTGCACTGTCCCAGGCTGCTCCAAGCCCAATGTCCAACCTGGCCTTGGACACTGCCAGGGATCCAGGGGCAGCCACAGCTTCTCTGGCAATTCCATCCCAGGGCCTCCCCACCCTGCCAGGGAACAATTTCTCCCTAATATCCAACTTAAATCTTCCCTCCTTCAGTGTAAAGTCCTGTCATTCCAGGCCCTTGTAAATATTCCCTCTCCAGCTTCTTGTAGGCTCCCTTCAGATCCTGCAAGGCCTCAATTAGAGCTCTCCTGGTTTTAAGGAATAGCTTGAAAAGATAAAGCAAATTCATCTCACACTTTTTCAAAACAAACACAAGAACCCTTAGCTTACATAAGCAAAAAAAAAAAACCAAACTAACACAATTTTAAGGCCACCTGTACTTCTGTGCAGCTCTGTACTGTTTTCTCTCTCTTCTAACAAGACACATGGCCATTCTTACTAATGAATTATCACATTCACCTCTGCAAAATATGTTGAAATATTCCCTGAGAGCTGCTCAGTGAAATCTGTTCTATTGTTACAAAGCACTGCTAGCCTCAACTCCACGTGGAAACTGAAGGCTTTGAAGTCTTGTTCTTTAAAGCCTTGCTCATGTCAGATGGTTCCTCCTTCACTCGGGAGATGGAGAGAGCAGACTGGATGTGTTTTGCACCAGGGGAGGCTCAGCTTGGCCAGCAGCAGGAATTTCTGCATGGCAAGGGTGCTCAGGCCTTGGCAGGAGCTGCCCAGGGAGGTTTGCAGTGCCCATCCCTGCAGGTGTCCCAGGAAGGCCTGGCTGTGGCACTCAGTGCTCTGGGCTGGGGACAAGGTGCCCATTGGGCACAGCTGGGACTCAATCGAGGTCTTTTCCAACCTCAATGATCCTAGGATTCTGCGAGGAGCAAGGCAATTAAAATTAAACAAGGAGGTGGGGGAATATGGGAGGATTAATCCCATTGCATTACAACTTTTCTTATTTAGTGAAAAGGAAATACAATTAGGAGGAACATATTAAACACACCTACACAGATATCTAAATATCTCCCTGGTGCACTCATACTCCTGCCTGTGGAGGAAACAGGCAGGCGCCGCTTCCTTAATCAAATTAGAAAACTAAACTTAAAATTATCCCCCTCCAGAGAGATATTTACACCTCCAAACATATTCAGCAAAGTAGAATATGAAGCTGAAAGGAAATTACTGAATTATTTATTATAGTTTTCTAATGTTCCAGGCTTACAATTTCAGACAGTAAAACGTACAGTAGAAAATGACTGATTACAGTGTACACCGGAAATTTTGGGGAATTAAAAGATAGCTGCTTTGCATAATAATTGCACACTTCCATTTCTGGTGGAAAATTAAAAAGCCGTTGCTCCTCACTAAAAAAGACTATAATTGCAAAGAAGGGAGTTTGGGGATGGGGGAGGGAAAGAGAAAAGAGAGGAAGAGAAAAGGAATGATGGCAAGGATTCATGTGGAGGGTCAAACAGGACAGTAGAAAACTTGCAACTGAAGGCTTTTTCAAAGCAAATTTTCCCAAGGAATAGGTAAATTTATAGTTTGGGAATAATCCCACACCAAATTCTGAATGAACCCCACTGGAATTGTTCTCCTGGCCTTCTGTCATAAAGTTTTCTCTTGCAATTGTGACATACGTCTTCACTTACACAAACCAAAAGCTTTCAGTGTGTTTGTACAAAAATTGATTTCACTAGTGCCACACTTTGAGGGACTTTTGGGGGAGTTCCCTGAGGTGCTGCTGAGGGAGCTCAGGAGCAGGCAGGAGGTTCCTGCATCCCATCTCTTCTGAAATGGAGGAAAGCTGGATAATCTCAGCTGGATGTTCTGCAGGATGCAGTTTATCCTGCCCATCCCACACAGACATGCTGGCTGAGCCAGGGATTGCTTCCAGACGTGGCCAGAAGCTCAGGAAGGTGCTGGCACTTCACCATTTACACAGGCAGCTGATGGTGCAGGAGACCAAGGGTGGGATTTAGGACACGTGTCCTGGAGAGTTCCTTGAGACTGTCAGGCATGAAGAAAAAAAGAGAGAACAAGAGAGAGAAAGAGAGAAAGAAAGAGAGAGAGAAAGAGAGAAAGAAAGAGAGAGAGAAAGAGAGAAAAAGAGAGCAAGAGAGAGAGCAAGAGAGCAAGAGAGCAAGAGAGCAAGAGAGCAAGAAAGAGAGCAAGAAAGAGAGCAAGAAATAAAGAGAGAAAGAGAGAAAGAGAGAAAGAGAGAAAGAGAGAAAGAGAGAAAGAGAGAAAGAGAGAGAGAGAGAGAAAGAGAGAGAGAGAAAGAAAGAGAGAGAGAAAGAGAGAAAGAGAGAAAGAGAGAAAGAGAGAAAGAGAGAAAGAGAGAGAAAGAAAGAAAGAGAGAAAGAGAGAAAGAGAGAAAGAGAAAGAGAGAAAGAAAGAGAAAGAGAGAAAGAGAGAAAGAGAGAAAGAGAGAGAGAGAGAGAAAGAAAGAAAGAAAGAGAGAGAGAAAGAAAGAAAGAAAGAAAGAAAGAACGAACGAACGAACCACTAGGTCACACCCAGCAAAGTCAAGCAAAGCTCCTCTAAAACACAGGCAGAGCAAAAGAGGTGTGTCAGAGGGAAGGAAGCAGAACAGGCCTCTGTGGAGAGCTGGGAAAAGATGTTTGAGGATGTGAGAAATCTCTCTGGTGATACCCACCTGGAAAGGTTCTGGTGGCCCCAACATGAGAAGGACATGCAATTGTTGGAGCAATTCCAAAGGAGGCCATGAGGTTGGTAAGAGGACTGGAGCACCTCCCCTATGGAGACAGGATGGGAGAGTTGGGAATGTTCAGCCTGGAGAAGAGAAGGTTGTGTGGAGACCTCAAAGCATCTTCCAGGGTCTGGAGGGCTACAGGGAAGGTGGAGAGGGACAATTCATGAGGAACCGGAGTGACAGGACAAGGGGGAGTGGCTTCAAAGTGAAATAGGGGAATTTTGGTAAGATACACAAAGAAATCCTTCCCTATAAGGGTGGGGAGGAACTGGGATGGAATTCCCAGAGAAGCTGTGGCTGCCCCTGGATCCCTGGCAGTGTCCAAGGCCAGGTTGGACACTGGGGCTTGGAGCAGCCTGGGACAGTGGAAGGTGTCCCTGTCATGGCTGGGGTGGCACTGGATGATCTTTGAGGTCCCTTCCAGCCCAAACCATCCCATGTTTTTACAATACATATTTCCAGACGTGGGAGCTGTGACATTGATGCATCTTCTACAGGAAAACCCATCTGCAAATGACTGACAGCTACATAGAGATAATCTCAGTTTAAAGAGTCATTACAAAACCAAATTACACAGTAGATGTGCAGTAAGCGCCAACCTAATGGGAGGTTTTTTGTTTTGGGGTCAGCTGGGAAATTTCGATATTTTTCTCTTTGTTCAACTTCCAGTCACCCAAAAACATGCCAGCTCAGCTTTCTGACCATAGATTATGTAAGTGGCTTCACTCATAACTCAACAAAAGCTTTTTCTAAACTGTGGGAAAGGGATAGAAGAGACTTCTTCCCCTCTGGACAAAGCACTTTACTCCCAGAGCTTTCTTGTCTTGGCTGGAGAGGAGCTAGCTCAGCACATAAAAGACAGAGTCCCTTCAAGGCTGCCTTGCATTTTTCAGAGCTGTTATTCCGAGATGGTGCTTAAAGGAGCAGAGAGAATTTACATTATCAAGTGGAAAAAATGGCATAGAACAAAACAAAGCACAGCTCCACTGAGGAGCAGCACAGGTCCTGTTGTAATACAAAACAGGGCATGCTAATATAAATAATTAATTCCAGATATGGTAATTAATATATTTTACATGTTCTATTATATGAGGGTTTTATATAATTTATATTATCTGCCATATCGATGTTTATTATATGCTATATATTAATATATTATATGTGTTAATTAACGTTCTATATGTTAATATAAATAATATTAATATAAATGCACCCACGACTTTGATTTTGCAACAGGAGAACTGGAGAAGTTCAGCTTTTATGCAAATAGGGTAAAAATAGCTCTCAGGAGGTGGGAAGCCCTTGGCTTGCACAAGACACAACACGAGTAATTCGAGTGTGACAGTGTGACTGCCTGAGTGATCGGGAAGGGGCAAAACCAGGATTTTTCTCCTTTGTTCCTCACTCTGCAAGCTGTGGAGAGAAGAGGAAATAGGTCACAACACACACACATGCACACATTTTCACAAAGCACACAGCCACGCTGCGGGATCCATTACCATCGGATGTCACCGGAGCCAAAAATACAACTGGAAAGCTCAGCCCAGCTCATGGAAGAAAAGCCCTCGGTGAGCTGTAAAACACAGAAACACAAATACAGCCTCTGGGCCAGGAAGTCCCCGTGCAGGAACTGCCAGGAGAGGGGAGGATGAGCTGGAGGAAACGTGAGGATGTGCCTGTCCCTTCTCGCACCCTGCCCTGGTGTCCCTGCCCGGATTGGGGACAATCACCTGGCTGCCTTTGTCCCCTTCCAGTGGGGCTTCTCTTCTGAAAGTCATCCTGTGCTTTGATCAAAACCTTCAGCACTCAGGAATTCAGGTCATGAACACCCTCTGATCCCCTCAGAGAAAAATTTCTGTGACCATTTAGGCAATTTCTTTCCAATTCTATAATTTTTGCCAAGAATCTTGGGTTGGCTGCATCTGAGGGTAAAGAAATAAGTGGCAAAAATTTTGTAGAGTGATTTCAGGTCTCTGGGGAAGATGGTCAGGCTGGAAGACTGGCACTCCCACCTCACCCACCCACCCTGGGAGCAGGTCTGATCATGTGAGCAGTCCAAAATTCTGAAATATCCTCATACATCCAGAAATACAGGATTTGTGCATGGTCAGGAGGGTTTGGGGGGACTTCCAGGTGGATTCCTCCCAAAATTCATAGTACAGATCTGTCTCAGCCTGGAAAAAATGAATACTATTTGTCCTTCCACTCTTCCTCCTAACTTAAGGCTTGCTGCATCCACCTTTTGCAACTAAATATTTAAAAATATACATTTTGAAACCTCCAGGAATGCAAATATCTGGGATTACCCAGCAGATTAAACAACTGAAGCCAGCATCTCACCATCCCACACGTAACCAACTCCATTCCTGAAGAGGCCATGGGAATTGATTTTGTTAGCAGTTTTTGCAGAATGCCTCAAATATCATTTGTTAAGTGGAAGCAGCCATTGCTCAAGAAGGAAAGAGATATGTGCCTGTTATGTAACTCCCTGAATCTCTTTTTCTCTTGTTTTTGCCAAGATCCTCTTGATAATGGTGTGAATTGTTTAGGCAAGCTCATGCAGCCTACAGACATATGTACATACAATCTCTGAAAGAACTTTCTGTTCCTTGTTCCCAGGTACACACCACACCATGCTGCATATTTTAAAAACCTGCTATAGCCTGTTAATAGAGTGTGGAAATAACCCTGGAGGATAAGGCACACAGGGTTTATTACATAACTTTAGAAATTTTGGCCAGGAAAAAATGTCGATCCTATTAAATAGGTTTTAATGAAGTCAAGATTTAGTGATTTTTATGATAATATCTTCATTCCAGTTGCTGTTCCAGCATGCCAAGTCCTGTGTCCCATTAGCCCCTTACCAAAGAACAAACTGCTATTGGTGGACTTTATTTTTAATTTTTATTTGTAAAGGACAGGATGGAAGGTTGCTTATGTTGGCTTTTTCTCAGTACCATTACTCCCCTAAAATTTCATTATAAAGGGAATTCCAGTGAAGCAATTAATAAATAAAATAAAAATAAGTAGTCTGGAAAGAAGTACTCATGGATTATCCTTGCTGCAGGACATGGAGCCTGAGTGCTGCCTTTTGGTTGAAATCCACTCAGATGTAAAGATCTTCACTTGAATTTTGTACCTTTTAAACCAATCTTCGCCAAAGGAAGCACAGGGTAAAGTTTTAGTTAACACAACTTCAGCTGCTCACAGGACAATTCCTTCTTTTTGCTTTCAACTGCTCATAGACCTGCTGGAGAGAGTGCAGAGGAGGCAGCAGGATGAGCAGAGAGATGGAGCAGCTCTGCTGGGAGGAAAGGCTGGCAGAGCTGGGATTGTTGAGCCTGGAGAGGAGAAGCTTTGGGGTGACCTCCTTGTGGCCTTTTGGTGCCTGAAGGAGCTGCAGGAAACATGGAGAGAGACAATTGCCAAGGGCTGCAGGGACAGGACACAGGGAATGGCTGCAAAGTGCCAGAGGGCAGGGAGAGATGGGAGATTGGGAATTAGGAATTGTTCCCTGGCAGGGTGGGGAGGCCCTGGGATGGAATTCCCAGAGAAGCTGTGGCTGCCCCTGGATCCCTGGCAGTGTCCAAGGCCAGGCTGGACACTGGGGCTTGGAGCAGCCTGGGACAGTGGAAGGTGTCCCTGCCATGGCTGGGGTGGCACTGGATGGGATTTAAGGTCCCTTCAACCCAACCCATTCTGGGATTCTATAATTCCATTATTAATGACTTCCCCCAGCTACCCTGTGTGCTGAGATAATACACTTGTAAAAATCCAGAAAATCAGTCAAATTCCTGCAGAGACCCCTGAGATGAACCCCTCAGCATCCCCAGCACAGCCACCCTTGAGTTCAGGACCAGCCTGTACCCAACTGCTCACATTTCCTTTCATGGAGGGATTGCTTTTATCCACACTATTTATCCACATTAACATAACTTGGGAGGGGAGAATATCAAACCAAAGGAAACTTTAGTTAATTACAGTGCATTTCAATCAGCAATGAACACATATCATTTCTGTGACAGCAAACTGGAAAAGCCCTTAAGCCATGTCATTGGTGGTAGGACAAAAAATTTGCATTTTTATCCTGTAGGGATTTTGTTGCTCCATAGCAGAAGTTCTGGACTATTTTGTGTTGAGGTTTGAAGAAGCAAACTGAGCTGCATGTTCTCTGCTGCAATTGACTTTGAGGAAGTGTTAAAATGGAAATGTTAAATGAATTGCTTTGAAAGCCTTGATTTTCCATTGAAAGTAGTTCACTGTATACCGTGGCTGAAAACTCAATATATTTATGTGTCATCTAAATGTCTTCATCCTTTTCACAGCATTTGATGAGGTATTACTTCAGTTGTGATGTTTATGCTCTTTACTGAACAGTGCTTAACTGCAAGAAAAATGAAACCACATCTCAAATTCCTGGAGAGAAGTGGAGGAAAATCCCCTTTTCCTCTCTGTGCACCCACCCTGAACCATCAGCAAAGTGATTTTATTTTTCTGTAGATAGTCTGCTATGCATTCCACCCACCTCCTCATGTTTTCCATTGGTGCTGGACTTCCAATGACTGTGATGGGACCAGAACTAATAAATGAGCACCAAGACAGATCTCCCACCCTCTCCACCCCACAGCCTCTCATCTGAAGAGAATTTCCATGGGCCACATTAGCATAATCCATGAAGGGCTTCTGGATGAACTACTGGATGCTGGAAGTTTTTGACTTGTAAATCAGCCATCTGGTAACAGCAGCACTGGAAAAGAAGGAATACATAAAACCCTACTCAGTCTGCTAAGTTCACAAACACAACACAGCCTGCAGTTCTTCCTTAATATTTTTCCCAATATTTTTTTTTCCTTCTTTAATCTGGGCTGTTCTGAATCTCACACTTGGTGAGGATCAAAAAAAGCCCTATAACCTCTAGAAAAATAACCAACATAAAAATAAAGTACATGGAGGTGGATATTGCATAGACATCCCGAGATGGGCACGTACCAGTGTTGGGAAAAAACCATAATGAATGATATAATGAGCATGTTTGAGACTGGGTACGATCAATTACACCCTCAACAGTAAAACTGATGTCACAGAAGGTTGCAAGAGCTCCAGGTAAATGTCGTGGGGCAAGACGCCAAGAGCTGTGAGTTCTTTAGCTGAAGAAATTCTAAACTACCTTAGCATCAAGCCTTTTTTTTAAAAGGCATTAAAGGAGACAGAGCTACAGCACACAGCAGCCATGACATCACTAATCTGCCTGGAATACAGTGCTAAAACAGATCTGCTTGTTGTTGCAAGTTCCACTTCTGATTTTACTTATTCTCTGTCAAGGTCACTGAAACCCCAGATGTGCAAACACTGATCCCTCCGAGTCCAACCTTGCGCAAGGTTCAGTTTAATGATAATCTTTCAAGGGTGCCTTTTAAAACTCATCCTTCCACATGACAATGTCACACGTGGTGGTTGCCTCCAGGCCTCAGAGGGTTAAGTTTTTGGTGTGAGATGAGCTATATTCAGAACGAAACTTCCTTCGCCATCAGCGCAGGGAGTGTGTCAGGATATTGCTGCAGCAGCAGCAGCAACAAAGCCTCCTCCTGTGTTTTAATGTATAAAAAGAAACACTTCCTGAGCAACAAGCCCCATCCATTGTGTTCCAGGTCTGATTTTTGAAGTATGGAGACGTGCAATAGGCACAACTGCTTTCAATGAAGGGAACAATGGGCAATGACAGAGTGGCCTCTGAGAAGCCCCGGTGCTGTGGGTTTCTTATCACCCCATCTGGCTGGCTCACCCTCCTGACAGAGGTGGCCACAGCCTGCAGCTCCAAATGGGCTTGTTTGCCAGGAAAAAGGGGTTATGTGAAGGTTGTGAAGCAGAGCATGATCCCAAATTCCATTCTGCTGGCACCATTTTGGGAGCAGGGACCTCAGTCCCAGGGGTGGGAGAGGCAAGGACCTCTTAAACCCTGTTTTCTCAGGGAGCATGTCTATATTACAGCCTTTGTGACTTGTCATTACACTTTGGTTTCACCCCAGTCCTGCAGAAAACCAGCAAAACCCTTGGAGTTGGCTGCAGATGGAGCTGGACTCAGCTCTGTGCTGTGAACCACAGGAGGTGGGACTCCAAAACCATGGACTTTATGCTGTTTTCCCTGCCTTCTTTTCCCACAGCTAAACAGAAGCCCCCTTCATGCTTGCCAGTGATCCTGAAATGAGCAGCAGCGACCAGAGTGGGCTTAGGAAGGCTTTATGGCCAGCTTTGGAATGTCTGGTGAGCTCTCACTTCAGCACAAACAGCAGCCAGCTGGTTCTGGGCTCCCTAATCTGGTATTTGCAGCCTTTCCTCGCTGCCAGATGACATTTTAGGCCTCGGATGGTTTCGCTCCTTTTGCTTGGTTTGGTTTCAAGTTTACACATAAACAGCCACGACATGAGAGGCCAACAAACCTCGGCTCAATTCCTCATCAGAAAACAATTTCGTACTCCCACACCAATCCCACAAATGCCTCTGACTCTCTAATAAGGCAGCATTAAAAATGTGCTGCCTGGCATGACTTAGGGCTAAGATATGGTCAGGGCTGGAGGATTCCTCTGAAAGGAGAGGGAAAAGGACCCTGAACTAAGTGCCTGCTGTTGCTGCTCTCTTCTCTTGGGACATCACCTTTGAGGAGGTTTTTGGAGCAGGTGACACCTCGGAGTCAGCTCCTGTGCAACACCCACCATTCCGCCTTTTCCAACCCCACAAATTAATCCTTACACTCCAGGCCTACTCAGAGACCCATGAGCATTGCCACATGCTTGATTGGTACAAGTGTAATTATGGCTGAGGTGGTGTTGATCTAAAAATAAAGCCATGACTTCAAACTACAGGAGATTTTGGACCAGGAAATAACTGGTCCTGAGTGCTGGGGACCAGTTGAGGGATTTGATCATTTTCAGACCCGGGGTAGCAATGATGGAGGGTTTCTGTAGGATACTGGGAGGAGGTCCAGGCTCATTCCTCACCCTCTTGGCCTCAGTTTCCCACCTGGACACAACACAAGCCATGACCTTTCTTTGGCTTCACTGTTTAGAGCTCTTCTGGGCAGGGTCTGTTTGTCCCCATGTGTTTACATGGCACACAGGACATGGGGACAAAAACTTCCATTGGGACTCTCCAGGTGACAAAAACACTGTGTGCCCAAACAGGCCCAGCAGGATGGTCCTGTAGGGAGGTATTGGGAGGCTGAGGGTGTTAATCCACCCAGCACAGCCAGCAAGGGGCTGGCCACAGCATGGATCATGGAATCATGGAATATCCTGAGTTGGAAGGACCCACAGGATCACCCAGTCCAGCTCCTGGCCCTGTACAGACACCCCAACCATCCCATCATGTTCTTGGGAGCATTGTCCAAATGCTTCCCTGATCTCCAGCCTAAACCTCCCCTGACACAGCTTCAATCTGCCTGTCAGAGCTTATCTGCACAGAAAGTTAAGGCAGAGAAGTGTCAGCTCACCAAACTCAACATGAAACTTGCTGAAGCTCTTGGAGGGCGAGGTAGACCTTCCCTGAGGACTCCATGACACCAGTGAGCAAAGACCTCCTGTGAGTTGTGCAAGCTGACCTGCTCATTTGGACTAAAACTGGTTTTAGCCCTCCCATCCCCACCCCTGCCCAAGGAACAGGTCCTCCAGGAGATGCAGCTGGGGATAATTTTGGATGGGGAAAGCAGGGATGAGCTCCACTTGGCAGAGCTGCAGCCAGGAGTGCATCCACAGCCCAGGCTTCAGCCAGGGGTTTAGGATTCTTATTTTCCCCACAGAAATTAAAAACTCTCACATCACCCTGAACCAATCTCATTCGGATGAGTTTGTTTTGCTCTGGCTTTGTCTGAGCAGCTCCAGCTCCAGCAAACCAGTCTCTCCTCCTAGCCCTTTGAATTTTCTTGCTGCAAACAAGCAACCCGGGCAAAACCAGCAGCTGAACTGGGAAAGAAGGAGTGGGGACTGGAACTGGCATCTCCCAGGATGCACAGAAAGCATCAGAATTATTTTTGTAACCTGACTTTTCTACCCTGGGGGAGGGGCAAGGCTGATATTTCCAAAACCTAAAGCTCATTCCAGCAGCACAGATTGCTGGTTGGGAGCTGAGTCTGTGATTCCCAGAAATATCAGGAATATCAAGCCTTTTCCCCCTTCCAACTCCCAATTCCTCGTTAGCTCAGAGAAATATCCTGGATGCTCTCCCTGCTGTTTCAGCACTGAAACAGAAGCTGAAAAAAAATCAGCTGCTAAAAATCTCCTCTGTTTCTCCAGGAGGAGCAGGGAGATGGAGGCATCCAGGGAATGCCACCAGCAGCAAACACCGGGAGCTTTCCAGGCTGTCTTTACACATTTGGAAAACAAACAAACAAGAAAGGCATTCAGACATCCCCTCCGTGTTTGACAGAGCGCTTTAACGCCAACACTAATCATTCCCAGGGGCTGTCACAGGACAGAAAAAGCACGAGTTTTGTCTGTGATCTAAACATCAAACTGCAGCTCAGACTACATCTGTGCACCTCAATAGCTGAAGTCTTTCCAGCCCAGGAAGCTGAAAAGCTGACCCCGTCCAGATGTTTCCACAGGACATTATCAGTTGTTCACAGAGAGAGCCCTTTGAGAAGCTGAAAAAATACCTGATAAAGTTGAGAGGCAGCAGAGTCCACCCAGCCTGTGCCAGGCAGCATTCCCAGTGCTGGCCTGGGAAGCAATCATCCCAGCAGTTTGACACCTTGGGTTAGGGAACAAAGGAGAAAAACACTCCAAATTGAAATGGAAGGAAGCTAGGCAGAAAACAATTATCAAAGCTGGAATTCGGCCAGGACTGCCTGGATGAATAGTCCGACAAAAAAAGCACCATGGGATAGAGATGAAGGCTGAGCAGTGAAAATCTCAGTTTTCTATCCCATCCAAAGGCTGTGAGTCCTACCAGGACTCGGATGGGACAGAGTTTCATTGAGAGAAAGAGACTCAATGGCTTAATCACCAAACTGCTTCCAGCAGCACCCACAGGCTCAGTGATGAAACCTCCCCAGTCATTGATTAGTCTCAGCCCTTTTGAACATGCAAGATCAGATAAGGTCACAGCCTGAAGTGATTCACTGCTAACCTGGAAAAAAAGGGCTTCCTTACAAATAGCAGCACTCATTAGCCACACTACTTAATGGAAAATATGCATTTTAGAGGGAAAGAAAAAACACTGCCAGGATTACTGTTCTAAATCCAGTTACACATAGCTAGGCTTAAATGAGTGCTTACACAGAGCTTTGAAATTGTTTCCAATTTGGAAAAAGAAAAAAAACAACAGCCAGGCATACCAAAATCTCTGCCTGGAAGATCTGGAAGGTGTATTCCTCTAGAACTGTAGCTCTAAAAATTTCTTAGGCTCTTAATTAGTATTTTAAAAATTCATTTCTCATGAAGACACGTAGAAAATGTCATCAGATCACTTAGGTGTTTATATAAGGAGCCTTTCTTGCAGAGCATCAGACACCACTTACACTGACTCATCCATTTGTGTTGTCTCCATCCAGAGTGCAAAAAAACCAGAGAACAGTGACTTTGATTAGAAAATTTCCACTTCAGCTTTTATTTCCCCCCCAACACAATATTCACCAACAGCAGCAACAAAAAACTGCCTCACTCAAAGTTCTCTGGTGACAATCAAAACAAGTGGAACACAGAAAAAGTGTGATGAACTGCATCAAGCAGCAGGAATATAACAGCATTTTAGCCAAGCACAGCTTGGGTGGATCCCAGAGAAGAGATGTGCTGAGATTGTTTACAAATACAAGGATGTGAGTGCTCAGGCTGGAGTTTATTGGCATCAGGAGGAATTCTCCAGGGGTTACAGCTTTCCTGTGCACGATGCCCTTCACTGCATCACTGGGAAAAGAGAAACCTGTAAGAGAAGTGAAAGTTTCTCTCCAAACGGGCAACCTTCTCCTAGTCTTTATTCCCAATAAAAGTGACCACTCTGCTCCCTGGAAATTCTTCTGCCATACCTGGGACCTTTGCAGGGTGGCATATCTGCACCATTGGTTTTGTAATCCCAGAATATCTCTGTTTTTTCAGGATGGAATATGTGGATGAGGGAAACTGCATCCAGGCAACTTCTCCATCCCTCTTGCAGGCCACTATTCCCCAGACTTCTTCCAGGAGTTGAATTCCCTCTCTGAGCAAGCTGCTTCCACAGGAATATCATCCTTGCACTTTTATCCTTTCTCCGTGGAGCTCTGGGCTGAGAGTGAATCTCCCTGCCTGAGTATTCCATGGAGTCAGAGCCTCAGAGCATCCCTTCTGGGTCACTGGGGAGGGAAAACAAACTTCTGGATTTATCCAAACTCCTTTCCATGCTGGAAAAGCCCACATCCTAAAGGGAATCTGCTGAGTAGATAATTTCTCCCCGAATTGACCTGCAAGGTGCCATACTGAGCAAGGAACATCATATTTTGCTGGTTTTCTCTGCAAGTTCAACTCATGAAAAAGCATGAATTTAAGCTGAAAAAAACCTGAGCTCTTTCCTTTCTCTGTGAGTGTAAGTGGTGCCCAAAAAATCCAAGCTAACACTGACCTAAGATATCTTCATCTGAAGGGCTGAGCGTGTCCTGTCCTGGGCCATCAGGACGATTAAAATGAAATTTAACAAAAATGAACAATAAATTTAGGCTTCATCTGTCGTCTTTTGGCTGGTCTTAGAATTATGAGGCAGACACGGTTAAAGGCATTAAAGGGTTTTACTTTGGTATTTTAATAGGATCTTAGGTGCACAGTTTTTTAAAGCTGGAACACGCTGAGATGTACACTTTTATAACGCATATACAATTTTTATAGACTTTGTAAATTAACATATCTGTCTAGAATTTTCTAATGAGAAATTTAATAAATGAAGTAATGTTTTTCTTATTTTAAATTTTTTTTTCTCAAATGAGGCTAGAGCTCAGTTTACAAAATACGTTTTAGAGAGAAGGTTTCAACCAAGGTTGAAACCTCAAGTTTTTGACAGCATAGGACTCTCTGGCTTTTAACTGTGAATGGTGGTTTTTTTTTTTCTTTTTTTTTTGCTTTGTAGAACTCTAAAATTAAGTTAGAATATTAGATTACAAAAATTATAAGCATGTAGGCTAAGGGTACAGAAATATATAAAGGGTACAGAAATACATAAATGGGTATATAAAATATATTAAAGGGTATATAAAAAAGCCAAAAAATCATCAGGCCACAGGGCCAGACCTTTAACTGGTGTGGACTGGCCAAATTCAGTGGGCACACCAATTCCGAAGAGGCCAACTCAGATGTTTTGAGTATTCAATATAGTAGATTATGAAATCTAAGTTTAATTTTAGACCTGTGCCTTTCTGTACATTTTAGTAGCCCAACTCCCCAATTCCCACTTGCACTGACTTATTTCCACCAAACTCTACTTCTATTTTGCCTTGAGAAAGCTGTTCCTTTTGGAGCAGAGGGCTCAACCAGCTCAGCATACAGATATTTGTGTTTCAATACCAAAAATGGGAATATTTCAGTCCCAGAAAGATGAAATTCCAGTGGACTCTGTGAGGAGAACACAGGTGAATGGTAACTCAGGAGCAAAAGCTGTGCCTCTGAGCCATTAAATGACCACATTAAATAGGAAGGAAGTTAAACAATTATTCCCATTGCTTAAGGTATGGGCTGACAACATCAAAAGAGCTGATAATTAAAAATACAGTAATGTTTTCCCAAAGCCTCTCCGCTCTTATTTCCTCTTTCGAGCTGCTCGATTGGTGTTTTATGAAGTGTCATTTTATCAGGTTCTAAAAATACCTCCAGACTTGTTGGGAGCTGTCCCTGTCACATTCGGGACATTGACTCACTCTGTTTGCTTTAAAGGCACAAACCCTGCTTGGGCAAAGCCCTGGGGCAGGGAGATGGGTTCGGGGCAAATCCCCAGAGTTAGCCATGCAAAAATTCCACACAAGCCACAGTCTTGGAGTGCTTCACTCAAAGGGGATTTGAGAGAAGAAAAACAAAAACAACAAACAAAAACCAACCAAACAAAAACAAAACAAAAAACAAAAAAAACAAACAAAGAAACCCCCCCCAAAACACCAAAATCCAAAACCAACCAAACAAAAAAACCCCAAAACAGACATAGGAAAAACATAGCAATTATCCAAGTTCTGCAAAATGCATGTGTGTACCTGACAGTAAAATCTGGCAATATTCTCTTAACTTTCTAGGGGTATAAGCACAAAAGGTGAAAAAATTAAAAAGCTATAAATTATTTAACTGAGCTTTCAATGAAATAGTTGAACCAACTTGTCCTGTAGCGTGGTCCTCAGTACCACGAGCTCAACAAGGCTTTAAAAGGACAACAAAAAATGTGTTTAAAATCCAGATTAACAGTGAGTTCACCTCCTGGATGTCACACACACCTGACAAGACATAAATTCACTAATCCAAGTCACAGCCTCAGCTCCAGAGAGACACCAGAAGTCTCTGAAGAAGCACCAAAAGCAGCAGGAGCTGAGGCAAGCAGGACCTGCTCATCCCAAACCCTCTCCATCCCCACGCTGGGACCACAAGAGGAGTGTTTGGAAGTCCCCAACCCTTTCTCTAGAGGTGATTGATACCTGTGGCTACCATGACACATTTTCTCGGCTCCTGGATTGGGCAAGACCATGGCATCATCCATCAGCACTGCTGACAGCACTGGGTGACACACCGGCCAGGCTGATGCCTT
Organism: Entomyzon cyanotis; assembly: GCA_024500445.1. NCBI lineage: Eukaryota > Metazoa > Chordata > Aves > Passeriformes > Meliphagidae > Entomyzon > Entomyzon cyanotis. The sequence continues at coordinate 2,826,638 of JAKEPQ010001016.1, forward strand.
AAAAGCTGGTAAAAATGAGAGGCAGACACAGCAGTATAGGGAAAAAAGGGTATTACCTTGGTTTTAATAGGATCCCAGGTGCACTCTTGTCAAAGGTGCAATCATGCTGAGGAGCACACTGTGTAAAATGTGTATATAATTTTATGAACCTTACAAATGAGCATATCTACCTAAAATCCTCCAATAAGAAACCTAACAAATGAGGTAATTGTCCCCCTACTCTAATTATCCCCCCTCAAGTGAAGCTACAGTCTAGTTCACAAAAACATGTTTCAGAGAGGAGGCTCTGTCCAAGGCTGGAGTCTCTAGTTTTGAGATAATTATAAATGTTTCATCTTTCCTCCCAGAGAACCCCCAAACTGAGCTAAATATCAGACTGCAAGAGTTATAAACATGTGGGGCTAAGGTACAGGGAGTGCTTGTGAAGGGCACAAGGAAAGGGTATCAAATGTATCAAAAGGGTACAAAAACAAAGTACAAAACCCCAACAGGCATCAGGCTCTGCTCGGCTGGCTTGGACACCTTCCCACCGAGAGCTGCCCTGAGTCACCACGCCTTTCCCCACTGCTGAGAGCACACAGCTCTTCCAGGCAGACATCCCTATCTAGGCCATCTCCCTGGGAGCTGGAATGCCACCAGGCTGGCTCTGGTTTCTCCAGCCCTGGCTGAGCTCCCCTGGATTTCTCCCACACGTGGCTCGCCTGCTCCAGGGGTGACGGAGGGGTGAGTTTGCTGGCGTGGGCGTCAGATCCCCTCACGCCTTCCTGGGATAAATAATCAACTGGCTAAATAATTCCACTTACAGTAATAATTCTCCTGGCTCAGGGAAGTGTGGAGCTCGGACACATCCATAGGGAAAAGCTGTCCCTATGGAATGGGGTGAGGAACAAGGACTGTTACTCTCCCGACCACACAAATTAAGGATTATAAATAAAAATGATGAAAGCCAAGAGAAGGGATTGTTTTAATAGCTTGAGGATTCATCTGGACACCCTGAGCTTACTGTGCCCAGGAATAATCCGTTGGGCTGAGTGCTGTTCATCCAGTTTATGGCCTCTGGAAATTTGAACAAAAAGAAGGAATTTCATACTTGCACCACCTCACCTAATTTGTATTTACAGAATTAAATACCAGGCTGGTGTTCTGTCCATCTCTGCCTAGAAGATTAGCAATTATTCCACATTTTCAAGAAGCCATATTGCAAACAGTCAGTTCTGCTAATTGTCTTAATTATTCAACCCCCGATTTAAATGCAAGTTTTTCAGCATACTGCTGGCGACTTAATTAATTATAATTAGGTACAGGTCACGTTTCAGATATATAATCTTTATAAATGATAGACAGGTGAGTAAGGATAGGAATCCAGATCGCCAAACACAAGTCCAGCCCCCAATTACAGAACCGTGAGCACCCCGAATTTAAATGCTGCATAATAATTATTTCTATAAATAATAGTATCTAGAGAAGGAGCTGATGACAGAGCTGCATCCCAATAATTAGGAATGACTCCAACTTTGTTTACTGTTCCCTAGAGATGCATGCCTATTGATTTTGTTTTTAAATGACCACTCCATCCAAACACCTCAGTGTGTGCTATCAAATATTCACACTGTTCCTTCAGCCACCTGCTCTGCAGAGGTACACCATCTCTCAGAGAAGTCATTCCTGGGGCGGAAATAGTTTTTTGTCCCAATAAGGAAGCCAAAATATCAGCCAACAGCATGGTACATTAATTCTCAGAGCTTTTCTCTCAATTTTTTGTTAATCAAAAGCTGTTTCTGGCATGTTTTTAACTAAAAAAAAAAAAAGTTAAATATGCTGTATTTTTAAGTGAAACATAGAGTATGCAACTTATTAAGGTACATTGCCCTGATATTTTAAAACTGTTGAGCTGATGCAGATGTTTTGCTATTTTAATCACATTTTTATAAGGAAATATGTGATCATGCTATATCCGAGATGACTGATTGATTTCCATTAACAAATTTTGATCCCTTAACCAGCTGCAGTCCCATTTGGCAGAAGACAGGAGGTCGGGAATGAATTCTATTCCTACCTCTACAGAAAATGACTGAATAGAGGAGAGGGACCTTGTCAGAGTCCTCACAGAAAACTAAACTTGGATTAACCAGGAATCCACCTGGGAGAGACACAGGAAAAGAGGCTGCATGGAACTATTTCTAGGCTTCAAACCAATATCCCAGAGACGAAGAATAGGAGATATAACTCTCCAAATGGACATTTGAACTGTTCCACTCTTCTCTCTGTCCCTCCCACCTTCAACCCTTCCCTCAGGAGCTGTGCTGAAAATGCTGCCACCGAAGTCACCTGCATGGTTTGTCACTCCAACACCTTTTTCCCCAAGGCTTTACATCACATCAGCCACAGCCTTCCAGCCCTTACCAGGTGACTCAGGAGACTCAGTCCTTCCTACATTCCTGTTTTTGTGCTTTCCCACCTGGTCCCACAGCCCCCACTGCACTCCTGGGTGACTTTGCTGCTTCTTCCACCTGAAAAATGCAAAGCAGCTGGGGATCCACTGGGCTTGCTCTGGAGGGCACAGAAAATGGGTTTAAATAAAGGAGTTAGACAGCAGGCTGATGTTCTGTACTAATTAATTCGCTTCTCCTGTAAAGCTTGGCTCAAAACCTGCCACTCACCTGTTACCAAATACAAACTATTCTTTCACTCCCCTGCCTTCTTTAAAGCACATGGAAGGACTTTGGAAAAGGAAGGGATTGCTTTTCTTGGATAAAACCCGACCTGAGAGCCTCACAGAGTGCCCAGGAGCAAAAGCAAGCATGAAAATTGAGACCCAGAGGACAAAAACAAACACAGAGCATAATTGGTAATTCGACCTTTGGAGCTTACAGGGAAGATTAGGGTTAAGAGCTTTACAAAGTTTGCTCTTGAATTCACTGTTTACAAAAGATGTCAGGAAGATAAGTGGGGGAGATTTATTTTTGGAAACACAAAGACAAAAGGTGTGCAGGTCCCAAGTTCAAACATTGCTAAGCACACACTTCAGAGCATCACCTGCATGATGAGTGTCCCAAATATCAGAAAAATGAATGTATCACTGGTCCCACCACTAGTGGACATGGAGAGTATTCTCTATAAATATATATAATTGACATCCATACATCCATACCAGAAATATGGGAAACTGGTAGGATTTAGGAGACAGCACTGAAATCCAGGAGACTGTCACAGCAGGAAGGAGAGTGTCACTCTTCCCACTGGGATGTCAAGCATGAAGTCCCCACGTTACTTACAGACCCGGATATATATTAAAAAAAAAAAAAAAATTAGTAAAAGAAGGCATTAATGGTATTCCTGAAATAAAATGTGTGATTCACTCTCTAGGGATGGATAGGTGCCCATTTTCCATGCCTCATCACTCATTCCTGGTAAGATCTGGCAAACCTAAGTATCGATAGCAGTGGCCATTTGCCAAATGGGTTCCCAAGTGAAACTGCCAACTCACTAATTAATGGAATTGGAATAGCCTGCAGTCAGTCATGACTTCCAGTCACTATTGATCTCCTTTGGAGAAGGGCTTTTCACAGGGGTTTGTAGTGACAGGACAAGGGGGAATGCTCTCAAGATAAAGGAGGGCAGGGAGAGATGGGATATTAGGAAAAAATCTTTATTGTGAGGCTGGGGAGGGCCTGGGATGGAATTCCCAGAGAAGCTGTGATGCCCCTGGATCCCTGGAAGTGTCCAAGGCCAGGCTGGACATTGGGGCTTGGAGCAGCCTGGGACAGTGGAAGGTGTCCCTGCCATGGCAGGGGTGGCACTGGATGACATTTAGAGATCCTTCCAGCCCAAACCATTCCATAATTCTCTACTTCTATGATTCAAGGATTGTTTCCATTTGGCATCTCCTCCTGGAGTCACCCAGCCCCACCACCTGCAGGCTTGGAGCAGATTTCAGGCTGATCCTCCCAACTGTGCTCTCCAGACAGCACTGACAGCACCACAGCTCTCACCTCACACCTCACCAAACACCCCAGAAAAAAACTGCATCACACAGAGCCCAAGGAGGGATGAGCAACCCCTGAGCCGAGGTAAATATTACACATTACCACAGCAGCAAGTCCTTCTGGCAGCAGGAGAACAAATGATGCTGCTCTCTCCTGACTTGCCTTATCTCATCTCCAATAACACACAAATTCTTATCTCAAGCCTGGTAAGATGTGAGCCCTGATCAAAGGTTCCTGTTAATAGCATTCATTTCTTGTGTGATTCTCTGGAAACAAATACAGTCGACCCCACGTTTCTTGCCTTTATCTCTGTGGGGGCACAGGCTCTAGTGTCTTTTATCTGCTCTGCTGCCTCTTATTTCTGAGTCCTGTAAGAACTTTATTTCCCTCAGATCAGGGGATCCTTCCCTGCTTTGGTTAAAATTGACTAAATGGTTCAAAAGTTGTTTGGGGAAAACAGGAAGCCAGAAGGAAAAAAAATGCTGAGTGACTCCGTGACTCCCATTTCCTTAAGCTCAATCCAAGCTAAAACACATCCTTGCAGAGAAAGCAAGAATCCCTGGAACAATTACTTGGTAAACAAACCTTTTCTTTAGGGACGTGCTCCTTCCAAGGGAGGACTAGGGAATACATGCAGAGGTGGGAAAAGGGGATATCCTAGAAAAACTGAATTCCTTTAGGTGTTTTCAATATGTTTGAGAACAGCAGAAGGAGTGAAGTGTGCTCCTTTGAAATCCCTTCACCCCTTCCTCAGTAACTAAACTCTCCACTGGAGCATGTAACGACACAGGATACAGAGACCTGAGGAAAGTGAGGGAAGGTTTTAATGGCAAAATATTATATGTGGGAAGCCAATACATTACTAAGGATTTATGGGACATTTTCTATGAAATCCTCAACTTATTTTTTTTTTCTTTTTTTTTCCCTTTTTTTATTTTTTTTTCAGGTAGAAGATTGCTAATACATAAATGCTGGGCTGTATGGTTTAGAGTCCAGCAACCTCCGTTCTGTGAGCATCATCTATCCCTCTGTGCTGGGCACTGAGAGGCTCCTGCAGGGCTGTGTCCAGTTCTGGTGCTGCAGGAGAGACCTGGAGGGGCTGCAGAGTGTCCAGGGCAGGAACAGAGCTGGGAAGGGGCTGGAAAACTGCTGAGGGAGCTGGGAAAGAGCTGAGGCTGGAGCAAAGGAGGCTCAGGGGAACCTTGTGGCTCTGCACAGCTGCTGCCAGGAGGGGACAGCCGGGTATGGGGTCAGGCTGTGCTCCAGGGAACAGGGACAGCAGGAGAGGGAACAGCCTCAGGCTGGGCCAGGGGAGGCTCGGGTTGGCCAGCAGCAGGAATTTCTGCATGGCAAGGGTGCTCAGGCCTTGGCAGGAGCTGCCCAGGGAGGTTTGCAGTGCCCATCCCTGCAGGTGTCCCAGGAAGGCCTGGCTGTGGCACTCAGTGCTCTGGGCTGGGGACAAGGTGCCCATTGGGCACAGCTGGGACTCCATGGGCTGGGAGGGCTTTTCCAACCTTAATGATTCTGGGATTCTGGGATTCACAGCACTACCCCAAATCTGTTTGGTGTTTTCTGCAACAACAGCTCAACCAGCCTGAGGCAAGGCCGTTGTAAACTGCAAAAACATTGGGAAGAGACAGAGGGTCCAAGTCCAGGGAATGGGTATTTCGAGGTGATTGCCAACCATAAACCTTGGCACATGGTGGGTTTGAGTTCCCAGAAATGCCAGGTTACTGGGAAAGCACAGACGGAATTTAAAGGAGGTGAGATCAAAATCCCTATCTTTTAAGATCTGTTCAGTTTCTTCCCTGCCTGGCCAAAGTGTGGGTTCCCCTGAGATAAGAGCTCCACGCAACTGTAGTTTCTCCTGGATTTACGTAGCAACACTAAAAGCAAGATAGGTTCAGGTTAAAGAAATCCAATGGGAATCAGCAGAGCTCACCTGAGCAGGACCTGAGAGTATATTGCTTCCAAAGTTCAATTTCCATACATGGACAGAGTGAAAGCTGGCATGTGAGGGGCAATCACTTATCACGTTGATTAAAAAGCAAATGAATTATTGCCATAAAGATTGTAGTAAAATATAGATTATCATTTAAAGACTTCTGGGGAAGTCTCAGCTTTCTTTCTGACTTAGCCACGTTAAGAAATCCAAGCTGCACTGAGACAAAGGAGACTGCACTACAGGAAAGAAAGAAATACTGTGGACAGTTTATTTCTCTCCTAATTAAAAGATTTCCAATGCTGGGAGAAGGAGCAACGAAGTCCTGTGGCTGCTTATCTGCCCCAGGCCAGAGAGCAATCCACTTCACACCTGGGAGTGAGCAGTGACTCCAGAAATCTCAGTGCTGTCAGCAGGACAGCTCAGCTATGGAAACACTCATCTCCTGTGAGGAGAAAAGCACATCTGGCCCACAGAGGGGAATTCATGCCAGTGGGGAAAAAGCTACATGGAGATTTGTGTGGACAGGAACCGCTTACAGCACTCCCCCACAAGATGAAGCCTTTGCTTGACGTGCCCAGAGCTCCACCAAAACCCACTGTTTGTGAAAAAGACAATTCAAAGTAAAAACTTGTTTAAAAAAATTAAGAAAAAGAAAGAATATGAGGGTTTGATCAATCATGGCTTGGGGTTTACTTTGTTTGTTGGGTTTTTTGCCAGAATACAATTCACAAAGCTTTTTTTTGAGACTGATTTTGTTGTTCCTATGGGAGAAAAAAGCCCTAATGCCTAAGATTTAGCAGATTCTCAAGGGCCAAGGAAATTATTTCCCCATTTTATGCCAGCCTGGCACAGCCTGTCCCCCTCTGAGTGGTTGCTGAGTAGTGTCATCCCAGAGGTGGCACTTTCAGTCCTGGGTGTCACTAAGTCCCTGCTGAAGGCTTGCAGTATTTTGGGATTCACACAGGACCAGTGACCACAGTGGACAGGACAGGGACATGAGGCCACTGGAGTGGCCATGTCACATCCTGCAGGTATGCCTGTTTTGCTGGGAATGTGAACAAGGCAAGTGGACCACAGTGCTCTGGGGTTTCTAACAAAGCTGGACATGGGGTGGAAGGAGACTTATGGCTTAGCCCCAGTTGGACACTGGGGTGGGATATCACACCCTATAACCCAGGCCTCCCCACCAAAAGCAAATTATTTCTCACTCCAAATACAGAATTTCCTTCCTAGGGCTGATGAACACAACTAAGTTCACTTTTTGCTCTGCCAATAATAATCTGCATTGTTCCCAAGATCCCCAGTACACAGCATATGTCTTATGCTCTCCACAAATATTAAACATACCCCCACCCATCCCTTCCATACTTCTCCCTCATTTGCTGTTGTGACAAAGACATCCTTTAATGAATCTTAATGACTCATCCCAAATGTTGTTTTTTTGAATTGTGATAAGCACTAGACGGGGTGACTAATGGACTGTGTGCAACACCTAGACAACGTGAGCAATTCCTTGTTTGCTCAAACCATATTAGATGCTGATAACAGATACAGGCATTGCACCTGCTCTGTTGTAAAAAAGGAAAAGCAACCAGGACAGATACAGCAACTGCTGCTTGTATTTGTACAAAGTGAATTTATCTTGTCAGCGCTCCAGAGAACGTATGTTGGGGCTGCTATAAAGCTCCCCGCTCTTGTAAAAATGACTAATTTGACATTATGCCCCTGGGGAAGTAAAAGCAAAAAGACAGCCAGCTTGGCTAAGACAGAGCAGTGCTTCCCAGAGATGTCTGTGAATGAAACGCAGGCAGTTTTCCAAGTCTACCAATGTATGCACCAGTGGACACAACCATCTATACATCCACTTACAGCTAAATTGGGCATTGCCTTTCCTTTTCCTACTTCTGTGGGAGTAGAGTGGAATTCCTTGATAGAAAGGTCTGAACAGCCTTCCAGCAGAAGAGCAGGCCAATAAAACAGGATATAGATCTTATATAGGAGTTATTTTAGTCAAGCTCACTCAGTAGGTTAATTTTTGCTCCAGAAAGTTCAGGCTGAGATCCTCAACACAGAGGAGGGTGAATGCTCCTGACTGCAGTGATTACTTCTGAATTCTTGCTTAGGTCAGGAGAGAAGCCATCAACTTCTCCCTCACTCTTGGAGCTGAAAAACGCATGTCCTGGTAGAATCCCAGAATTGTTAAGGTTGGAAAAAACCTCCAAGGTCAGTGACCCATCCCCACCTTGTCCCCAGCCCAGAGCACTGAGTGCCACAGCCAGGCCTTCCTGGGACACCTGCAGGGATGGGCACTGCAAACCTCCCTGGGCAGCTCCTGCCAAGGCCTGAGCACCCTTGCCATGCAGAAATTCCTGCTGCTGGCCAAGCTGAGCCTCCCCTGGCCCAGCCTGAGGCTGTTCCCTCTCCTGCTGTCCCTGTTCCCTGGAGCACAGCCTGACCCCATACCCGGCTGTCCCCTCCTGGCAGCAGCTGTGCAGAGCCACAAGGTTCCCCTGAGCCTCCTTTGCTCCAGGCTGAACCACCCCAGCTCCCTCAGGTCCCAACACATAGCACCTGCCTGGAATGAATTTCAAAATATTGTGTAAACAGAAATATTCACTGACCACAATGAGAGTCCCTGCTGCCCTTTTTGTAAGGATGTGTATATGCACTGAGCAGGCAGTAAGAGGGATCCATGGATGAAATCATGGCCTTCATTTGCCAAAAGAAATCAAGTGATTAGATGTGACTCTGTGCTCACTTTCAGTGCCCCAAGTTCTGCCACTACCCAGCACTTGCCTTGCACTGCCCACTCCACAGACAAAAGTCAGTGAGGTAAAACAGGGAACTGGGGGTTTGCTCTGGGAGGTAAGGGATTAATCACTGAATATCCTCAGCTGGAAGGGACCCACAAGGAATATCAAAGTCCAAATTCTGGCCCAGCACAGGAAAACCCCAAGAACTCCATCGTGTCCTTGAGAGCATTGTCCAAACTCTCCTGGAGCTCTGGCAGCCTCAGGCTGTGCCCATTGCCTGGGGAGCCTGGGCAGTGCCAGCACCCTCTGGGGGAAGGAAGAACCTTTCCTGCTCTCCAGCCTGAGCTGCCCTGCCCAGCTCCAGCCAGGATGCTGTCCCTGTCCCAGAGCAGAGATCAGAGCTGCCCCTGCAGCCCCCAGGGAGGTCTGACCTCAGCCTCCCCTTCTCCAGTTGAGTTAGAATGAAATCAGTTGAGAATAATAAAGAAGGTAAAAGAAAACATAAAAGATGAACAAATTCTCTGATGCCAAGGCTCAAGCACTGACACAGTAGAATATGTCAGCATGAAAGAAATAATCTTAAATCATTATTCCAAAAATATTCCCAGCGTTCACACTGACAGTTCCCACTCAGAGAAGCACAAGAGCAGCAGTGACAAAGCTCCAAGCAGGGCTCTCTCACTCTGTGCTGTGAACATCATTATCTACACACCTAGGGCCAAGGAAAAGTTTTCAAACAGCTGTCACGCCTCTCCAAAGTGCCAGCACTCAGCTTTTACTGAACAACGATGCCAAACTCCTCTATTTTTTGGTGAGGGGGGAAGAAAAGAGAGGCCCATGCCCAGCAAGATGAATTCCTGCCCTAGCTGCACTGAAGGGCACATCACAGTGATTAGTGAGCTGACCAGGAGAATCACAAGCTTGTGCACAAGCAAAGTAATTCTTAAATGAAACCAGCAGGGAATAAAAGAAAAAGCTCTGCTGCTAAAGGAAGCTCAAACAGACTTTTTTGAGCCCAGTCATCCAAAAGCAATTATTAAGCTCTGTTGTTTCTGAATACACTTGGCCTTAAAATATTAACATGTGCTTTTTGTTTTATGCCTCAGACTGCATGAAATGAATTAAATACACCCAAAATGGTATGAGCAATCTCTCAAGCACTAGCCAGTTTAACAACTAATCCTCTGCTTTAGTACAAAAGGTAAAGGTTTAGGTTTTTCAATCATATGAGGCATCATCCTACAGTTCATGCGTTAGGCATCTCTCCTGTCCACTGGCAACATTATTTGAGGCATGCTTGCAACGTTTTCACTTAATTAAAAAAAGAAAAGCAAAAAATTTGATGTATAACCACTTTAAACTTTTACACTTTATGGAGCAGGGCGTTTACCCAACTTCTTTCAAAGTTATGAAGGTGAAACGCAGCACTTTTGGGCAAAACATAGCAATTTCTGCTGCTGCTGCTCAAACTTTGACACAGTTTGTGTTTTTTTTTTTCTGGGCAGTAATTACCCGTGCTGGTTTGCATGTGCTCAGAGTAATGACACACACACACACACACACACAAATAACTCAGTGCACTTTGTGACTCACTGGGATGCCTTCACAGAAATTATCTTGGTCACACTTGGAGCACCAAACACCGTGGGGAGAACTTTTCAGTGGGGACAATCAGTGGCGTTTTATTTTAGCTGTGAACAATCTACATCCCTGTGAAAAGCCATTTGATAGCCCCCTTTCCCCCCAAACCTGTATAAATATTTTGTTTCAGCCGTGTTTGAATGGCAGAGTAAATGAGTTTCATCCTTTGTTTCAACCATAACAGTGCCTTGTTTGAAGTTGCTATTTCAAGCCTTTATTTTTCAAAGATGTTATTTCCTGAGACCCTTTACTCTCTGAACTTACAGCCGCTCCCCACTGGAGCTTCATTGTTAATTGTCTTTTTTAGGGGCACAAATATACAGCCTCTCCTTTCAAATTCAGGATGGCTCTGTTTATTTATGCTGCTGAATGCAAAAGCTCGGGGAGGCATCCCTGGTGCTGCAGGGATGTCAGGAGCAGTGGGAGGAGATGTGGGGAGGTCCTGGAGCCTGAGAGCATCCCAGAGCCTCCTGGAGATCCCAGGAAAGGGCTGCTCCATCCAGCCCTCCCCAGGACAGCTGCAGGAGGAGGAGGAGGAGGAGATGTGGGGCTGTCCTGGAGCCTGAGAGCATCTTGGATCTCTTCTGGAGATCCCAGGAAAGTGCTGCTCCATCCAGCCCTCCCCAGGACAGCTGCAGGAGGAGGAGGAAGAGGAGGAAGAGGAGGAGAAACACGTGCAACCCAAAGCTCCCCAGCCAGGGGAGCTGAGCCAACATGCAGATGAGGGTGCCACGCACTCCGGGGCAGCACGACAGGGATTTTCACTCCTGTGTGTCCTCTGCCCCTGTGGCGCAAGAGGAATTCTGGAGGAGTTAGGTCACAGCTGCTGCGGAGCTGCAATGCAGCTCTGCCACATACCTGCCTCCTCACATTCCCCCTTTATTCCACGCTTTAAACCTCCACATTTTTAGGATCTTATTCCCCCTCTTTGTTGTCCCCAGTGGGAATGTGGTGTGCAGACAGAGGGTGAAGCTGAGATGCCCTGAGCATCAGCTGCTGCTCTTCTCTCCCCCCAGTGAGGTCACAATTCTGCTCAGATCAGAAATAGGATCCCCTTGGACAACCATCCAATACCAGCTATTTAGGTACTTTTAAAAAAAAAATCTAACAGGTTCCTTTATTTCAATTCACTACAAGAAGGCAACTCTTCTGCTTATTTCTGAGATATTGTTGCAGAGAATGGTGGTTAAAAAAAAAGAAGAAATAACTCCTTAGCACTCATTTTCAGCACGGGGCCTCATTCAAACAAAAAGTTATATTCTCAGGAAGGACTGAAAAAAAGTCTTATCTAGATGGACTACCACAGAAAAGAGAAGTTGGCAACATTTATTTCTTTAGTCTTTATCCCTTTTCTTTCCTTTTCCCTTTCTAGCCACTTCGCTCTTGAGCACCTCAGCTAGTTTTCTCTCATTCCTACAAAAATAATAATGCAGCAGTAGGTTTTCCACAACAACAACACCACCAAAAAACCTCAGATGTTTGCAGCTAGATGCTGATTTGATTATTCTTAAATTGATACAGAACTCCCCCTTTTGTCTCTGGCTCACAGTGTGCCAACACAGGCAGGAATAAAAACACAGAAAATTGCGAGGAGGATGGCCAACTCCTAAAATAGAACCAAACACAGGGGTACATTCAAAAACCAAACCAAACCAAACCTAGTTTTGCTTTGGCTCTCTGACTTGATGATGTTACATTTTGGAGCTGCACAGAGGGATCACTGAAATAAAGAGGATTTTGGACTGGAGAGCAAAATTGCAGATCTCTACCCTGACCTTCTGCTGGGCTTGCTCTGAGCTTTGGCCACTCCAGATCAGACTCCCCCAGACAAAGCTTTCACTCACACTGGGGAACCTTAATTCCCAAATATTGAATTGGCATTTTCCCTGCTGCCACTGAGCACCTCTGGAGGAGTCTGGCTCTCCCTTTGCTCCAACCCCCCATTAAGGGGTTGAAAATAGCACTGAGCTTCCCCATTAGCCTGCTTTTCTCCAAACTAATGAAACCCAACTCCCCCAGCCCCTCCTCATACATCATCCAGCCCACTAGGCACAAACCACTTCTAATGAAGCAATACTCTATCTGTATACTAACAATAAATATAATTTAATGAACTTAAACACTCTTACATAAGAAGGACTGCTCTAAAAATAAGACCTTTCAATAGAGCAAAATATGGCCAGGTTAATAATTTTGCTCTGGGTCCCAGAATGTTAATTTAGCAAGAAATAAATAACTCCCAGCCTTTCATCTTATCTTTCTGACAGATGTTTCCCCCTATAAAAAGGGTGTCATAATTGTTTTTGTCAGTGTTATAATTAAAATTGCTATGCAGCTGACATACAGTTTTTAATGGTTTCCCCTAGGATTGTAACAGATGTTGCCTTATTAGATCAGGGCTCTCCTGGAGTAAGAAATGTCATTGGCATAATCAAGACACTTCTTTAAATTTCTCAAAGCAGACTGTCACAATTTTCCCAGTAACATTTGACCCCAAGGGATGAAATGCATCCTGCTTTTCTAAGGAGAAAGTTTTCTGAGGAGTTTGAAAGAAATACTGAAAAAACCCAGGTTTTGCTACAGCCAGAAAGAGCTGGAAAATAGAGGAGGGAGCCCTGACAACTGCACCAGCAAGGCCAGAGACTTTTTAATGGCAAAAATATTCACAGGCAAAGGTAGAGGATCAGGTGAAATCTGGCGAGGAGCTGAGAACTAGCAGTTAGTGGGCTCCTATTATAAGAAAAGTTACAACCATATGACACAAGTGTTAATTTGAAATGGGAGTGAGTTTAAATAAAGCAAGGTGTAATAGCAAGCTTCAAGAACAGCTCTCTGGGTGCAATTTGGATGCCTGGTGTTCACTGAAAACCATGGGAAGTCAAGGGGGAGGCAAGAAGAAGTGGTGGTTAAATGGTCTGCCAGGCTGGGCAGCTGGGAAGGGCACATGGATCCCCTTGTTTGAATTACCTAAAATGTTTAATATCACCTATAAATCAGTTGCAGGTGATGTGGCAAGAGAATCAGGGATGTTAGGTAGCTCCAACCTAAAAAAAACCACCCAGGCCCCAGCCTGCCTGTCCACAAAGCCTGTCCAACCCCTCAGGGGCAACTCTGACCAAATAAACACAGCAGAAAGTAACTTTATATTTCAGTGTCGCCGAGCTCCTTGCAACTTTCCAAGGGCCACCAAATTTTTTTTCCCAAGGTGTGAGGAACGCCAACTCTGTTTCACAGGATCTGCAATTCGCAGGCTGCAGCTTTTTCCTGTTGCATCCCGTTTATATTAAGAACTCCCCAAAATAATTGCGGAAGGTGCGACATGACATCATCGCTGAAGCTCCTCGGCTCCAAGTGTCGCAGTTTGCTTCTGAAAAATCACACAGAACCAGGTTGGAAAAGATGTCTTGAGAACATCAGGTCCAACTTTTGACAGGCCACCTCTTTGTCAATGAAACCATGGTCATGTCCTGGTGTTCCTTGAACACTTTCAGGGATGGTGACACCACCAACTCCCTGGGCAGCTCGAATGCCTCATCACCCTTTCCGTGAAGAAATCCAAGAAATCCTTCCTAACAGCCTGTTCTGTCCAAACAGACTATGCATTCGGAATTTTAGGGGTTAACTCCTAATCTCACCCATCTTGACGAGAGGTATCAATTAAAAAACAAGCATGGAAATAATCCACCATCTCACGCACAACCGGGTGGGGAGAGGGGGAAACAAAAAAATACCATCCATCTCTCGCAACGACATCAAACTGCTTTTTGCTATGTTTTTTTTCCCCTTTCCCTCCCGGAGCTCTCGGCATCCCCGGCGCTGGGCTGTGCCAGTACCAGCTACGACACCAAGCGGAGGGCAGGGCTTGCGGGAGGCGGGTCCTGCCGCTCCCCCGCCCGCTGAAAGCGCCTGCGAGCGCGGGCGGCACGGCACAGCACGGCACGGCAGCCGGCACGGCACGGCACGGCACAGCGCGGAGCCCGGCGGCACCGAGACCCGCACCGAACCCAGAGCATCCCCCGGGCACAGCACCGCGGGCAAACCCTGCCTTCTCCCCCAGCATCCCGCCCCTTCTCCCCGCTCTCCGGCCGGGACTGTCCGCCGGGATCGGCGCGGTTGTTGTTGTTGGCCGGCGCGGCCGCATCGAGGATATTTTGGCATCGGAGCGGCGGCGGCGCGTTCGCTCGGAGGGAGCGCAGGAGCGGCGGAGAGCCCGCGGAGAGCCCGCGGAGGGGCAGGTGAGCCGGGAGGGGGGAAAGGGGGGTGGCTCGTCGGTGCTCCTGGACCCCTCCTTGCTGATCCTCCCGGACCCTTCCATGCTGATCCTCCCCGAACCATCCTCACTGATCCCACCGGACTCCCCCATGCTGATGCTCCCCGACCCATCCTCGTTGATCCCCCCGGACCCTTCCACGCTGATCCTCCCGGACCCCTCCTCGCTGATCCTCGCTGACCCATCCTCGCCGTGCTCTCTCCCACAGCCCCCCCGATCAGCCTCCCCCGCGGGCGATGAGGTTCAGATGGATGCGCGCCCCGGCAGGAAGGGGTTAATGGGCAGCGCGCTCTGGATTTGGTTAGGACTTTTAAAAAAAAAAAAAATGTTGGGCTGTGTGATCTCCCCACTGAACTTTTTTTTTCTGTGGGCGAAGCGTGTGTCATGTGTGAGGAGCCAGGCAGGCTCTTGGCTATCTCCCGGCGGGGCACGCTGTTCTCTCCTACCCTGTTCCTGTGGAGGATGGGTTTTCCTGAAAAAATGGCCATTTAGAAGAAAAACAACAACCAGGCATAATATCCCCCCCACCCCACCCGCTCTCCCCCCCGAACAAAACCCCAAAGAAACCAGGAAAAATAACACATGATCTGCTTTGGGGACAGCAGCGCTTCGGTTCTGCATGGGGATGCTGCCCAGCTGCGTCCAGCTGTGCGCAGGCACCTGGCTGCTGCTGAAAAGAAGGCGATCAGAATTCAGGAGTATTAGTTAATAAGTGCCTGATCCTGTTGACCCTGTTCTGGTTCACCCACTCAGCTATGCGGGGGTGTTGAGGAAGGTGTCCTGCCAGTTAAACCAATTATAGCTGGCAAGTCGCAGTCATCAGCATTAGTGGAGGAGCTGGAGGTGAGGCCCAGGCACACCGTGTCGGGCCGTAGTGGCTTTTCTGAACTCAAAGCAGCAGCTTTCCAAGTCCAGATTTAACCCTGTGTGCCGTTAAAATCCGTGTTGTCTTCCCAGCTCTGTTCGCCTTGCGGTATCTCTGTATGGATTTCATATCTCAGGGCTGGAAATTTGTGCTGCAGATGGGGGAGAGAGCTGCTGCGGGATGAGCAAAGGATGTAGAAATTCCTCTGCTCGAGATGTTTGGTTGGAGGAAGAAAGCTGGAGTGTTGCAAAACACGCTGAGGATCTCCATGTGTTATTCAGCCAGAGCTCCATGGTTTTCCCTAAGCTTTTCTGCCAGGCAAGGCTGGAAGGAAACAGAACAAATGTAGCATGGAGAAACAGGGGCTTGGGTTAATGAGCAATGCTGTGTAATCAACACTCGGTATAAACCTTTTGTTTTAGGGCCCTAAACATCTCTAAAGAAACAAAAAAAACCAGGAAGGAGAGGATCCCAGCCCTCTCAGTCGCTGGGGAAGTGCCTAACAGGATTTGTGGAGAGGTCAGAATTGCACACTAGTGCCAGAAATCTTATTTGTACTCCTCACCAGGGATCAGACCCAAACTTACTGAATATACATATAATATTTTCACAAATACTCGAATCCCTAAGCCAGTTATCCCTGGACAGCAGGGCAGGATTCAAAGGCAAAACAAAGGGTGTTAGAAATTGCCCTATACTTTTTTAAAAGCCCAGCCAAATGCAAGGATAAACAGTTGTTTAAACTGTGGCAAATTTAATGAACAGATTAGGATGCTTGCTGAGTGAGACTCATGCTGTGTGAAATTCTTTGCTGCTCAATGAGATGTGTAATTTAGATCAAATATTTGTACGTGCTGTTTGAGGTAAAAAACATCATTCAGCAGATTGCACTTTTTGAGTAACATTAATGAAGATTCTTTTCAGAGTCAGTTGACTTAGTTTATTTCAATTAGAAGGCCCACCCAACTGATAACAGTGAAGTTGAAATAGGCCTTTCAGGTTGAGGACTCTTGCCATTTTTTTTTTTTTTTTTTTTTTTTAAGTGATCAGCTATTTAAGAGGATGAAAGGGTTCCTTGTCTTTGGCTTTTGGATGTTTTTATTTTCCTCTCTGTTTATATGAATGTGTTGCCATTTTTAACAAGCTGGGCTTATTTTGTTGAACTCCTAATTTGCTTTTTTTTTTTTTCTAAATTTAATTTTTTTTTTTTTTTTTTTAATTTGTGTTAACACAGGAGTGATAGATCTGGCTTGTCATAAGTGATCACAGTTTTGTGGAAATCTTGATAGTGTCCTCTGTGGCTATTTAAATACAAGTGCATATTTTCAGGCAGTTTCTGTGAAGCAAGAGAATTTAACCCAATGCTGTGGAAAAAAAGGGAAGGAAAATTCAGACTGTGGTTTGATAAGGTATCAGTCACTGACACCTGAATTGCAGCATCACGATAAACCTCAACAGTGGCCGTAAAACTGGCTTTATTCCTTATGTTTGATCTCTCCCATAGGTCAGTCAGAGGATAGGAATCTTATCACTCTTTTCCCTAAGTGATATATAGGAGAAAAGTTGCACAGGCCTCACACAACCCTGTTCCTGGTAATAAAGGCAATTTGATAAAGCTTTGGCTTCAGTGCCATGAACATACTGATAGTGGTCCCATTATCAGCCCTTTAAAAAGGATATTTTACTGCATAAACCCCTTTTCAGTTAAAACTTAGGCCCTCTAAAGCTTTATAAATATGTTAATCCTGTGTTTAGAAAATATGCAAGATAACTTGGTTTGGAGTAAAGTAGTCAAGGCAGGAGGTTGCTGGGTATTGGCTGCACTGATTATTCATGAAAGGGGTGAATGAGGAGGTGAAGGTGTATCACAGTGTCACTCTGTCACTCCTCTTCCTTCCTCTGAAAGCCAAAGCCTGAAGTGAATCATGGCCTGGGAGAGGGAATACAGTAAGCAAAAATAACACAAAACTGGCTGCTCAGGATAATGGGTGAAAAGCTGGAAAATATCCCAAAGAGACAGGTACTCAGTGGGCAAGGGATTTCTGTGGGCTTCTCAGGCTAACAGCATTTCTGTGAAAGTTCTTCCAGTTGAGAAACAAGATGGGAACTGTGTGATTGGGATGTTGGCAGGGAGAAGGAGAGCTTTCCCTGTATCTCCTTCCCAGAGCTGCTCCACAGGCAGATACATCTGTCAACATCTGCTTCCTTCCTCCCCCCGTGGCAGTTTTTAACGTGACCCCTCTGGTTTTTCAGATGAGTGATTTTGGGATCAGGAACATGGATCAGGTCGCTCCCGTGTCGAATATGTACAGAGGAATGCTCAAGGTGAGTGCTCTGGAGCTGTCACCTTCCAAACTGGGGCATCTCCCAGTGTTTGCTGTGCTCTTAACACAGGTTTAATTGCCTCCTTGCCATCTCCTGCCAGAGTATTTCCACAGAGATGTGAAAAGCAGAGCTGAAGTAGGAAGGTGTAAATCCTGCACCCTCAACCCCAGTGAGGCTCCCTCTCTCCATTCCCTTAATCCTAAGAATTTGAAAGTAAGAGGTGGACAAGAGCTGAGCTCAAATTCGCTGGTGTTGCTGAAAATTACCCAAATAAAGGTTAAAGGATGGGCAGCAGGGGTGGGTTTGTATCTCTAACTCGATGAGACTGGCAGAGGGCTGTTCTGATGGGACTGCTCAGGTTTGGTGCTTTCCTGAGCCTTGTTTGGAATAAAAGTGGGTTATTCACTTACAACTGTTATTAATGGAAGTCAAACACATTGTAAAAACCCCAAGATAATGATTAAATTTACAGGTAGACTTGTTCTGAAAGGAATTTACAAACCAAGGCCAAATGAGCAGCAGACTATAAAGGCTCAGTCTCAAAGGGCTTCCCACCTCCCCATTCATGCAAGTTGCTTTTTAATCCCAGTACCAATTTTTTTACACAGCATTGATTAATGTAAACCAAATACAGGTTAGGGAGACCCTTTCTTCTCTCATTATCTTTGAGGAATGGGCATGTTTTGAAGAATATTTGATGAAGAATCATCACTGCTCTGATGCTTTATGTCCCCTCTTACCTTTTTTTTCTCCTTGTAAAAAAATATCCAAGAGATCCCCCAGTTTAACATCTGTGTGTTCTTAACACAGTGGTTGCTGTAAGTGGTTACTCAGTGTTCAGTTGTCACAGAATTAAATCAGAGACTTGTATTCTGCTATGCTGTAGCTGTTCACATTCCATTTTATCTCCTGCAATAATTACATGTATTGAAAAGCCAAGTGAAGTGGTTGTGTAACTGATAGGACAAGCAGAACTCATTCTGCATTGTGTTTTTCCTCTTTTACTACTATTAAATCAAGAACGTGCCTACACATTAATTTTCTCCCTTTTGAAATATGAAACTAGCATGGTATGGATTTTACTCATTCACATGCCACAGCATTTTTTCCAGTGACTCAGGATAAGGGTCAGCTATTTACACAAAATTCAGGAGTTTCCAGATTGTGTTGAAAGAACTTGCCCTTTCTTTTAGGTGCTAGTGATGAGTCAGAGCTTTTATCTAGTAATGTTTAAAGAATCTTGTACCAGCAGATTTGGCAGCTGTTATTAACTTGTTTTATTCAGACATGAGCCTTTCCAGGGGTTTGCTCTGGCTCTTGCTGGGGGTACCCAAACTAGAGATTTACAGTTTGCTGGCCAGGAGATTTCTAAACCCATTAAATAGGGCATGATACTGTTTGTGGTGAGATGAAAAGTTTGGGAATGTGAGGGAAAATTAATCCTAATTTGCTGTTCCAGGAATACAGTTCAGCTTGCTTTTGCATTGCATATGAATATTGCCCTGAAAAATCCTTGCCTTGTCCTCAGCTAAATCCACTCCTTTGGCACAAACTGGCAAATCAGTGTTTGCCTAAACCAAATAAACATTTCCAGCTCCCTGAAGGGCAGAGAAATGCCATGAGCTGCCATGAGCAAGCTGCAGCTTTCCAGAGCAATGTTCTATCCTCAGGTGCCTTTAAAAAAAACCCTCAGTGGCAACTTTTATCCATCTCTGCCTCGAGATATTGCAGATACGGTTTCCCTGTGACTTAACAGGCAAGTTTCATAAGTTGTTTTTGAAGTCATTTCCTCCTCCGTTCACATTCCTTCTGCCCCCCAAAGACTAAAGTGATTGGGGGAATTTAATAAATTTATGCCAGTATTTCTGGCATACACAGTTGGCACAAGTCAAGTTGGAAAGGAGTTAGGTTTTCAAAATATAACAGTATTTTTTGAATGTTGTCCGAATATCAGTAGAATCTGCTTTCATCTGGAACATTTTTATCAGTCTTGCTTATCCCTTTCTGTAAAATGAAAGTAGCAGTGTTTCACTGAGCATCTGAGCACTTGAAAGACTTCAAAATGTGGTTGCTGGCAAATCCAGTAAGGCAGAAGTATAAAAGTTGCTGCAACATCCTTCCTCAAGCCCTGTAAAGCTGGTACAGCTTCAAGTGATGTGGTTCAAATGAATTCTTCTCCTTTAGAGGGAAAAAAAAAAAAAAAGCTGCCTAAATCTACTGTAGGTCTTGCACTGGCAGTTTTCCCATAATTTACAGATCTGCCATCAAGTACTCATCGAGTGAATAATCAATTCAAAGGGTTCAGGAAATAAGCATTTCTTTAAAAGGCACCTGGAAATAAATACGTGTTTATACACACACAGACGTGTATTCTCTATTGTTAAAAGCCTCAATTACAGGAAAAACTAAGAATATCCTTATTTGGCTTTACTGTAACAGGCAGAACATCCCCCAGCTTGCCCTTATCGCTGGCTTTATTCTCGTACCAGAAGCTGTGCCCTCCTTGTGGTTACGTTTCAGAGCTGCCTGAATCAAGATAATGGTGGTGCATGATCTCCAGACCTAGGAAACCAAACCCAGACACTTCCTAGCAATGCAGCTCACTGTTCTCTAGCGAAATGCTGATGTTGTTGTGTGTTTGTTCCGTTGCTCTGCAGCGTCAGCCGGCGTTTGACACCTTTGACAGCTCCAACTCGCTTTTTGCTGGGTATTTTTTCTCCCTGAACGAGGACCAAACGCTGCAAGAAGTGCCAACGGGATTTGACTCCACTTCTTATGGTAACTTTTCACTTTTTTCCTTAGTCTGGTCAGTGGATGGGAAATTTGTGGGGTTTAACTAACATTTCTTGGGTGTATTTTTACAAATGCAATGTGGGTTTCCCTCAAAATAAGTGGTTTAGTACACAGACTTGTGTGTATTTACTTGATTTTATTCATGTGAGTTTCTTTGTGATAGTTGTTGTTTCCTGTACTGGAAAGAAATAGGAACTGGGATGCAGTAGCCTCATAAACTGATTTTTCATGGAAGAAGCCTCAGGAGGATTTAAAGCAGAGCTAGGAGTTTAAAAATCTTTTAGAAAAGTTTTTTGTGCATTTAAATTTGCAACATCTCAACCATAATTAAAGTGCATATATTCTGCAAGCTCCTTTTTTGATCCTCTGGTGTTAAAGCCCAGTATGTTTTATTCCATACCTTAAAAAACAGGGTGGGGACATTTAAAGATTTTTTTAAATGATTATTTTTGTGTGTGTGTAGGACAATACCCCACCAAGAGTGCCCTACAAATCCTTGCCTAAAACCCCTGACAAAATGCAGATATTTTACCTGATGCTGCTTTTATCTCCCCTTAGGGAAGGGAAAAAAGCCTCCAGCCCTCAAACCCAGAAAACCACAGGTCCTTTGTTCTAGTGTGATTCTAATCAGTCACCTGCTCTGGTCAGCAAAGCAACTCCTTGCAGATATGAGGAAGGGTGTGGTAAAAACAGAAGTTTAATATGAGTGGTGCCTGTAGATAGGCTGGGAGAGCAAGAAGAGCTGCACAGCTCTGAACTGACCTGGGATCTGCCAAGAGCAGCCTGGGACAGTGGAAGGTGTCCCTGCCCATGGCAGGATGGTTGCACTGGCATTGGATGATATTTAGGGTGAATTCCACTCCAAGCCACTCTGTGACATCATTCTGTGATAAAATGAGGCATCCTCTGGTAAAAATTGACCAGTAAGAAAAACTGAGTGGGAGCCAAATTTATCCTTAAATAGAACCTGCTTGTGAATTTGGGAGTCAGTGAAGTAGATTAGTAATTTATACTGACGTGTAATGGTGCCAGCTTTGTGGTTTGGTGCATTATTTCACCCCCAGCTTGTTACCAGTCACACTTGTTTGGTCCAGATGATGGAATAATCCATTGCACCATGTCCTTGGGTGATGAGATATGATGAGGCCTGAAATGCAGTGTTGAATAGTGCAAGCTAGCTCTTTACAACCCCATTGCCAGTTAATCAAACTAAATAAAGATTGTCAGGAGTTGTAAAGAAGCCTGAGGTCAAATTGTAGGTGACAAAATAGGAATAAGCAGTCTCATTTCCTTTATTAAAAAAAAGTAATTGTAAAGTTTCCCTGCAACAAAGGCACTTTTTGTAACTACTGAGAGTAAATAAGGATCTATGCATGGAAGGCTGCAAAGCTCTAATTAGTGATGCAATCTTATCAAACGAGTAGCACAGAGATTTTAGAGCATGGTGATTTCTGCTTTTAAAACACCAACTTCCTAGCATCCTTTTTTTTTCGATTTTTTTTTAATTCTTGAAGTAGCAAAAAACCAGTCACTCCTTTCCGTGGCCTGAAGTCAACGTGTCTTCTTCCTCCCCTCCACCCCTTTTCTTTTCTTGCAGAGTCGAACAACTGTGAATTGCCTCTGTTAACCCCGTGCAGCAAGGCTGTGATGAGTCAGGCCCTGAAAGATACTTTCAGTGGCTTCACAAAGGAACAGTGTCGGCTGGGTATCCCAAATAGTAAGTGTTTGCTATTTATAAGCTCTTTTTTTTTTTCTTTTTTTTTTTTTTTTAATGCTAAGGAGGAGGCTGAATAGCTGCTCTTTGGAAAGGAAAGAATGATGTCAGTAGGAAATACAAGAATGGATCCTATGTGAATCTGGCACAGCTTGCCTTGGAAAAGGCCAGGCTTGCTGGTGTTAAAAATGGGTGCATGGAGAGCTCATGCTTTGGCAGCATGAGAGAGAATCAAGCAAGCTGAGGACATCTCTGGTTGCAAGTGAATGCAGAAAGAAAAAAGAGGACTGGGTTTTTCTTTTTTTTTTTTTTTTAATTGAAAAATGCATTCATTCTGAATTCATTCAGAACTAAATAACTTGGCTAAACAATTTTTTTTTAATTCAGTGCTTTCTAAGGAAAATTATTTAACAGGAGCTATATCTAAATATTGGATCCTTCCTGTCTTGCAGATCCCTGGCTGTGGACTGAACAGCAAGTTTGCCAGTGGCTTTCATGGGCTACCAATGAGTTCAGCTTGGCAAACGTGAACTTCCATCAGTTTCTTATGAGTGGCCAAGACTTGTGCAACCTGGGCAAGGAGCGTTTCCTGGAACTGGCCCCTGACTATGTGGGGGATATTCTGTGGGAGCACTTGGAGCAGATGATAAAAGGTAATTAGAGAGCCAGAAAGAGCTTTTGGTTTAGGGCTCTCCTAACAGAAACAGAAATTGAGCTCTATTTCGACACTGGTTTCACTATGAAGGGCTTTTATTGCATATGGAAACTCAAAATGAACTTTAAAACTTGGTTAATAAGAGCATTATCAGTACATCCTTGGTATGCAAAGCACAGATGCAGATAGCTGCAGAAATTCTGTGTGCAGGCTGGGTACATTTGTGGGCAGGTTCTACTTGGGAAAATCATTGGAATAAATGAGATTGGGGTATGACCACTGTAAATCTAAATAAAATAGTTAACCCCATAAATACAAAGTTAACCAAGAGTTAACTCTAAAAGCACACTGCAGTTATTGTTGTTTTTTAAGTTTTATGTTTAATTGAATTGCTGTGATGGTTTTAAAGCCTGCTGGAAGTTGGTTAGGTGGTTTTGTGTGATTTCTGTCATGAGAGAGAATGAAATACAGCATCATAGTAAAATTTTTGTGAATGGTGACCCCAAAATACTCACAAGAGTCAGAAGCTTTGCATGGCATACAGGTCAGATCTTTAAAACTGTAAACCCAAATTTTATCTTTTTTTCCTCTCCCCAGACAGCCAAGAGAAAACCCAGGATCAATATGTGGAGAACTCTCACCTCACCTCAGTTCCTCACTGGGTCAATAATAATTCCTTAAGTAAGTGTTTTTAAAAATTCATATTTTGCATCTCTCAGTTTGTTCTAAGCATGTCACAGATTCCAGGGTAAAACAAAAAAGCACCAGAATAGTTACTGTGCTTGAGGAGAACATTTGACTTCAGCTGCTGCAGCTTTCTTTCCTTGTATTGTTCAATTGTCATCTAATTTATATCGGAAATCTTTTGAAGAGCAAAGCCTTTGAGAAAATGAAATTTCCTCTTGCTATGCCAAACCCTACATCTGTGGAGCAGAATGACCACTCCCATCTCTAGCAAACCAAGCAAATCAAGAACTGGGAAGCAGCAAGAGTTATGTTTAGGCTTTCTTCAAGGCTCTGGGAGTGTGCTAGAGCTGCTGGAAGTGTGTGGGATGCAGTGCTGGCTCCCTCGGATTGTTTGATTGATGTTGTGTTTTATGCTGCCACAGTCAGGCTTCAGCTCAACCTGATTACACCACTTAATGGTGAGAGCTTTGCTCAAAACCACTTAAACTTCCCCATTTCTTTGCTGTAGTTTCCTTAAAGAACGAACAATGGACATTTGTGGCTGGCAAGTTACGGAGGGGGATTTACGGAATCTGATTTGGTGTATTTAGTGTATTAGTTTGTTTAAGGGTCTCCAGGGAAAAATCATCTAATTCTTTTGGGTTTTTTTTTTCAGCTGTTAACGTAGATCAGAATTCCTATGGAATGCAAATGCCTGGATACCCTAAACCCCTGAGTTATCCCAAACCCAGTCTCCTGACTGACGTCTGTCAGACTTCCACGGCACCGAATCTCCTCAACCCGGAACAAGAGTTCCCATTGTTCCCTAAAACCCAGGCAGATGCTGTTGGTGTAAACTACTGTGCAGTAAATCAGGACTTCCCAAGGAGCAATCTCAATTTGCTGATGGATAACTCTGGTGAGTCATTATCTGCATGATAAACACGGGGCCATATTCTGAATTTCTCTTCCTCCTTTGCATGATTTATATGGACAGGCTTGATTAAAGGGGAGGAAAAAAAACAACCAACACTTTCTATTTTATTTATTTTGTTTTTTCATTTGATAAAGGCAAGCTGAGAGAACACGAATCCAGCGACAGTGGTGCTGAGAGCTATGAAAGCTCAGACTCCATGCTGCAGTCCTGGAACAGCCAATCCTCCCTGGTGGATTTGCAGCGTGTGCCATCCTACGAGAGCTTTGAGGATGACTGCAGCCAGTCCCTGTGTCTGAGCAAACCTACCATGTCCTTCAAAGACTACATCCAAGAGCGGAGTGATCCTGTGGAGCAAGGGAAACCAGTTATACCAGCAGCTATCCTGGCTGGCTTTACTGGTGAGTAGCGAGGCAAAATGGTCACTCCTTTCTTATGTAACGTCAGTATTGCTTGTATAGTGTGTGCCACAGGGGTAGAGACCACGAGTCACAAATAATTTCAATTTTAAATGTTATTAAACAAAGTCTCGTGGATTATCCAAAGCAAGAACAGGCAGGCATGTCAGATCAAGTAAAAATCAAACATGCTTTTTGATCTGTTTGAAAAAAAAGGGAAACCTGGACAAATCTCCCTGATTTGGGAATTCCCACAGGTGTTGTTAAGGCCTGTTCCTGTAGTCCTTGCTGAAATTGGGGTTTTCCTGTGGAACGTTTGCCAAGCCAAAGGCTTCAGGACAAGCCCTGGAGCTGGAAATGCAGCTGTTGGGAGGTGGGAGTGAGAGTTAAAGGATCCATGTGAGAGGGAAAGCCATAACTTGTGTCAAATCCTTTGTTTCCGTGAAAAACCTGACTTCATTTCTACAGGGGTTTCTTTCTGATATATAAAAAAGATAAATCATATTAATTACCAGGTCTGTGATACAAGTCTGATCACGTACATTGGTTGTGGTTAGAGCTGGCAGAGGCACTAATTTGTGGTTTTACCGTGTCTCCTCTTTCCCAACAGGCAGTGGACCTATACAGCTGTGGCAATTCCTTCTGGAGTTACTGACTGACAAGTCCTGTCAGTCATTCATCAGCTGGACAGGAGATGGATGGGAATTCAAACTTGCTGATCCAGATGAGGTATGTGGCTAATTGGGGTGAACACAAAGATTTGGGGTCTGATCTGACATCTGTGGGCTCAGTCTTGGGTATGGATGTGTGTTCAGCTACACATCAAATAGGGTAGTGCTGCTTTTGAAGTATTTTGGGAGGTTTAGTCATTAAAAATAAATAGACTGTATTTTGATTTTCTGATACTGTTTCCAGTAGGAAAATTGTTGTATTAAGAGATGGGATAAAAGTCCAGTAAAACTTTTTTGTAATTAAAAAAAAAGGGAAGAAGAGGGGAGAGAAATTATTAACTCCAAGGAACTTCATAGCATTCAACTTCCAGTAAAGAGTTGTCCCCTGCTGCCTGATAGTAAATCAGTGGTAAAATAGTGGTTTTTTGAGAGAGCAGACTGTGCCAGAGCTCCAGGAGTGCTGGGATAATGCTCTCAGGCACAGGGTGGGATTGTTGGGGTTGCCCTGTGCAGGGCCAGGACTTTGATGATCTTCCAGCTCAGGATATTCTGTGGTTCTTGGGGTTGTTGTGTGCAGGGCCAGGAGTTGGGCTGGTGGTGGAGTCATCCCTGGAGGTCTTTAGGAAAAGAGTGGGTGTGGCACTGAGTGCCACGGTCTGGGTGACAAGGTGGTGTTGGGTCATATGTTGGACTTGATCTCTAAGATCTTTTCCAGCCTGGTTGATTCTGTGATCCTTGTGGGTCCCATCCAGCTCAGGATATTCTGTGTTTCTTGGGGTTGCCCAGTGCAAGGCTAGGAATCAGACTCAGACCCCTGTGGGACACTGCCAATTTGGGATATTCTGTGATTCCTCCATAAACCTGACCTCCTTAAGCATGCTTTGGCCTGCCCACTACAAATGGGTGTCCCTTGCTGCTGTTGATGTCTGTGGTGGGATCAGCCACCAGCTCTCCTCTTGTGAGCTTGGGACATCCACAGCAAATAAAACGCTCTGACAGAGAAAAAGTTCTATTTAATCAGCCCCTAAGAGGAAGATGAGTCAAATAAACCCTCGTTTTGCTCCCTGTCAGGTGGCACGGCGGTGGGGCAGGAGGAAAAACAAGCCCAAGATGAACTACGAGAAGCTGAGCCGCGGTCTGCGCTACTACTACGACAAGAACATCATCCACAAGACGTCGGGGAAGCGCTACGTCTACCGCTTCGTCTGCGACCTTCACAACCTGCTGGGCTACACCCCCGAGGAGCTGCACGCCATGCTGGGCGTCCAGCCCGACACCGAGGACTGATCCCGGCCGCCCGTGCCGCAGGCTGGAATCTCGTGTGGGGACACTGGCCCGCCGTGCTCGGGGCAAAGCGGGACCTTCACGCATTTTGTAACCGCGGAGGAGCTGGGAAGGAAGCGCCTCGTGTCGTCGCGGGGCTCTGTGGGAGTGGGAATGGCCTCCAGGTCTGGCATGGAAATATAGGAGTGCCCTTGGGGTTGGCATTTCAGCTGCCCTTCGAAGCGTTTTTGCCGCGTGAGGATGGGGTGGCTTCGAAACCAAAGGTTGGCTGGGAGAAACCAGTGACGCAGCAGAGCTCTTGCTCGGATGTTCTAAAGCACCGCCGTCCTCGCTTACATCTTGTATCATGCAGTTTATTTAAACAAAACAAAACAAAAAAACCAAACGGACTAATTTATTTCAAATGAGCGGTAAGGAGATTGGTATTAGTTTTGTTTTAAAGCACGTTTTATTGTTGTTATTATTGTTACTACTCCAGAAATGTGCTGCATAGGTACATAAACACTCTGTGTCCAAAACCAGATGTAGCAACTGTTAACAAAAAAACCCACCCTTTAAAAGAAGGGGAGGAAAATCATACCATTTCAATATTCAGTTTGTATATATTCTGTGATTCCTTTGGAAACTTTGATGTTCCTATTTAACAGATACTGTATAGTGTAAATTAAACTAATTGTATGTGTGTTTTGAAATAGGATGAATGTAAACTTATCAAATGTGGGTTTTGGTTTTTTTTTCCATGTTTGTCTAGGATATACAACCTTCTGCAAATACTTAATTGGCCTGAGAGACAGCAGAGGTTGTATGCTCAGTGTGCATGCATTTGGGGGGGCATGCAGGGAGGGAAGCCGAGCTCAGGATTTTGCCAAGACTGAAGCTGGCAATTCTTTGTGCATTTTGGCATTTTTACAGGAAACTAATGTTGTATTCTGGGACATAAAAGGGCCTGTTTGTGGTTTCTTCTGTAACTGAAAAATGAAAATATTAATATGGGTAAAATTACCTTTTTTCTTTATAAATGGCATATGTTTTTCAACTTCTATGCATGTACTTTTAAAAAAAATTTATATACAAGCCTTATTTTTTCAGTTCACTTGTCTCTTCCTGCAGTTTATTCTGTATGATTAAAATATGAATTCTATTTTTGGAAATAACTGTGACTCCTTTTCAAAGATCAGGAGGGTTTTATGTAGCAGCTATTTTTACTGCAAAAAAAAAAAAAAAAAGGAAAAAAATCACTGGAAAAACATACTTTGTAAGAAAGCTTTATTTTTTATCTGAGCTTGATGTACAGTTCAATGTGTTATACAGTGTGAGAGGTTTAAAAATATGAGTCTTCATTAAAACCTCTTGAAAAGAAAATTTTGTGTGGTTTTTTTTTGGAAATTTCAGAGGAGTTCCTTTCTTGGTTTTTTGTTGGTTCAACCCTTGTCCATCCTGCTACCACCACCCTCAACATGAAAAAAAATCCCAAAAAAATACCCCCAAACCAGCCAGACTTGAGGGTTATTGGAGAAAATACTGCAAGAGTGCATAGGCTGATGGTCTTGAGCCAAGCTGGATGGAAGAAACCACTCTCTCTTTGGATATAAATTCAAGTTAACACCTTTGTGTTGTGCCTCTGAAAGAAAATTCTTCAGTTCTGTGGTGTGAATCAGCATGTAAAGTGATGGGGGAAGATATGGAAAAACAGAGGTGGGAAGACAACTTTAGCTTGAACTGTTCCTGCCCTGTGCAAAGGAACTCTGCTTTCTCCATCATACTCTTCTTCATCCCTCCACCTTCCAGAGAAGCAGGAAATGCAGAAACATTTGCACACATTTAAAGAGAAAAAATGTAGTTATTAAATAATGCTGCCCCTAAGCCTCTTGATCTTTCTACCAAGCTGTGTCTCGGTGTTGCTTTCAGTGTTGTCACTGTGTGAAAAAGCATGGGCTTGAGATTTTTTGGGGAATGTGCCTTTCTCAATGGGAGGAGCTGGAAGGGCAGGCATGTGGCTTTTCTCTGATCAGCTGCAGATTTTCTTGTCCTTCAGCCTTGCTTTTGCTTGTTCCTGTAAAGGAAAAGAGTCACAGAATGGTTTGGGTTGGAAGGGACCTTAAAGATCATTTCCAAGCCCCTGCTGTGGATGGGGGTAGTGCTACACAGTGCCTGTGATCCTAATCCTCGGGTTGTCACTTGTTATGCATGAAAATAAAGTATGGGCTGTCATGGTGAATGTGGGATTTTTTTTTTCTGAGTGTCTTTCTCACACCATGGCTCAACCTGTACAAGTCTCATTTGCAGCCTCTTTTCCCTGAGCACAGAACTGTTTCTTCATTTAGACTGAAAGCTCAGTTGCCTCTTGCGTGGGTGATCAGTGATGGCTCCAAATTAGAGGCTAAAACAAAGTTGTTTGTTTTCCTTCCCCAACAGGAAAAAAAGAAATTTCATGGTAGTGGAAGTACCCTGATCCATGCAACCCACACTAATGTGTCTTCCAGAAGCAAAAATGTTCCAGAAAAAGCACTGGCAGGAGCTGCCCAGGGAGGTTTGCAGTGCCCATCCCTGCAGGTGTCCCAGGAAGGCCTGGCTGTGGCACTCAGTGCTCTGGGCTGGGGACAAGGTGGGCACTGGGCACAGCTGGGACTCCATGGATTGGGAGGGCTTTCTGTGTGACCTATTCACAAAAAGCTGCTCTCCTGCACTCAACTGGGTCCACCAGGGCTTCAAGCTGTAGCCCAGGGTGACCCAGAAGACAATGATTAAAGGATATTTTGTCACAGTGCACGGAGAAAGCTCCACTCTGTGTTCTCAGCCACCCAGCATCAAAGAGGCTGTTGAAAGCAGCCTGGCTGAATTCTTCACCTTCTTCAGGACGTGCCTCCCTGTGCTTCCAGCTGCCAGTTTTCCTCATGAGACAGCAGTCAAAATAAAGTCTTGCAGCTGGCAACCTACCCATGGCTGGCATATCACCTCTAATAACAGACTTTGACTTCAAAGTCTTCTTTGCTCTTTTTAATTTAAAAAAAAAAAAAAGGGGGAAAAAGTAGAATGCCATCCCGAGTAAAACACCTCTGGGTTGGGAAATCTGTGAGCTGCAAATGCTCAGTGTCCAGGGGACTTTTCTGGGAAATATCTGTCAGCTGCTCCTCGTTCTCATATCCACCTTAGGTCTGAGCTGTCAGCCACGGTCAGGTACAGGTGAGGAGCAGGAGAATGGGGCAGATGATGGATCACTCATCCCAGTCTTTTACCCTTTATCTCCAGCAGTGTGAGAAGGATTGAATAAACCTGGCTACTCTCTGCTGGTGGTTCCCAAGTGAATCCCCACCCCCTCATGGTGCTCAGCCTCTTGGAGGGGACACCCTGCCCATTATTACTGATTTTAGGACTTCTTACCTTGTCCAGCCTAAAAGGAAGGAGTCCCCTTGGCTGCTCTCTACTGACTTGTCCTCAAGCCCTGGAGATCAGCACCTCACCCAGGCTCTGAGCTGAGGGCACACCAATGTTCTGCTCAGCAGCATAACAAAGCTGTTTTCTCAGTACCTTCATGCTTTTTTGGCTTTTTGGCAGTCCCTGCACATTGAGCTGATGATTTCAGAGAGCTGTCAGTGATCCATTTCCTGGTAGCTACCATTTCCAAGTTTAGCATCACATACACCCAGGCTGGATTATTTTCCCTTTGTTGGATTTATTTAAATTAACCTTCACTGATGCTCACCTGCCACCTTTTTGTGTGTTGTGAGGTCCTCCTGGAGTTCCTCACCAGCACTGTGGCATTTGGCTACTGAAATCACTCAGCATTATCTGCAGACCTGGAAATTTCACAGCCCTGGAATTTCTGGCCTGCTGGCTGTTAATATGCCAGGGACCAAAAGAGTTGATGCAGCATTCAGCCTTTCTTCTGCTTCCAGTGCCTATCTCTTCCACAGCTTTTTTGATGCCCTGTCCAAGGATGGCCCAAATTTTGACAGGGTAAAGAATTGCCAGATCTTGGCCATGGCAGTTTTTTTCTCATGTTTCTCTTTTTCTCTGTGTGAAGTGGAGCACAAGTTGACCCCTCTGTGTTCACACCACCATGTGACTGCAGCAATGCTCATATGCTGGACACATGAATGCTCAAAAGGCTGAAGAGGGAATAAAAGGTGTCCCTGTAAGCTAGAAGAAAGAAAAAATCAGCCTAGGGTTCACAATCTTTGGGAAAGATATCCAGGATCTCATGTCCAATGTGTGCTGTGTGATGTGCAGTCTGCAGCCACACAATGAGGGGAGTTATTAAAAATAAATAAAATATGCTGGCCAGTAACAGCGCAATTTGCTCCGTGCAAATTGAGATTTTCAAGTGATAAGTCTTGGGTATGAATAAAAGAGTTGTAAGATAATTGTGTGGTTTGGGGAAGAAGCATCAGAGCTTGATGTTTTTCTTCCTTCTGCCTCTACCTCTCTTGGCATTTACAATGAGGTGAATGATGAACTCAACAAAATATGAGTAGCTAGTGTAACAAATGTAATGAAATCTCAGCACATGCAAATGGCGTGCTTTGGAAGATATTTTTCCCACCTGCTATCTAAATAGCTCGGAAAATGGCCCAAAATCCCATATATAGAATGTTTACCATGATTTTCTGCATCATAACCAAAAATGAGAGCAAATGCAAAAGTCCTGACACAATTCATCTAAAGCCTGCATACCCAAAACCTATTTGTTTTTCATTTTCCTCCACTCTGAGCAGAACCACAGAGGAAAACAGGTTTGTCTATGCATTCCTTGGGCTGTGGAGGGAAATCCAGAGCTCGGAGGGAGGTGGGCAAGCTGAGCCAAAAGCATTTGGTTTGGAAATGGAGGGAGAAACCACCCAGAGTGTGTATCAGGGCTGGCTCACCCTGCTCTCCCAACCCCATCCCAGGGGCCAAAGGCAACACACAGAGGGGATAAAACCTTCAGTCTGGAAAGCTGGTGGCCATCCCCTTCCTGGCTGTGCTCATCCTCCTGAAGCCAAGGGGCGCAGTGGTGGAGTGACAGCTCCTGACCTGCTCTGTGTACAACTCACTCACCTGTGGTGAGGTCTGGCTGGGATTGCTCTGCCACAGGAGGCTTTCCAGAGCCCATCTCCCACCTTGGCCATCTGAGTGAAGTGCAGAAAGGAAGGAAAGCGTTTTCCATGAAGTGGTTGCAGGTTAAAATTCCATTTCAGATGTGGTGACCATAATTCCCCCTCTCCTTCACCTGAATGTTTGAACCTGGGGCAGTGGAAAGTGTCCCTGCCCACAGCAGGGGTTTGGAACTGGATGAGCTTTAAGGTCCCTTTCTACCCAAATCATTCTGTGAGTCTTAAGCTAAAGAAACCTGTTCTTACTTGGCTGCTCTCCTTGGCCTGCTGTATCTTGAATCAAACTTCATTTCTTTGTCTAACTTTTTTTTCCCCCTGACAGAAGGCAAAGAACAACCCAGCAGATGCAGCTCTCCCATTTAGCCTCCTCCTGTTCGCAGGGAGCTCTCGTTCTCCTGCAGGGTGCTTTTTTTTGCCCTGCGGAAGAAGAGGAGCTCTTCCAAGAGAAATATCATTCCTCCTACGTGCCTTTGAACAGACCTGTTTGTTTGTTTTTCCCCGTTTGAGTGCCAGCCCCTGGGAGATGCCAGGAACACGCATCTTGCAGAAGCCAGGAATTGGTCCCAAATCCCCTTCTCCCACACTGCCCATCCCACTGCCAGTCCTCCCTGGAGCCACTGCTGAGCCAGCAGGAACATCTCTGCCTGAGGATGGACTGGTTTGGAACAGTTTCCCCAATGTCTTGTGCACAACGCTCCTTTTCTTCCTCATCAGGGCTCTACGTCTGCTGGCTTCCCAACCTTTTTTTTTTCCCTTTTTTTAAACAAATACAACCATTGTTGTTTATGCAGGGAAAATTCCACTTTCTCCTCAAGGGGCTTTGCCAGGATCCAAAGGCTAGGGATGTATCTTTTCCACAGAATTTACAGATCACTCCTCTCTTTCGTGCCCATGAACACTTTTCATTACAGGTTTTTAAGCAATCGCTAAAATCCCCAGCTAACCCCAGGGCTGTGATTGAGTCCTCATCCCCTGACTCTGACAGGGAAGGAGATTCCTGCTAGGGAGGAGTGGACAGTGACACTGGTGCCTGCACAGCTCTCCCTGTTTCTCTTCCCAGCCTTGAGCAGCTCCAGCCTGAAGCAGCTCATAACTGGGGATTTTCCATTCCCCTTGGAGGATCTCTGTGCACACTTTCCCCAGGTGCTCAGTCAGTGCTCTTTGGGTTCATGGTGGCTTCTATGAGGTCACTTCTCCAGGGGTCAGCACGGCCAGTTCTCAGTGGTGGCCTTGTTCTCACCTGGATGTTTTCCAAACCTTGAGGACAACAGTGTCAAACTGTAGGTTGAGGAAGCTGATTCTCCCCATCTACTCTGCTCTTGTGAGACCCCACCAGGAGTTCTGCATCCTGGGCTAGGGTCTCCAACACAGGAAAGATATGGACCTGCTGGGACAGGGCCAGAGGAGTTGATCCCAGGGCTGGAGCACCTCTGCTCTGGGATAGGCTGGGAGAGATTGAGGTTTTCACTTGGAGAAGAGAAGGATCCAAGGAGACCTCAGAGCTCCTGCCAGGGCCTAAAGGGGCTCCAAGAGAGATGGAGAGGGATTTGGGACAAGGGATGGAGGGACAGGACAAGGGGAATGGCCTTAAACTGAAGGAGGGCAGGGTTGGATGGGAGATTAGGAAAAAAATTCCTCCCTGTGAGGGTGGGCAGGCCCTAGCCCAGGGTGCCCAGAGAAGCTGTGGCTGCCCCTGGATCCCTGGCAGTGTCCAAGGCCAGGCTGGACACTGGGGCTTGGAGCAGCCTGGGACAGTGGAAGGTGTCCCTGCCATGGCAGGGGTGGCACTGGATGAGATTTAAGGTCCCTTCCAACTCAAACCATTCCATCATTCTATGAAATGACCCTTATCAGTGGTTAACTCCAGTGCTTGGGCAATTTTGACCATCATCATGTGACTTTACCCAGCTCAGCCATGTGCAGTGACTCATTCAAAAAAATCCCATCAGTGGAGACCACAGAGATCCATCTCTGCTCCATCTTCCCATCCTAAGTGAGCAAAGCTTTCCGCTAGCAGGAGAAAGATGTTTATGGGAAGCGAGAGAGCCGATGGTGCTGCCAGCTCTCTGCAGAGCACAGCAACCGGAAAAGCCAGCACAGAACAGCCTCTTAGGGAAGAGCTTTCCACTGCAGCGAGATTGGGCCTGAGATGTTCATATTTTATTACATCCATTTCTCTCCAAGAAATATTAAAATGCTCTCACTCTTTGAAGGGAAGGGGTGAAATAAAGCACGGGAGGTGCTGAGATATCCCTAAGCAACCTATCAAATAAAACAATAAACTCTTCGCGGGCAGAATGGCTTTAAAAGGACCCACAGCAGTTTCAGGCTGTCAGGGGAAGAATACGAATGGAAATGATTCTGAAAATTATTAGTAGTACCTTAACAGCAGCCCCTTAATATCTCCCACTGTATCCTCCATCACCAGCACAGCCGAGCTGCTGCTTCATGCCAATTACTGTCCCTGCATTTCCCTCTGCTTGAGAGGGATTTGCAGAGGATCCAGCTGAGATCTGAGTGAGATTCTGCTGCTGTTGCAAGTCTCCATTGCAGCAGCAAAGGTGGTGTTGGCTAGGAGTTCCCACAGCTCCCCAGAAACAGAGTTTAAACATGGCTTGGAAAAGGAACTGGGCACTGCAGCTGCATTCCTACAGTTCCTTCACTGCAGGGACTGACTTCTCTTAGAAGAGCATGGAGGGACAGGAGAGGGGAGAATGGATTCCCATTGCCAGAGGGCAGGGAGAGATGGGATATTGGGAATTAGGAATTGTTCCCTGGGAGGGTGGGGAGGCCCTGGGATGGAATTCCCAGAGAAGCTGTGGCTGCCCCTGGATCCCTGGCAGTGTCCAAGGCCAGGTTGGACACTGGGGCTTGGAGCAGCCTGGGACAGTGGAAGGTGTCCCTGCCATGGCAGGGAGA
Organism: Entomyzon cyanotis; assembly: GCA_024500445.1. Taxonomy (NCBI): domain Eukaryota; kingdom Metazoa; phylum Chordata; class Aves; order Passeriformes; family Meliphagidae; genus Entomyzon; species Entomyzon cyanotis. The sequence goes on from JAKEPQ010001016.1 coordinate 2,861,550, forward strand.
TTGAACAAGATCATCTTTAAGGTCCCTCCCAATCCAAACCATTCTATGATTCAGTGATTCTGTGAGTCTCAAATTGCTCACAGAGGCTCTTTCCTTTGGTTTTAAGTCCCAGACTCTTCCAGTCGAGGATCTGCAAACACTAAAACAAAGCAGGGAGAAGGGAGAATGTGGCTTCTGCCTCATCACTGCAGCCTGGCAAAGGCTTTCCCTGCCCTGTCGCCACCACTTGACTTCTCATTTCCTACAATGTTTGTTTCTCCCATTTCTGGACAACATGGAAGGGGCTGGGAATGCAAGGGGAAAGAGGGTCATGATCTTTATTGTTCCTTGTTCCTGTGTGTGGGCGGCAGGAGAATTGAGTGAGCTCAATTCTCTTTGGCCTGGCTATAAATCAGAGCAGCTCCATCCAGGAAACACCCAGAGCATGTTATCGTTCCCTGACAGCAGACCCAGCTCCCTCCTGCCCTTCCGGGCAAGCACAGAGGGAGAGGAGGGGACAGGGACTGGCTTTGGCTGCTCCATGCTGCCAGAGCTCTTGGAGGACCATGCAGAGCCTCTGTCTGCAGGGAGGGAGACAATCAGATCATGAAATAGGGGTTACACATCAAGTGGGATTTGCATTCTGGAGTAACTCTGCTCCCTGGATGGGGTAAACTAAATCAGGGCAAAACACAGGGGATATTGCACTGCTGCTCTTCTGATGTATTCCCCACAGAGAAAAGCCCAAATTTAAAACAGATCCAGCTTTTCTCTTGGGTCTGGAATAGGAATGCAGAGGGAGCATGAAGAGGCACACAAGGTGTCCTTGGGGATATTTTGTCCTATTCTGCCTCTGTGGGACACACAAATTTGTCTGTGGATGGGACAACCCTTCATATCCTTGGGTTTCAGGGCTGAAATGAAGCCAGCATCCACTGTAAATGAAAAAGAGCAGTGTTGGTCAGCCCTGTCCCCAAAAATAAATAGAGGAACCGAAAGTCGTCCCTGGGTGAAGTCATGAGTGATAACTGTGAACACAGAGTTCTCCACCGAGTTATGAAATCCCAGCTGAGCTGCTAGGAAAGAGGTTTAACGTTGCAGCATAGCCTCTACACACTCAACACTGCTGCTTCACTATTAAAAACCAAGGAAGTTTGCAACAGAAAACCACATTTACAAAATGTGGGAGAAGATTACATCACTGTATTGTAAATGTCCTCACTATTCTGGCTTTGGCAGGTCTGCATGTCAGGAACAAGTGCTCAGCTCTTGAGCAACCATGTGTGTCAGCACACAGAAAACCTGGGTGGAGATTCAACAGAGTCACAAGGAGAAGTTTCTTATAGTATTTTAAGTTTTTTAATTGTTTTAAGATGTCTTTTTTTCCATACCTGTAGTGTCAGGGTCTAAAGTTGAGGTGTTTTTAAATGCACTCCCAGGGAAGATGCTTTGTGAGCAGGAGACATTTCTTGGTTGAACATTTATCTGTCAAAAAATGCATGTAAAGCCAGTTTAGATGATTCAGATTTGTGCCAGACTTGTCCTTGTTTGAGCTGGGGGAAAAAATGTTGAGGATGTATTTGTAGTCTTATGTTTCAAAATGTTCTATTGAAAGATCTGCTTTTCCATTTCAATATTACTGTCCCTCCCTGATTTTGCCAAAAACGAGAACTGAAAACAGAACATCACATACTTTATGAATGAAAGGTTTTATCTGGTCAAAAGGAAACTGTGTGTTTGGGGGTGGAGGAAAAAAACATCAAAACATCACCAAAAAAAAGTTTTAATTCTTGTGTTTTAAACTAAGAATGTTTGATGTTTATCACCCTTTTATTTGAATTACTTAGGAGTACAGGAAAACCAAGATAAGGTGGTTTACATATTTCCCTTGCTGGGGATGGGGTGTTTGTTCTTGTAATGTACAAAACAGTTTAAGCTTTACATTTTAATGTGACATATTTATGGGAAATAAAGAAACAAACTACTTGCAGCATCATGTCTTCAGTTCTAATGCAAATTGTCTCTTCTATTGATGGAAAAGGCAAATAAAACCAAGGCAGTGTAGCTCAATCCAAGGAAGTCCTGACAGCCTTTCCTCAGCTGTGTTCATCTTTCTCCTTTCTCAGGATATGAAATTAGACCTTGTTACACGTCCCAAGTCTGGACAAGGCCTGAATTTCTACGGAAAAAGACAAACAAACACTGAAAAATCTCATTTAGGGAAGTAGTCTGTTCTTTGGTTGTTTGCGTATTTAAAAGGAAACAAACAACTGTGTAGCAATTCACAAGAAGCCCTCAACAGATAGCAGGAGGATTTTAATTGGGTTTTCTCCTTAGATCTGGAGAGTGTTAAATCTGCTTTTTAGCTTTGTGAGTCAGGTTTGTGATTATTTTATTGCTGGTGTCTTCCTATTTGAAGCTTCAGGTGGCATCATTAAGAAATCCTATTATTATCCACTAATTCAATGCCAGTACACAAAGCATTACTAACAGGAAAATTGTCTGGATTTGGATTCAAAGCCAAGGGTATACTCACAATTACAAACATTTTAAGCGTTTTCCTGGTTTGGAAAGTTTATCAGCTTGGAAAACATCCCATTGCTGAAATGAAACAAACTGTGACCAAACACAAATTCTCAGAAATATTTGTGAAATTTGTGTTCTAGCCTGGAAACCAAATTTCTGGATATGGCAGGAAACACCACCTCAGGGAATGCACAGAGCTCAGAGACATCCAAGGTGTTTCCTGGGGGGACATTTGAACATCTCCAGGGATGGGGACTCCACCACCTCCCTGGGCAGCCCCTTCCAATGCCTGACAGCCTTTTCTGTGAAAAAACTCATCCTGAAATTTCTCTCTCAGGAGGAAAACAAGTCTGGTGCAGAAAACTCAGCCTTGCGGATTATTTCTGAGAGCTGCTAATCATCAGGGAGGGGAACAGAGAGGACAGATTCTTGATAGAGGGACAGCTGAGAAGCTGAACTCCATAAACTTGAGATAACTGTGTGTAAAACCATAAAGCCTGGGGGGTAAAAAAGTTGGCTAAGGTAGAAGAAACTTTGACCATGATCAGGTTTCTTTCTAGAAGAAAGAATCGTGGAATCATTGATTGGTTTGGGTTGGAATGGACCCTGAAGGTCACCCAGTTCCAACCCTCTGCCATGGGCAGGGAATCTTCATGAGCCCAGGTTGCTCTGGGGTCATCCATCCTGGCTTTGGACACTTCCAGGGATCCAGGGGCAGCCACAGCTTCTCAGGGAATTCTATCCCAGCCCCTCCCCACCCTCCCAGGGAACAATTCATTCCCAAAATCCCATATAGCCCTGCCCTCTGTCAGTTTGAAGCCATTTCCCCTTGTCCTGTCATTCCAGGTTCTTGGAAATTGTCTCTTTTTCACAGGATGAACTCCCCATAAACCCTCCTGAGCCATATGGTAAAAAATGCATCTCTGGAAAATGCAAATTTGATGATAGAGTAGCTGATAAAGACTCAACAAAACTCAGTGTCTAAAAACTAAAGCCAGATATGAGTGTTCTGTGGAAAATAAACACATTTTTCACAGTGAAGGGAATTAACCGATGGAAACAATACTTAGTGTTCTCTACTGGATTCTTCACCTCTAGAAATGCCATCATCAAGACAGGAAGGGGTTTGTTCAGCTGATGTGCTCAGGCTCAGATGAGAATCAGTTCAAGGAAAATTCAGTTCAAGGAAATCCAAGAGACGACGTGATGGGTCTGACATCAGATTGTGAGATCAGGTTGGCCACTGTTTCTCTTTGATCAGGAAAGATCCCCAGCCAGCAGTGGGACCGTCTGTAAGATTTGGCTTTTTATGGGGTGACAGTGACACAACCTACAACCCTTCAAAAGGAACTTCAATTTATGGAGTATTGCAATAAAAAAATGAGGCAGAAATACCCCCTCTTTCTTTCTTTTGCTGTTCTCTCCCCGCATCCAGCACAGTTTCTCTGATTCCCCGACATTCCCCTGGCTTTTCTCACCAAATGGAGGCTCCAGCTTGGAATGCAATTTAATGGAGCTCTGTTTGTGCAAATGCCTGGAAAGACCTTCTATAAACTGTTCCTACCAAACATCCAAAGCAATGCCCAAACATGCAGCTCTTGCTGTTGCTCAAGATCATTTGTGTCATTAAAGAGACACCGCTGCTTAATCCTCATTCTTTCCGTGCCTTGAAAAACAATGACATTTCAAGGAAAGGGGGCAGGTTTTGTTTCTGGAAGTGTTTGTACTCTTCAGTTTCCTGTTGAGTTTCGTGGCGGTCTCAGCCTTAATAGGTGCAATTTTGAGGCTGCGTAACTCTGCCTGCAGCGCTGGATTTCTGTGTTTTGGGTGTGTGTCTCTAAATTATAACTACAGAGGAACCACTGGTCAGGGGAGTGCTCCTGATGCCGTGCCAGGCTGAGACCACACGAGCAGTGGCTCATCTCCCAGGAGCCAGCTGCGTGATCAGCTCAGGAACAGGCTGCAGGGCTGGCATTTGTCATGGCCAGGGGTTTAATGGGCACGAAATTGCAAGTGGGATCATACAAAACTCTGGTTCTAAACCAAAATCAGGCCTCCAGCAGTCAAACTTAGCACTTGGGGCATCTAGTATGGACAAAGTTCCTCTGGGAGCAGTGGGGTTGTCAAGGGGCTCAGAGCTGCTCCAGAGTATGATCAGGGGCGTCACCAACTGTATGAAGCTCAGCAAGGGAAAGTTCCAGATTCTGTACAAATGGGGAATGAGATGCTGGAAAGCAGAGCCACAGGGAGGTCCTGGGTGATGGCAAACTGAACATAAGTCAGCAGTGTCCTGCAGCCAGGAGGGACAGCCAAGTCCTGGGGGCACCAACATCTCCAGCTGGGCACTGGAGAGGATTGTCCTGCTCTGCTCTGGGCTGGGGTGGCCTCACCCCACGTGCTGGGGACAGTTTTGGGCACCACAATGTAAAAAGACATTAAACTAATCAAGAGTGTCCAAAGAAGGGCAATGAAGATGGTGAAGGCCTGGAGGGGAAGCTGTGTGAAGAGCAGCTGAGGGCACTTGGTATGTTCAGCCTGGAGAAGAGGAGGCTGAGGATAGACCTCATTGCAGTCACAGCTTCCTCATGAGGGGAAGAGAAGGGGCTGGTACAGGTCTCTTCACTGGTAAATTGATCTTACCAGTGACAGGGCCTGAGTAAATGGCCTGAAGTTGTGTCAGGGCAGGTTTAGGTTGGATATTAGGGAAAGGTGCTTCACACAGAGTGTGTTTGGGCACTGAACAGCTCCCCAGGGAGGTGATCACAGCACCAGCCTGACAGAGCTCAAGAGTTTGGATATCTCAGGGATGCACAGGGTGTGACTGCTGGGGATGGTCCTGTCCAGGGCCAGGAGCTGGACTCAATGACCCTTGTGTGTCCTTCCAACCCAGCCTGTTCTGTGATTCTGCAGTGTGGAAAGCCCCATCTCAATACCAGCCCGGAATTACTCACCCTCCAGACACTCAGGGAATTTGCAGGTGCTGTAAGGAGCAGGCAGCTTGCCAGGCCTAGACACTTGGGTATGGCACCATTGCCCAACTCAGGAGCAGCCTCACCTGAACAGCAATATGATGACAATTAGGATATCTGATCACAGATCAACCCCTCTGCTTAACTGATAGTGGGGACAAGAGGAGAAATACCAGCAGAGGTGGCACTCCCAGGTGAGCAAAGCTGCACATTCCTAGTGCTGGGGTCCACCTGGGCAGGGCTGAGCAGCCAGCAGAAGCCACAACACACATGCAAAAGTGCTCTTTGGTTTCATTCTTGCACCAGTTTCCAAGCCTGGGGCAGCAGAAAAACACAGCAGAAAAACACAGCAGGAGTGTCTGTGCTGAGCTTTGGATCCAAACCCTGTCAAAAAGGGGCTGGATCGTTTCTGTCACAAGATTGAAGGGTGCAGCAAGGTAAATAGCAGTCCATGCCCCATAAAAATCTACTTTTCTCAGAAGTGAGCCGTGTGTGTCAACAGCTCTCTCTGAATCAGGCCTAGACAGCCACTGTGATCCATCATGCACAGACCCCTGTCAGCCAGGGATTCCAAAGGCTGACAAATCCCTCACGATAAGGGGATAAATTATAATCAGCTGCTGTTGTGAAGATTGGACACACATTTCTTGCAGATGCATCTGTTGGGGCAGCTCACGACATGCCACGAGCTCTTCTAGTGGTGGAGTCGTGTTCTCTCAAAGCAAAACGGGGAGGACAAGGAAATAAAAAAAAGCACCTTGTGGATTGCATGGTCTGTTTCATTCCGGTTAAGGATCACAAATCAAATGGATTCTTGAATCACAAACACTTCCTACAAGGCAAAGCAAAGGCAGGTTTGCCAGTGCACTGAATCTCATTTCAGAGCTTCGTCACTGAAAATTGCTGCCATTGTTTGAGGGGGACACTTCTGTGCTCTTGTCTTGTTCAGCACAAGAATCTTGACTGAAATACTGCTGAAGACAAATAACAGGTTATTCCAAGCCCTGGGAGTTAGGACATTGTGAAACAGGAGTCTTTCACTATGAAATAGCAGGCAAATGAACTGCCCAGAGCTGGGCCATAAATGGGATGTCTCAAGGAAAATTACACAAATGGTTTGAACTCACTTCAAAAAGGAAAAACCTCAACCCAAACACAACCTCTTTAGGAAATACACCTTTTTCCTGTCTCCATGTCCCTCATAAAGAGTACTAATCTTCTTTTACACCCACAAGACACACTGTTAAACCTGTGGGGGATTATGGTGGCTTTCTTTGTCTAAACCACTTCTCACTGTGATACCCAAGGGCAACAAAAAGCCTCCACACAAGGGACTTTTCTTTGAAACCTGCCCTCAGGTGAAACTAGGCTGTGACTCACCTCTCAGGTAGCCAACTTAGGTGGAAGCCAAGAACATCTGAGGTGTCAACCAGAGGTGACCAGAAACCAAGGTCATAAAAATACCAGAAACATTTTTGTCATGGAAATTAAACTAAAAATCTCCCGAGCCTTTCAAAAGCTACCTGTGAGTCTGCTTCCCCAAAGGATTCCTGGCACAAACAAGTCCAGCTTTAGCCCAGCTGGATCAGCTTCTCTGACCCTGGAAAAACTCCTTCGACTTTCTTCCAAGCACCTCCCTCTGAGACTCGTTGCATGGGCACAGAGGAGGACAAAGCTGAAACTCTTCCCAGAATGCCTGAGAGAAGAACCACTCAGTCAAGAAAAACCATTAACAAATGTCAAGCTGTGGGGAGTGGAGGCAAGGGGGAGAGCAACAATAAGAGCCAATGCTTTTAGCATTTTTTTCCTGCGTGTAATTTATGTGAATTGATCTTACTAGGAGCTGCTTCCCTGTAGTAGGGCATGACTTTACAATTATAAATGTATGATTTTAGGAAGCAAGCGGTGTTTTGTTTTGTTTCTATCAAGACGTTACTTTAGAAGAATCTTACATAGCTTAAAAAAAAATAAAAATAACGAAGTCTAAAGAAAAAGATGCAGACTTCTTTCTTCCACAGACTTCAGCTCATTGTACTTTCACAGACCCGAGCAGAAGTGAGGAAAAATGGTTCTACCTTTTTAGTGCTCAGTGAGTTCTGTTGACACATGAGTTGGGGTAAAATGTGCTGTGCAGTTCAGCTGCAGAAGTTCACTGTAGATATGATACCAAAGTATCACGGGGCAGAGTTGAATTCCCGGTCAGGACATCCTATTTTGCTTTTGATTAACTTCTGGTTTTGCTTTTCATGTGATGCCCATTAGACCGTTTGGTTTGCTGACTGAAGCAGGGTTTTCGGCTGCTGGATCCTTCCAGCAGCTATTTAGTAAAACCCTTGGTATTCCCAGTTGAATTATCCTGATGCCAAGAAATCCAGAAAGCATTCTGAGGATAGATTTCCAAGCCTTTCATCTCTGGGTTGCCAGCAGGAATGTATGACTTGAGATCTGTGGACTGCTTGGTATATGCTTTCTTACTAACCTTTGAAATAATATCACTTAGAAACAATAATAAACTCAAAAAATATCCACGTTGGAAAGAAGTTGTCCCAGTACTCCTGCTGAAAACTGTCTTCGGATCTCACTGTTTTGGTGGAGCAGAAGTGCATTGTTCCCTGGCTAAATCAAATAAAGGGAAGTTTGTGTGCATTCTTTCCTGCGCCCACACTAACTTCCCTTCGGTCCCTTATTCCCTGTGGGGATGAAGTGAGGACGTGCTGCTGTCTGCACTGAATTGTTCCCCACGAGACACATGGAGACCCAAAGGGGTCCTTTTGGTGACCCCTGGGTTTATGATTATGCAGCAGTGTGATGGAGGAGTAAATCAGAAGCACATTCCTTGAGAGTCTCTTTTGCATTCATTCTGCAAATCCATCACGGAGACAAACCTCTGGGGATAAACTTCTGGCTGTGGGGAAGTGGCTAACACAGAACAGCAAATTTTTTGCAGAGGCCAGAGGAAATGTGTTGTTTCATGAGGGAGCCCTAGCAATACCAATTATTCCCACGGCAGCTCACCCTGAGTGCAGCTCCTGGAGATACAGCTTGTCTTTCCCTCAGACTTTGTGCACTCTGAGTGTTTCAGCTCTCCAGATGGAAATGCACCACCTAAGCAGGAAGAGATTTTGGGATGTGATGGTGTTCCCATCCAGGCAGCACCAGTGCCCTGAAAAATGCACTGAGAAGTGTGGGTAAATGGGTGTGGAAATTTGGCAAAAATTCTCCACATGCTGCCCATCAGCTGAAGATTTGAGCCCTGTACTGGTCAGAAGATGCAAGATTATGACAATTCCCTCAAGCATTATTAGTCCTTCATGATATTCTTTATGCTGGTAAACTAAAGAGATGCTTCCTGACCTAAATTTGGTGCCACTGCCAGCACTAACCCTAAATAACTCTGGGGCATGATTTGGCAGGTAGAGCATTTCAGGGACTGTTCCCAAAAGGTGGATTGCACAAGGGCACCTTGTTTTGGGTGGTGAGGCAGCTCAGCAGCACAGACATGGGCTGGTGTGTCCCTTGTGGTGTCAGAGCCTGGCAATATCCCTGGTCAAGTTTAATTTACCAATGTGGGCTCAATCTGTGCTGCTCCTTTGTTAAAGCAGGTTTTGAAGTGAGTTCAGTTCTTCCACCCATTTGGTGCCAGTGTGGAACATGGAGTACCCTGTGGTCCTGGAGGGAAAAGAGATAAATGTTTGTGGCAACTGACTTGGCACAGTTAATTCCCCAAGCAAAGTCTCAGCCAACCCACTGGAAAAAAGAAGTTTCCATGTTGGCTAAAAGAAATGTAATTTGGCACTGAAATCCAACCAGCCTACAAGGTCCTACAGTACCGGGATAACTTCTTCCTGTCCTTTTTTTTTTTTTTTAATTGAAATCAGACTTTTTTCATTTAACTATTTCAAAAGCATGTAGGGGTGAGTAAACACAAAGGCTGAATATTTAACAAATTTATAAGCATGCCCAATAGCCTTTATTAAAAAAAAATAGAGAGAGAGAGAATGTATGAACATATCTATATATGAACAACTTCTATATTTATGTATGGCTATATTGTTATAAAAATACTTGTATTTAAAATAAAATTACATATGGCTGTCTTAAATGACATTAGGATGCCTAATCAAGACTGCTGGATTATGGTCCTCTTTCATAAACCAAAAAAGTGAATAGGGAAAGCACGTGTGATGCAAATATAGACTTATGCAAGGAGAGAGTTGGGATTGTTCAGCCTGGAGAAGAAAAGCTTTGGGGTGACCTCATTGTGGCCTTCTAGGGCCTGGAGAGAGACAATTGCCAAGGGCTGGAGGGACAGGACACAGGGAATGGCTGCAAACTGAAAAATTATAGGTTTAGATGGGATATTGGGAAGGAATTGTTCCCTGGCAGGGTGGGGAGGCCCTGGGATGGAATTGCCAGAGAAGCTGTGGCTGCCCCTGGATCCCTGGCAGTGTCCAAGGCCAGGTTGGACATTGGGGCTTGGAGCAGCCTGGGACAGTGGAAGGTGTCCCTGCCATGGCTGGGGTGGCACTGGATGGGATTTAAGGTCCCTTCCAACCCAAACCCAACCCCCTTTGCAGAGGATGGCACCCCAGGGTCTGGGAGCCCCAAGCCATGGGGTGCAGAGCTTGAGCCAGAGTTTTTGCCAGCTGAGGATCCCCCATGGCCAAAGGCACCGTGCAAGCCCAGGGCAGACCAGAGAGGTGCAGCCATGCCCCTGCCATGGAATTTGAACCCTTGCTGCTCCTTTATTATCTACCTCTGCAGCAGGTAGATAATATTTAGGACTTAATAGCTGCCAATAACCTTTTATTGTCTGCAAAGTGTTTTCAGAAGGAGCTGGTTTGGAGCGAGTATAATCTTTCCGGGAAAAGCAAGCCCATTCCAGTAATTATCTTTGACAGTTAAATCAGCCCTCAACTTACTTGAAAGTGATGATGGAGGAACAAGCCTTTGCAAGCTGAAGCCTCTCTGGAGCATGAAGCCTCTTTCTTGCCCTCTAAGAATAGCATCCTTCCCTCCTAAGTCAGCATTCCCTGCAGACTGGAAGCATGCAGCGAGACCTGCAGAAGCAGAGCAATGTGTGCACATGCAGCTTTGACAGCCTACCTGCTCAGCTGAGCTCTGCAAGGTTGTTAAATCCTGACAAAATTTGGTACAAGCTGCTTATAATACCCAGAAATTGTTTATTTTTTTATTTGCAGTGGTGGAGGGGAGGTAGAAGCCCAGCAAGGAAGATGTCCAGGCCTAAGCTCCTGCAGTGACCCACTGATCCAAGCTGCCCCGGCCAAAAACTGACCCTTTGGATACTAGGGGTGGTTTTCCCTCTCCTGCTGCACCCATGGCCTGAGAACTAAGCATCTGCTTTGGCTCCACTCTGCAGGTATTCTCCTCCCATCCTGCAGTGCCAGAAAACAGGATGGAAGTGTACAAAGCTGTAGAAAACTTCCACTGCCCACTGGAAACCCTCTGCCAGTCCCCAGAGTGGGATTTCTGCCCTCTGAGTGTCTCCCATGATAACACCCACAGATTATACACTGAAAAGGTGTCAGCAAGAATGAAAGCACCCAAATGAACCTGGCCTTCACCTCCAGTTTTGGAGGCTGAGCCCTGCCTGCAAAAGTCTAGGACTGGCCAGGGTTTGAGAGGAGGATTGACACCACGAGGTCACTCCAGCCGAGCTGCTCCCTCACAGCACATTTTCCAAAACAACCCAGAGAAGGTGACTAAGCCTGTGTTGGTTTGAGGAGCACAGTTAGATACTCTTGGCCTTGTTGGCCTTCTGCTGACCTTGCTGCAGGACTCTGCAACCCACCCAAACCCAGCCTTTTGTCAAAACCCATCAGTGCTGCCCACAGCCAGGACTTGCTGTGTCCCACCCGTGTGACACAGGCACAGGTGCTGAAGGAGGGAATTTTCTCTGGGCACCAAGGAGATGCTCAGGGGATGAGTGACCATCCCTGCCAGGGGGAGCAGGGAACATGCAGAGGGTGGCAGCTGGAGACAAATCCCTTTACAAGGCAGCAATTCCTGAGGCAGCACCTTCTTGCAGATGCAGAAAGGGAAGGCCAAGGGTGTGTCAAGTTTTACAGTACTCTCTGGCCTTCATAAATCCATTTTATGAGTCACCTCAGAAGTAGGGCTTAACACCTGAGGTCCTGACCTGTGAGTAAATCCAGGACAGGGAGCAGCCTTGTCCTCAGAGCGGCTGGGAGCACAGAGCATGTCAGCTTTCCATTTCTCTGTCTGAGGGAGCAAAGGTTTCAGCAGTGGCAGAGGGAGCAGCCCTCATTCATCACCTGAATCATACCCCATCACCGTCTGGGCTCTTATCTCCAGCCACTTGTGTACAGCCAGCTTGCTGCCTCTTTGAATTCTCCTCCTCACCATCCATCTGGACACACCTGGAGAAAAGATTACACACAGCAGGTGTAGAGAGGGGCCAAGTCATCTCCTCCGAGGCAGGACCTAGGTAAAGAGTGGCACTGAACAGAGGGAGTGGTGCCCCAGAGTTGCACAGGACTTCCAGGACAGGCAGCCATGCAACACAATTCTGATAAGATGTGGAGGGCATTGCAGGAAACAGCACAAGAGCTGCCCAAGCCAGCATTTAGCTGCTCTCAGCACCTGTGTGTTGCCTGGTGGATGCTTTACAGTCAAGCATTAACAGCTATCATCACAACTTTGGCTTTTCTCATGTTTATTTACAAGCTGGAGAAGGTTTTTAATGCAATTGGGAAGGATGTGGGCAGGTTTCTTGCAGAGGGAAAGAAGAGCGAGGATGAGATCAGGCAGCAAAATTGAACTGCTGTTAAAAAAAAAAAGAGAAAGAGAGGGGTTAGAAGGAAAAAAAAACCCACAACCCAGAGGAGCCCCATGCTACCAGAAAGCTGATTTTTTCGTGCTGGTGGTGTGGGCTCCTGGCCAAATGCCCAGCAGCGTGGGAGGTGTGCTCAGGACCAGGGTTCAGAGCTGCCAGACGAGCCGTGTCACCCACACAGGGGACTTTGTCCTTTCAGCCTCTCTGGAGCACACAGGGGTGTCCTGGCTGAGCCCTCGTACAGCAAAATCAGGGAATCTGCCGGCACAGCTTGTCCTGACATGGAGTGATGTCACTCTCAGGACAGAGGTGCCCCAGAGTGCACAGGAGGGCTGGGACAGGCTCAGGGGTGGCCAGAGGCAACAGAAAGTGGCTGCAGGAGTGGGCAGATGAGGAACGGTGATTTTGGGAGAAAGGTCCAGAGGGATTCACAGCCAGAACAGCAACGCAGTGCTCACCAGTGCTGTATTTACAAAGGCCAGACACAAGGAGTTGTGACCTTGGCCTGAGCTGGTGGGACATGAGCCAGCACAGCTCTGAGCCTCCTTTGGCTGTGCAGCTGCTCAGATTCACACTGCAGCCCCTCAGCCCCTGCTCTGGGCTGGTTGGGCTGGAAGCAATCCTGCAGCCCAGGCAGGGCTGTTGGCTCTGTACTCGGTTGGACACAGCCAGGGAGGATGAGCCAAGAGCTCCTTGTCAAAGCCTCCAAGTTTCTGTGTGGTGTTTTGTAGCAGCACAGGGATGGTGCAGCACCACCAGGTCACAGTGTCCTGCTGCACCACCCCAGGGTTTGTCTGGGGGACAAACACCCTGTCATGTCTGTCACAAAGAAAACCCAACTGTGATGTCGCTGGCCATGACAAGGAGTGCAGAAATCCCATCAGTGCCTTTTCTGGATCTCAAGGAGGTGAAACTGTGACCTAACAAGCTCTGCACAGGTCACAGGGCTGTGTGCTGTCACTCACTTATCTCTGGTGATTCACTCTCCCCCAGGAGAATTGCTCAGGGCTCTCTACACATCCCAAAGCAAAGTGCTCTCACCAGATCTAACACAGCACTTTCAGCTGCCCAAGCCAAACAATCTGTGTGACATCCCAGACCAGGCTGTGCAAACAGATGCAATGGGACCACCAAACCCCTTATCTACAGGTGGGAAAGCACTGGAATGGGAAGGAGTTAAATCTTCCTGCAGCTTGTTGAGGCTGCTCATCGAAGAGACATAAAATCATAGAATGGTTTGGGTTGGAAGGGACCCTAAAGATCCTGCCCATGTCTGTTCTTGCTGGAACAAGAGCATCTTTAAGGTGCCTTAGAAGTCAAAGCATTTTGTGATTCTGTGAAATCTGGACTGGGCAGGAGGACCCTCAAAAACATCTCAAACTCTTCTCCCTTCAAGCTGGAAAAGAAATAAAAGAGAAGTTGCCACTCTCTCATTCTGTCCTGAACTATACCTAAATTGTTGGGAAGTGTGTCACAGCACTGAAAGAAAACAAAATCCTTGGTCTCAGTGGTAGCTTTTGGTCTCTGTGCAGTTCTGTTGCCCTGATGAACACAAAGAGAGGTCCTGGGAAATGCTGCAGTTCAGGGATATCTTCAAGTAACCTGTGGCTAAATTGTCATATTTGTTATTTTGCTCTTGGGTTTGGGTTTTTTTCTTAAACATTTTAAAAATAGGCCCTGGAAAGAAGAATGCCTGAAACTCCTGCATTATTCCTGAAGACTGTGCAGACAGGAAGAGTTACCCCTGCAGCAGCCACATGTGTAGCCTTTAAGGGACACCATATTATATATCTGTAATTTTTTTAAAGAAAGCTGGCTTTCTGAAAAGCCCACAGTCCTTTCCTGGGAAGATCTTCACTCAGGGTATGTTGCCACTGGGGCAAAATAGCTGTTTCTTCAGTTTCTTCTCCCACATTCCCAGGAGTGGGAGATATGCAGGATTTCAATACTTGCAGTTAAAAATTGAATTTGTACTTCTAAGTTAGGGTAAGTATCTAGAGTGTCATTTGTGTCAGCCAGAGTGAAACTCCAGCCATCTCCTCCTCCTATTCAGTGTTGAGCTCCCAAATCCTTAAGCAGCAGATCATCAGCCCTGGCCCTGATTTTCAAACATGTTCATAAAAGCCCAAGGCAAGCCTGACATCCTCCTTTAGCTGCTGCAAGGAGCTTAACAGAAAGACTCCATTTAAAAATTAAAAATAAAAATTATGGCCTCCCAAACCTCCACTGTTAAAAGAGTTTGCCAACACTCCTCAGCTGCATTCCTGGGAATATTTAATGACAGTTTGCTTTGCTCTACATGCACGGGTAATATATAATCCTTGTGCCACCATTTGCTTTGAGTGTTCTTCATAACTGGAGGCATTTTTTTTTCCTTCAAGCTTTTGATCTCAGGGAGACTGTTATTCCTGTAGTAGCAAAGCTATTTGTCCTTTTAAGTAAGCATGTGGTAATCCACAAAATCCATGATTCATAATGAAATTGGCTTCAGTCTGCAGGAGTTTAATGGTTGTCTCAACCCAGGACAACTGGCAATTTTGGCACCGAGCACTGTGGCCCCTCCTTGAAGTAATAACATCTAAAGTGTTGGACAAACTGGGTAGTTGATGATAACCAGTATAAAACATGATATATGGCATGGCTCTGGGTAAATTACAGAGTGCTTTAATTTGAGCTTGTGCAACCATGTTTAGCAGCAGTGGTTGTTTTGACTGTGTTAGTTGTAAAATTAATATTACAATTGAACCTGACTCTTCGAGATCTTTCAAGACCACCAGCCATGCTGTGCACTCCATTGGGCCAAGAAATATGGAAAAAAGCAGTGTATTTATGGTGATGCTCTTCAATTACAGAACAAAAGGTGTTCACAGCAAGGCTGCACAGGGAGCTGCAATATTTTTAAACCATCTTTGGGGGTTTTTTTAAGTGACATGTATATTCCTGTTGTATTATTTACTTGCTATTGCAATCTACTAAAGTCTTTGTATGTAAATTAAAAGTCATGCTGGCACTACACCAGTTAGGCTGTCACCCTTTTAGGCAAACACAATCATGCACAACCTAAAATGCACTTGCTGTGTGCTCAGCACTCTGCTAAAATGCACATCTGAGTGCCATGACTTTCAGCCCAGGATCCCACAGTATTTTACCAAACCTGCCATGCACTGAAGCCACCTGCTCACCCCGACCTGCACTAAAAACCTGTCCCCTGATTCAGAAACCATTGCCCCACCATGGTTTATAAATGATGGGCAGTCTAGACATTCTTCTTACTTGCAGGAGGAAAGAAATAGTCTGTTTGTAGCTGTTGCTGAGCATACACAGCCTGCTGGCTTTGGTGAGTGAAGCTGCGCCAGTCCTTTGTTTCTTTTGATCCATTAAAGCCTCGGCCTGTTTCCTTCTGTCCAAGCAACATCACAAGCAGCAGTGTTCAAAGCAATGTTTGTTTTCTCACCCCTTGTTTATGCTCTGGCTTTCTCAAGGATGTTCCAGTTGGTTTGAAATTTCCCAGGATTAATTTTAGCTCGCCAGTGATTTATACTTTTTTTTTCTTGGAAAGCCCTAACCAGCTCTTGGCATTCTAAGAATGGACACTGTGTCCCTTTAAAAGCAAAAAAAATGACAAGTGGCCTTTGTCTTCAGCTGCCCCAGAGGAAAAAATTGTCTGTCTTTAAATAAGCTTGGATGGAATCAAAAAAGACCTTCTAGAAGGGTTATGGGGGATTTGGGAAGAAGAGGAGGAAGAGTGTGAATGTTGAAAATATCCTTGCACAAAGAGTTGCATGGTTTGGGTGCTCATCTACATTTTGATCAGACTCAGCTAAAGATGGAGGGAGCAAATTTTGTGTCCAGCACAACACAAAACCAGATCTCCTTGTGGTCATTCTTACCCTGAGCAGGGCAAGCTTGGCTCAAAGGTAGAAATGACCATATTCATCTCCTTGGGGCTTTGAAAACACTCACAAAATCTGTAAGCAAATACAGACGATTTACCCAAACGCTGCTAGTTTTGGCATTGTCAGCTTCCTGCAAGAATGCTTTCATCTGAGTAGCCCTGACTGGTCCATGCCTTTGCTAGACCCAGGCAGCCAGAACTCAGTTTTGTTGCTAGTTTCAAATTCACCATTGAAATTAGGGAGAAATGTCAGTGCTTCCAGGATCTGGGGTATCTCCCTTTACCAGGAGCATCCCAGGTCTGGCTGTCCCTGCCCAACCAGGCAGCCAGGCTGAGTTTCACCCACAGCACCACATGGGTGATGTTCTCCTTTCAGTATGAAGGGTTTTATCTCTCCACTGATTTTGCTGGATGGAATTGCCTTTCTTCTCCTTGGGCACATTCACCTGGAGCATTTAATTAACTCAAAGTAAACCTCCACCTTTGGGATCATAATTTAGATTTTTTTTTTTAACCATCCTGCTGCCTCCTCTGGACTCTCTCCAGCAGCTCCAGCTCCTTCCTGTGCTGAACCCCAGGGCTGGAGCAGCTCTGGTTCACCTGAGCACAGGGGCACAGGGGCAGAATTCTCTCTCCTGACCTGCTGGTCACACTTTTCCCACTCTTTTTTCACAGCTCAGGTGAGCAAACAGCAAAAAGCCAGCAGAGCTGTACCTTCTCTGTCTTTTGGATGGTGCAACCTCAATGGAACAACCTCCACATCCCCATGGCTTTCTAGCAAGGGAGTGTAGTGAAAAAAAAACCACAAAGGGAAACTGCCTTGCCTTTTCCAGGTGATTTCCACTGTTCTCCTATGAAACTTTGTGGTTCCTTCCCTTTCCCTAGGTCTTGGCCCCTGCGTGGGCATCCAGCCCACAATCCAGGGAGGAGATGTCCCTGCTGAGGCATCCTGGCTCTCCTCCACCCCTGTGGGAAGTGCTCCCGTGGACACTGCTCCCTGTGAGGTAATTAGAGCCTTTAATTCCCAAAGATTATATATTTCAGCTGTCCATGGAGGGGAGGAAGTTCGCTCTTCCTCCCAGCACTCCACCCAGGAGCAGTTTATCTCCATCCAGATAGGGCTGAAGAGGCTCTTGAGCCCTTTGTAAACGGGATTGGATCAGATAAAGGTGATTTAAGGCAGAGGAGGGCACAAGAATTGCCTCAGCCCAGGGTTAGAAAGGTCTCCTGTGTCACTGGACAGCACTGCCACATCTTCTGGACATCTTTCAAAATATACTCCCAGCAAATGCTGCTCAAAAATCCAGGCTAAGCAGATGATGCTGATACAACAAATATGTTATGACATGGCTTATTTTTCTTTTAATTCACTTAGGCACATAAATAGCTTTGCTAATTGCCATTCCTTTCGAAACTTTGGAAGATGTAAACAGTGTCTGCCAGAAGAGTGGGGAAATATAGCTGAATTTCAGTGGTGACAAGGGGGATCATGTCTTAGCAAACACCACTTAGGTGGGGCTCTACAGTGGAAAATTGTCTGGAATTGGCTTTATTTTTTACAGCTTGATCTTATCATGAGCTCTCAGGCCCCTGAAATGTACCATACCCAAGTCCTAGAATTATGGGGAAGCAGAAGAATGTAAGATTTTGTTTAAAACAAAAAGAGAGCATGGGGAAAAGGAAAATTCAGGTTTACACAAGGGAACAATAATGCACAAACAAACCACAGCTTTCCCCAGTTTCAAGCTGACTGTCCCAGCTCTCTGGGGCTGGCTGGTGGTGACACAAGGGGATGATGTTCACAAGGATGTTCCAGCAGTGGCAGGAGGTGGCTGGGGATGGGGTGGAGGTTCCAGGAGGGGATGTCCCATGTCCCACAGGAACTACTGAGGAATTCCCACCTGGATTTCAACCGTTGGTGCCAAAGGATCAGCCAAATGCAGTCACCATCACTGGGTTCATCCCACCAGGAACATCTGCACCCTACTTGGCCTGCTCTGCTCTGGGTGTGGGGAAGGCTGACCAGAGCACCCCTGAATGACCACACAGCCCTGCCTGCCAGACCTCCAACCCAGCCCTCTCCACCTCTGCTGCAGCCAGGGAGAGCCACACACACCCCAGAGACACTCCACTGCCTTCCTTCACATACTAGCACCTCCTCTTTGCTGCCAAACCCACAGCCCTTTCCCCCTTGGTATGGATCTCAGTAGAAATGGGATCTGCCATCCCGGGATGCTCCTCCCCATGAGGCAATGCAGACACACACTGCTCCCAGGGCGTGGCCAGCTGCTCCCTGGCTTTTTCCCTCATTAGGATTACTTTATTCATCCCTGTTGATGATGTCTATGAGTAAGGCTGCTGCTGCAATTCCTGGGAATTGCACACAACACCCCTCACAGATATGTATTTTTCCCTCTCGATGTACCTGGTGTCACGTCTGTCTAAACTACCCGGCTGGTTTGTGAGTCACCACTGGAGGCAGAGGTCATCTCCAGCTCATTGATCCTCACCTGTCTCCATCACCCATTCCTCCTGGAGTCTGATCTCTCCACCTCCTTTTCCTATTGACATCACCTCTCGTGTGCAGCAGACACCAATACCAGCACAGCTGTGATCTCCCTGACTCTGATCTCTACAGCCCTGGTGCCAACCTCGAGTTTCCCATTCTTTCTGGGTTTATCTTTCTCTTTTCCTATTTTTTTCCCTGTTGTTTTTCATAGTAAATTAATTCAAACTTTCTGTAATCAGTGAGAAGTCTAGATTGCTGTCAGAACACAGGTTGTCCAGAGAAGTTGTGGACTCTCCATCCCTGGAGGTGTTCAAGATGGGGCTCTGAGCAACCTGGTCCAGTGGAAGATGTCCCTGTCCATGGCAGGGGAATTGGAATGAGATGATCTTTAAGGTCCCTTCCAACCCAAACTATTCTATGATTTCATGACTCTAAGTCTTACTGGATTTCTGACAGCCTGGAAAAAAGTGTCTTCACTCATTAATCTGTGCCTCACCTCTGCCAAATGAAGCATAAATGGAGTTTCTAATCTGGCAATACAAAGTCTGCCCACCTCTCCTGTATGTCAAACGGTTGAATTTGAAAACCACCCTGATTCACAACAGTGAAAAAATGTTACAGGGAAAAGTTATCAACATCTCAGATTCTGATAGGAGAGGACATGCTCAGTCAAGCTCCTCTCTGCGTCACTCAGAGCACAAATTCTGTCACTGTTGTGTCTCTCCTATCACTGCCATCTCTGAGGCATTTCAGGTCTTGCACAACCCCCACGTGTTGACTGACCCCTTGCCCTTCGGCCAAAGCTCGTTGTTGTGCTTCTCCCATGCGCCTTGTTTTGTGCTTCTCTCCCTGTATTTCTGCTTAGGTCTTAAGTTTTCACAAGATCATTAAAGTTGGAAAAACTGTCCCAGCCCATGGAGTCCAAGCTGTGCCCAATGCCCACCTTGTCCCCAGCCCAGAGCACTGAGTGTTCTTTGGACACCTGCAGGGATGGGGACTGCAAACCTCCCTGCACAGCACCTTCCAAACCCTTTCCATGCAGAAATTCCTGCTGCTGGCCAAGCTGAGCCTCCCCTGGCCCAGCCTGAGGCTGTTCCCTCTCCTCCTGTCCCTGTTCCCTGGGAGCACAGCCTGAGAATAATAATAATAAACTATTATCTCTTGCGTGCTACCACAACTGGAAATCCCTATTCTATCAGACCGTTTTAAACTTGGACTATTGTAACTTCCTGAATTATTTTTATGACCCTGCACCACTTCTGGCAAAAACTCAAGGAATCCAAATTATTGGGAGTAATTAAGTGTCATTAAGTCTCATTCTAATCAATTATCTTCCTTTTTGTTTGGTCTTCTAGGTGAGATGCAGAGAAAAATTAGTTATGGAAAACAGTTTCTGCTTAGTCACAGGTGTGTACAATGTGCCACAATTTGAATCTAAATTTGAATCTAAACCAATCCTCCTGGTTCTGTGGGTGGATTATAACTTACAAAAATGGACTTTTAAAGGAGGTTGAGTAAAGGTACCAAGTCACTGTAATGAATAAATAGATACACCTTGGAATTCCACTCAAGGGGACTTTCTAAGGGAAAATCCCTTTCCTGAGTCACCTTTTGATCTCCCTTGAAGACAAATAAGAACCAGAAAATCCAGTCCTTCTGACAGAAGTACCATGTTCTCCCCACTGATGGTGCTGGGAAAGGGACCCCCATAGAAACATTTCAGTGTTGTTGTAGTAAAATGAACTTTCAGCAGAAAGAGGCAGATCCTGGATTCAGGAAAACATCATCCCAGCTAAACCTGACGAGGAACATTTGGTAGATGTTTTTTGATGCCACTTCACAGGCATTTCTGGCTGCTGCTGGTTCAAATTGTGTGACCCACCCATCAAATTCATCAGGGAATGGAGCAAATCTTGCTCTGGGAGGACATGGTCTCCTTCCTTTGTCTTTGAAGGGAGCCTGGAATAGATGAGCTGGAGACATTCATGGTGTGAATGTCTGAATCTTCCCTCTCGTCCAAAAAACAGGTGACCTAACAGGCCTGGCACAGGTTGCCCACAGAAATTGTGGATGTATCATCCTTGGAAGTGTTCAAAGCCAGGTTGGATAAGGTTTGGAGGCACCTGGGATAGTGGAAGGAGCAGGAGGTGGAACTGGATGATCTTTAAGGTCCTTTCCAGCCCAAACCATTCTGTGCTTCTACAGGAAAAGACTTGAATGCACATGATTTTGTGTTAGGTGTTATTATTTCCCTGTTAGTCCCATATTTGCACATTTTAGGAACACAGGACTGAAATCAAGGCCTGTTATTTCCTGACTGCAAACACCAAACCCAGCCTGAAGTTCTCCTCTTTTTAGAGTAAATATTTTCGGCATATGGACGGAAAGGCTGCCAAGTGAAGGGAACATTAGCAGAACTGCCTCACTGAATGGGCTGACAAATACCTCCAGGTCCTTCATTCCTCACCTCCTGGGGTTGGCTCTGGCAGCTTCCACTCTCCAGAGTGATCCCAAAGCCAAGGAAACCTCGTGCCCAGGAAAGGTGAGCCCAAGGTTGGCTCTGTCAGTCACAGAGCAGGAACACAACACGGTGCCAGCAGCACTCACACAATTATCTGGCTCAGGTTTTGAAACCTCTGCTCAACGGTGATGATTCAGCAGTTGATTGCTGCTCATTTACTGGAAACTGCTTCTCGTCACTCAGAAGGAAAAACAACTGGAAAAAGCTTCTATCATTCAATTTTACAGTAGACAAGACCAATATGGTTGATTGTAAACTCACAAAAAAAAAAAAAAAGCATGAACTGGAATGCTCCAAACTCAAAACATTATTTTTTTTACTTTCAAGACCCATTTAATTTTCATGCTAATATAATGTTCCTTTTATTTCCTTTCTGTTTTTCTAGCCTTCTGGGTGTGCAGTTTCCATTTTCCTCTGATCTCATCAAGACCAGAAACTTCACAGTACATACAGCCCACCCCCACAGACACAAACACACACAAAATTTCTTCCTATAATTGGGAACTGAGAACTACAGAGGGGAAAAAAACCGCACTTTTGCAAGATCTAAGAGAATTCTCAGGAGTTCTTGGCTTCCCAGCCAACGTGCCAAGGACTAACTTGAGACACTCCAGAGCAAAAAGCATGAGCAGCTGCCACCTGTGGAAACAATTTTAAACTGGAGCTGCCACACACGTCCCACAGCCCATGGGAATGCAGGAATATGCAGAGTCCAGTCCTGAGCCTGACTAAATCAGTGGTCACTTTGTAATTTCAGATGGTCACATCCCTGAGACTGCTGCTTCAATTAGTAGTGTTTGGCCCTGGAAGTGCCACACTGAAGAGCAGTGGGTTGATCTGGTACCTTCACCACAAGGTTTGGATGCATCTCCTGTCCACTGAAAGCCTGACACCTGCCAGGAGAGTCTGCCCACAACATCTGGCACTGTTTTTTTGGGACTTAACCAGTGGTTGGGAGCCCTGGGTGTCATTTTACAGGAGCATTTTACACATTACAGTGCTGGATGTTCATCATTCTGTGTTGTTGCTGTAAACTTCAGAGTAGCCCAAAGCCCATTTGCTAACTCAGAAATCAAAGTTTAGCTAATATTTAGCAAAATTTCTGTCACTTCAGCTCTTTCTGGCCAGGTCATCTGAGTTCAGGCACCAGCCACAAGGTACAGACATTGTTCACTTTAGCTGGAAAACTACACCAGCTATCCCAGCCTCATCCCTGCTTGCTCTGCCACCAGCACAGTGATATTCTGAGCACAGTGATGTCCTGAGCCTGACACTGATGCCTTAGGATTTTTAGCTTCTATATTTTTCGTGTATCTGTAGTTTTAGTGTGTAGCTCTGGACTCCATATAAAGTGCTAAAGCTTCTGTTCTGAGCATCTTTAAACAAAACTATTCCTCTAAGTTGGGAATCCAAGGACACTTCACTGCCTCAGAGTCCCAAAATATGTAAACAACAGAGAATTGCGGGGAGCAGGCTTGGAGTAATTGACATCATCAGCTGAAGGTGTAATTGGAGAATTAAGGACCAATATATTAATGGACAGAATTTATAAACTGTGAAGAACTCGTGACTTGCTGTCCATTTTGGGTGTATCCTCTGGAGTAGGCTCTGTCTGCCCTAAAGTACCTAAAGGCCTTTAATAAATTAATCTGCTTTTTATTCTCCTAACTTTGTCTGGCCTCTGTTTCAGGTAAGCCAGTCCAGGCACCAACACCACAATGTCCTGGAGGATGACACAAAGCCAAGAAGGTCTCAACCACTGCAGCTGATTGAAATCCACATCAGTCTCAATTCCAGGGCAGGTGTCTCGTTGCTCGGTTTGGTTTTCCTCCCCTCCCCACTCTGACTACCATCCTTACACTGACATTTACATAGCAAAGTGAGGACTGTGCTGCTCATCACAACATCCTGCCCCACACACTGATGGCTACCAGTGGCCTCATCACGTTTGCCACCCCAGCAGTGCTGCCTACCAGCAAAGGCTGGACAGGCATTGCAACATTTTTCCAGAGCAAGCACGTGCCTGAAAAACTTCCACTCCATAGGGGCTGTCGGAGTAAACTGCCTCGTTCAGTGACACTTCAGGCCACATCCTGCTACAGGCAGAGTGAGATGTTTTTATCAGGTGTGTAATGGTTGCTAATGAAGAATTAGCCAGTGGGAGTTGCACCAGACCATCCCATGTGGTGATATCATCCCGGCGAAGGGAGCATCCCACGGTTACACCAGCATCACTCACAGCCACTCTCGGCTTTCTGTGGCTTTCAGTCGCTGTCACCAAGACACCAGGACACATAACTCTCCTCAGCTCACCCCTGCCAGGCTGATGGGAGCTTTGATGCCACAGTTTGGGGTTTTTTTTTTCATTAGACTAGGCCCTTTTGTTGATGTTTTCAGGCTGCTGGAGGAATTGGAAATGATGGATATATTGTCACTTGAATTCTCCCCCCTCTTTTTGGAAAAATAAAGGGCAGGTGAAGTGTCACCTATCAGGGCAGGTGGAGTGGACAGCCCTGGGAATACAATCCTCTGAAGCTGTAGCATCTCCATGGGTTCAGTTATAGGTTCCACAGCTTTAGACCTATCCCTGGTTGCCAGGACAATATTCACACATTCCTAAAAAAATATTAATTTACCTATATACATATATATAACAAATCCATGCTTTTTTTTTTGCTTTTTTTTTGTTTGTTTTTCCCATGTAATTTATATTCTGAGATACTGCCACACATTCAATAGGTGCAATAACAACAGCAGTTTGTGCCTGAAGTCTCCTTATCTGCTTTTACATATTTCCCCCAATGTCCTCACAACTGGTGAACTCCTCTCTGGCCAGATGTATCTCACCCCAACATAAAGTTAATGAAATTGGAGAGGTATTTTTAAAAATACCTGTTTCATCATGGTGGGGAGAGTCGTCTGGGGGCTTTCTTTATATTCCTTTATGTATTATATTTATATCTATTACTGCTGATAAATTTTGAACCTCTTGGAAATTGTTTGAATTTGAGGTTTGAATCCTCTCAGTGGATTCTCCTCATGCAAGCTCAGCAACCAGGTGGTTTTTGGGATGCAGTTTATGAGTGCGAGTTGCCAGAGCTCTTGAAGAAAACCTTTATTTTTGGACACCTGTAGACACCCTTGTCCTGCCTGGGGAAGGAAGAAGCCCAGCATTCCCCCTCCAGCTCAGCATCTCCTCTCACCCCAGCACACACCTGGGATTTTGTTCCATCCTCACTCTCACTCAGGTTCTCTGTTCTCCCCTGTGGCTCCTTATCCCCACTGCTGACTCACCAGTTGGAATTCTGCTCCCCTAGAGATGCACATCAGCCTCCCTGCTCATCCCTACAATTTTCCTTCCCCCTTCACTTCTCCCTCCACACCTCTAGATGCCAAAGGTCCCAACCACCTTTGTTTCAAGGGACCCATGGAGCTCCAGCAAATTAATTCACATCTCAGTCCCAGCTGCTGGCTCCCTCCTGTGTTATGCAATTTTGTACAGAATATATCTCACCTAAATAATTTTGTCATCCAAGAAGGTTCAAGTCTTAGCTCAAAATTCTCCTTTAAATCAATAGATTGTTGTCTAGGACTGGAAGGATGCCCAGGCCTCTGAGTCCCTCATTTCCCCCTGTGCTTGGCAGGAGGAGCTGGGTGAGGACAGATCACTGGGTGACTGCTGGTGTCAAAGAAAATGGAACACATCTGGGTCACTCCTCTCCTCAAGAACCACCTCTTGCCACCATCTCCCCAGATCTCTGGACTGCTGCTGGACCTGCCTCCAAACTTAACTCTTCTGTCTCATCACTGCCTTGCAATCTTCTTTCTTCTCTCTTATCCTATTTTCCTCACCTCACTCATCCCAGGCTGTAATTACATTACTCACGGCAGGTCAAGCGAATGTGATGTCATAGGGTTGGTAAAAACACTGGCCAAATTTACCCTTGCTAAGCCAGTAGGATCTGAATTTTGGCCTCAACCTCATGAGCAGGCACATACCTGCTTAATTGCACCCCTGAGTGGTGTGACCTGCACGGGGACTGTGCCCATGTGGGAAGGCAAACACGTGCCACAAACCCACGGCCCCAAAAAGACCCTTTGCAACTCTGGGTCTGGAGCTCTGTTCCATCCCAGAGCAGCCCTCTGTTCTCACAAACATGGAAAACACGAAAACACAGGGTTTTGTGGCCCCAAAGCCCAGGCAGGCTCAGGGAACCTCAAAATGAGAAAGAAATAGAGAGCACAAATACAAAATTTTTTAAAATCTAGTGGAAGGTGTCCCTGCTCATGGCAGGGGGTGGAACTAGATGGTATTTAAGGTCCCTTCCAACCCAAACCATCCTGTGATGCTGTGAAAACCCACCAGCCAGATGTCTCTTGGTCCCATCCTGATGGACAAGTGGCCCACACTGGCATGGGATCAAGCTGGAAATAAATCCCAGTGCATCCCTGCATATTAACATTCATCCTCACCATGGTTATTAGCCAGGACTGAGCTGTAACATTTTACAGCTCTTAGGACAGACACTTTCCTCTCACTTAACGGTATCTCCTGTGAACTCACTCACTCACACAGCACCAAACCATTGTTATTGTGATAAACTGTGCAGGCAGAGACCAAAAGGTTCACACACAAAGCATCAGGATACTCAGACAGGGATAAAGACTGCTTAATGCAGGTGTCTGCCTCAGGTGCTGCTGCCTCACTGAGCTCTGAGACAGCTGGGGGAGATGTAAGTGAGAGCCAAAGCATCCCACAGAACATTTCCCTCATTCCCTTCCCCTTTCCTCATTCCAGAGAATGGCTCTTCCTATTTCTGCAAAGAGTTTCAAAGGTTTTTGGCTTCTGCAGGAATTCAGTCCTGAGCCAGTCTGCTAAGTCAAAGAGACATCTCCCTCAGCTGAAATAAGCTTTGGATCAAGCCCCCAGGAGAAGGGATTTTTGTGGACCCTTTATTTGTGGATCCTTTCGTGTGTGGATCACAATTAAAAAAAAAAAAAAAAAAAAAAAAAAAGAATAGCACACCAGAAGTGATATTTCCCCCACTAAAATGCTCCTAGGAAGGGAGCTGGAATTTTTATTTTGGGACAAAGATTCAGGAGTTCTCCAGCAGGTAAAAATAGCTTTTCCATTAAAAAGCTTGTCAGATTCAGATCATTAGCCATATGCCCAAATTTTCTCTTTTTTCTTGTACACTTTGTTTTTAACTGAAGTAAAGCCATGAATGCATGCCAGCCCTTTATCTTTCCAAAAAGGGGGGAGAAATTTCGTTACAATATATCTATCATTTCCAATTCTTCCAACAGCCTGAAAACATCAACAAAAGGGCCTAGTCTAATGAAAAAGAAAAAAAAAAGTAAGGCAACTTTATATGGAAAAAAATAGTAAGTAAAACAAGCTTCCATATGTTTACCATAAAAATAACCTAGACTCCACCTTGGGGTGTATAAAAATACAGACTACAGATTGTGTATTTTGGCATTAGTTAAAAAATGCCTCTGTAAACATGCCCTATTAAAATTTAACTGCAGCTTTTATCATTGACTCAAGTAACATATGAAAGGGCTCAAACACTTATCGCAGAAGTCGCTGTTTTATCAGGGCTTAGTAATAGCAGGGATGGATTGTGCAATTTGCAGGGCATGCCTGGTTTACAATTGCAGATGTGCTGGTAAGTACTATCATATACATCTGTAAAGTCTCCTTTAAAGTGTATCCAGAAACATTAACACCTATTAAAATACGGGAGAAAAAAAAAAAAAAAAAAGGTTATAGGAGCAGCAGACTTTTCAATCCTGCAGATAAGAAGTTAACACAAGAGGCTTGTGCCCAGATTTTTGGCCAAGAGAGCGACCTGCAGGTGGTGGTTTTAGTGGTTGCTGGGATGAAATTAGGACAAATATCCCCAAATAGCTCCATACTGAGGCTCGGCGTCACTTTTTTGGCTGTAGTTTTTACAGTACCATAATAAATGTCGTAAGAGTCCGTCCAACTCATCGAGCTGTCGTGTCTGTGTTCTTCCCATTCCGTTTGGGTTTTAATGAGCCAGAGAGGCTTGATCTTCTTAAGAAGTAGCTTATATGACTCACTAATTTTGCATTAGCCCAGAAATTGCCTGGCTAAGCACTCGTGCCACCCACGGGCCTGTGGCAAATCCTTGGCATCGCTCCGTGCCAGTGACAACCCAAGATCAAGCAGCAGCAGCAGCAATGAGCTCACTCAGACCTTGAATTTCTACAAGAAATTCCTTCAGCAGATGCATTTTAAACCTCACAAAGTAGCCACTGTTCCTGCTGGAGAAAGAGGGAGAGTTTCAGTGAAAGAGATGCACGAAACCATCGCAGCTACCAAAGAGCAGCTGAGGAACTTCCCCAACATATCTAGGGTTTGGTGGTGATGAGATTTGTGTTTCGGCACCCTGTCGGGGTGGCAGGAGGAGTTCCTATTTGCATAGGAACGAGACACCAATGCAGGCACCCAGGGGTTTCCTCAGCTCTTCAGAAATTGCTCTGCTGTGTTAAAAAAAAAAAGGGGGGGGGATGCTATTCATTTTTAAAAATTGAGGGCCTTCTGTATATTGACTGTACTGCCTGGAAACGCTGCATAGGAAGGTCTGCAATTGCACGTAAAAACAATAAATGCCCTTTTTTGTGCTTTGGAGTGGAAAAGCTTTCATCATCACAAAAGAGGAGAAAGCAGGAGGAAAGTTAAGGAGATCTGCAGGTGGACAGCACAAAGCCTCCTTTGACTTGAGGAGCCAAGACAGTTGCTCAATAAACACTCCACTGTTTTTCTTTTTTGGGAGGGGTGTTGGTTGGTTGGTTTTTTTTTTAATGTGTGTGAGATTGGGAATTCAAAGGATTATATTCAGCACAGTTTAGTCTTAGTAAAACACATATTCCAAGACCTGCACGTATCGCCAAATGTTCCAGTCCATTTCACAGGACTTGAATATATCACTTCTGTTGTTGTTTCTGTTGCAGGAAAAATACCCTGGATGCAGCACAGGGTTTGATTTTGCATCAAAGCAGATCCTGGCAGCATGTGGATTAACTAATTATCTCCGTTTACACAAGGAAAAGTTTATTTTGATGGGAGATGGAAAGGACTGGAAAATACAAGTCAGATATTTCATCTCTTCTTTCCCCGAGTGCCAGCCACACATTCTAACAATATCCCCCAGCCATTCCTCACACGTTGTGTTTGCTGAGCCTTAACCCCATGGAAGGAGGTCGCTCGCTGTGCCAAGCTGGGAATACACATTCTACAAATTTGTGCTCCAGAATTGTATGTTTGGTTTTGGGGTTTCTTTTTCCCGCTCTTTTCTTGGAGACTGGAAAAACAGGACATTGTGTTCAGGCCAGGTTATTTTTGGAGGTAATTTATGTACCAATTGGTTTAAGCTGAAAGAGTGGAAATTTAGGTTAGATATACAGAGAAAATTGTTCCCTGGGAGGGTGGGGGAGGCCCTGGGATAGAATTCCCAGAGAAGCTATGGCTGCCCCTGGATCCCTGGCAGTGTCCAAGGCCAGGTTGGACATTGGGGCTTGGAGCAGCCTGGGACAGTGGAAGGTGTCCCTGCCATGGCTGGGGGTGGAGCTGGATGATTTTTAAGGTCCCTTCCAACCCAAACCATTCTGTGATCCCATGATTCTGGGAAAGGGAATACCCAGCAAGGGATGTTGATGAAAAGCTTTCATCATGGCAAAGAGCCAGTGGCATTTCTCAGCTCTCTGATTGCAGGAGGGAGTCTCCAGTCAGCACAACGTCACCAAATCCATGGCAGAGTGGCCCCACAAGGCCACCTGGGGGAACCTGTGCATGCATGGCCTGAAACTGTGTTTGCACTTTAACATCTGCTCTGCTTTATCAGTGCATTTTACAGCCACTGCTGGTGACTGAATTATATTGCTGCCGTGAGGTACCTCTGAACTCTGAGGCTGTTGCCATGCAGAAAAAAGCCCAGGGCCAGGCAGGTGGAAAACAGGGCATGGGGACAGCATGGCAGCCTGTGGCCAGGCCACCAGCTCCAAAGGGGACTCTGGGATTATTCTGGTTATAGAATCATTCTAAAAAACACCCAGTGTAAAGCAGCAGCCTGCTCAGGGGTACAAGAAACAAACTTGAGTGACAGCCTTAACCATTCCACAGGGCTGTTCCCTCATTTTGCAGGGCTTTAAAGGCAAACCCAGGTGACACAGAGGCCACTCGTGAGGGCATTTTTGGGGCACCTTTTCCCCATCAGCAGGGACAAGTAGCTCAGGAATGGCAGGCTGCTCCTGCCCATGAGGACCTGGCCCCCAGCAATGCCCTTAGGGCTCCCTCCTCATTCTCAGCCACAGGGGAAGCAAAGCAATCCTGTTTTGCAAGGCTGCAGGGAAGACTTGAGCTGTGCAACCACAGGTCTTGGCCTCTAGGGCACTGGAAAATTAGAATTGATCCCTTTTTTCTTTTTCCCTGCTGCTGTAGGTGTGACCTCCAGCAGAACTTAAATCTTGCTGTGGCCCGGTGTGTTCTGCCTGTGCACCTGCACCACTCATTTGGGCACCACCTTCATTTCCTCTGTGCCAAAGCACCCTCAGCAGCAGCATGTTTCAGGGTGGGTTTTTTTTTAAACTTCTGCTTTTATTTTCTCAAAGAAGCTGGGGAGCATCTTGGCACACTTTTTCATAAGAGATACTGTAAATTCAAGGAACAAACAACACGTTCTCATCAAGCTCTGGTGACTGCAGTGAAGATCTGAGACATCCATGCCTGCCTCTTGTCCCATGGCCATGCAGAGGACCTGCTGACCTTCCTGGGAGCAGACAGATCCCTGCCCAAGGGGATTATGGTGGCTAAAAATCCTGTTTCAGCTGTGTGCTTACACAGATTCGGGGGAAAAGGTGTTTTCCAGCATGGGCATCATGGTCCCGAGTCACTCTCCTTGTGTTCCCTCCCACATTCCATCCAGCTCCAGGCAGGGAGGGAGCTGCAGGGTCCCAGTCTTTATTTCTCCATCTGGGTTTGCATTTCTAAGCTGGGGAGTGATGGGGGTTATGAACAGACACCAGGAGAGGATCTCTTGTACCACACATTGCAGAGGGAAAGCCCAGAATGGCCATTTCTCCTCAAATCAGCCCAATTCCTGCTGGAACCCCATGGGGAGCTCCCCCCACCCACAGTAGGGCCTGGGAAGATGCAGTAATTCCTCATCCCACCAGCAAGCCCATTGTCTGGGCAGCATTTAAAAGGCTGGAATGAATAATTGCTAAATTGTGGTGAGCAGAACAAGGAAAACACCCACAGCGAGCAGCGAGAGCATCGAATGTACCATCTAATGGTTCTGTGGGTGACCACAATTATTCCTCCATCTTTCCTGCAAACAAATTGTCCAGCAAAGCCACACTGCTGCAGATGGGTTTGTTCCAAGGGTGGCAGTGAAATATCACAAAGTAATTCCTGGGGGATATTCCTTTCCTCTGTCCACAGCTCTGGGCTTTGGGGAGACCTTGGCATGTTAAAATCTAGCACTTGTGCTTCTCAGCACTTTCTGGAATAATTTAAAGCTCTGTAAATTTACAATTTTACAAAAATTACTCCTTTATTCTATTTCCATTCTCTGTCCATCTGAAGTTAACCTGCCAATAAGCAGCAGAGGCATAATGTAAAATTGCAGCGAAATATTGAAAAAAGAGGAGATAATGAATTCGCTACAAAAACTAATAATTAATAGCTTAATATAGCCACAGGGGCAGAAGTAGTTCACAAGTTTAATTTTTAAGGACCGGTCAAAGTTGCGCTAAATTTTAGGGTAACTACCTTCCCAAGCCCTGCCACCATCATCCCAACTGTGGGAAAGGGCTACAAAAAACCCCCACTAAATGACAAGGTAGGTGTTATGGAAATGGCTCAGCTGCCTGTAGCCTCTCCTGTGGGAAAGCTGAATAAGCCTGCTGGCCCCAGAAGGGACCATCTGACCCCCTCTGTTTTCTGAACAGAGTTTCCATACTCACCAGGGAATATCACACAATAGATGCTGCTTGTGAGCTTGGTATGAGGTAAATATCTTAGGGTAGTTCCCTGCCTGATTAATTGAAGAAGGTGTGCTCCGAAAATACAGTGATGGTCCCTAAACTCCTTGGGAATCCTCAGCCATTACCCACCCTCAAATATATGAATTTTTGAAGCCATTCAAAACCCTTCCGAACCCTCTACCCACCTTCACAAATATCCTCCCTTCCTCCCTCAGCTAAACCTGAACACTCCCAGGTAGCTTGAGGGGTCACAGAGAAGGTAATTCAAGAGAAAACACCGTGACACAGAGCAAAACTAAAATTTCTCGACTGAGAAGCCACCATTTCTCTGAGGACAGCCTGTGTGAAAATGTGGCAGTTTCACCTTTCAGTTTCACCTTGTGTAAATCTCTATTTGTACCTTGTTGGCAGCTGAGCACCTCCTAAGGCTTGGCATATGGTATCATCCGAAGCACAAAATAAAAATATTGCGTCCATCTGTACTCCTACTTGTTTTGGAGAGCCAATTTCTACACTCAGGAAAGCAGGTTGTTTTAAGACTGCATTTAAAAACATTAAAAATCTCAAAGCAATGCCACGAAAATATTTTCCGTTTCATGTATCTGAAGTATTTGATCAGAAGAAACACTTCCAGAGAGAATCACATTTACTCCTGGGCGTTTATCCAAGTTGTTGGAAGGATGAATGGGCCCTAACATGGAATTAAATGCAATTAATGCCTATGGCAAGGTTCCTTTGCATTCCTGAGAAATAAAGGAGAATTCATTCCTCATGTACTAAGTCTATTCAAGATCATTAAGTGCATTAGTTACTAATACTCTTACTCCTGTAGCATTTGTCAGCTCTGTTAATGGTCCAGAGTCCAGGCCAATTAGAAAATAAGAACAACTGCAGATAAACTGCCTTTGAAAGTCCCAGTTTCTCTCTGCTGTTGCCTTGATGTCAAAAAGTGCTTTACTGGGGCAGGCATGCAGCCAAGTCCTGTCTGGGGAAATTCCCTGCCTCCCCAGTTATCTATTTGATTCCAGTGGCCCTATTTTATAGTATCCCTTCCTGGTATTTTCTCTTTGCCTCTCAAGCTGTGCTGCAGAAGTGTTGCCCTTTTTTTTGTTTGGATTTCATATCCTAGGGATTTTTTCCCCCCTAAATCACTGGACAGCCCCCCAAACTTTGAAAACTCTGGGTTATTTCTGGATGTGTAAGTCCACCCCAGTTTCTAGGGAAGGCTTATCTTGCCAGCTCTAAACTCTTTCCCTACCTGACCCTCTCGAGAACAAGACATATCGACTGCTCGTAATTCACACAAATGTCCCATGTTTGAGGGCAAAGAGAAACAGCCTGAATTATTTTTATCTCCTCTCCCGGAATAAATCCCCCCACAGTTCATTTCCAGGCATCCATCACCTCACACCAGAGGCAGAGCTTTGGGAACGAAGGCAGATCTAAAGCAGAGAGGCCTCCGGAGCATTAACCTGCTCTGAGTGGGATGGAAGCAAAGCAGGACCACATTCCACCTCTAGAAGTCAAAACCTTGGTACCTTTAAAGCAAAAAAAAAAAATTTACCAACACGTGCTTGCACCATTCACTTAATTAAAAACCACCATGACCAACTTTGTTCTCTGCCCTGGATCTGTCTGGAAGTGTTGGATACCAAGGACAGAGAGGAAACACAGCACAAAATGAGGAGACCTGTGGGGATAACCTGAAAGCAAATATTTAAAATACAATAAATCCTGCCCCTATCTGCCCCAGGATGACCACAAGCTGAACTGCAAATTTTCCTACGGCTTATCTCATTTTATATCATTTATCACTGCATCAAGTGATTCTTGGTCTGTGAATTATGTAAATTCATGTAAATAATGGCAATCCTGTCTGTGTTCACCAGCCCTTGGCAGGAAGTGATGTGTTATTGTTCCAGCCCTCTAAAATGAAAGTGTAAACCCTTAAATGCTCTAAGAAAATATCCCTATAAAATCAAAAACGTTCTTTCATTGCTGCCGAGCCAGTTTTCAGTATTTGGCATCACTGTAGGGGACATTCCTGTTTATTTGGCTCATCTTTGTGTGGGCCATTAACGTGAGTCAGGGAGTAAAAAATTACCAAATATTGCCCTAACAGATTGAGGAAAGGAGCACCATCTAAAGCAGGCTATCTCATGGTTGCTAAGACTTGAACCATCAGAAAAGTGAAAAGAAGTCAAAAATTATATTATTCAAAATACACCTTTTCATAGAAACAGGGCAAGTCAAGCACGTGCTTTTTTGTTATCAACTTTTTTTCTGTGGCTGCTCCACTCCTGGGAGTTCAAGGTCAGGTTGGATTGGGATTGAACAGCATGGTCTGGTGGAAGGCGTCTGCCTATGCCAGGGGATGGAAGCTGAACCATGTTTAAGGTCCAATTTAGTCCTGACCACAGAATCACAAAATCATTTGGGTTGGCAAAGCCCTCCCAGCCCATGGAGTCCCAGCTGTGACTGTTCGCCACCTTGTCCCCAGCCCAGAGCACTGAGTGCCACAGCCAGGCCTTCCTGGGACACCTGCAGGGATGGGCACTGCAAACCTCCCTGGGCAGCTCCTGCCAAGGCCTGAGCACCCTTGCCATGCAGAAATTCCTGCTGCTGGCCAAGCTGAGCCTCCCCTGGCCCAGCCTGAGGCTGTTCCCTCTCCTGCTGTCCCTGTTCCCTGGAGCACAGCCTGACCCCCCGGCTGTCCCCTCCTTTCAGGTAGAAATCTTCATTGTTTTTCTCCTACAGACATGGAAATTCTTGGTGGCACCAAGATCTCCCAGGCTTTGTGCTGAGCTGGAGTTGGATTTGCTCTGAAAACAGTGCTGGCAGCAGATTTGCTCTGGAGCCACAGTTCCTCTCCATCCTGGCAGCCACTTGTGAAATCAGCTCTGTCCTCGGCCTCCCAGCTGCTATTATTTATTTCATTAGTAAACACCGTATTGCCAGTGCTTTCAAAAAGTAAATTTCCAGTTTCTGGGAAATAGGAATGAAATGAAATTAAATTAAATCAAAACTTTCACAAGTTTTCCCATGAAACACAGGCTGTGCTGGCTTGGCGTTTTCAGCAGTAGTTCAGGAAAAAAACAACCCAAATCAACAAAGCAGGCCTTCTGTGCTGAGCTTTAGTGTGATTACACTTGAAAATTTAGATTTAGGTTTGAATTTCACTTCAAATCACTCCACCTTCCTAAATATCTTGCATAAACTTTATAAGAACGAAAAGTCAAGCTTCACAGGCCTTTTAGACCTTCAGTGTGTATTTTTAAAGCAGCACATAAATATCTTGAACCTGTGTGATTTCACCCTCCCACCTGTCCAAGTGTCTGCAAGGGACTTTGGAGCTCAGGATAGAGAAAGAATTAAGGCATTTATTCACTGGGGATGTCCCCTGTTCCTCAAATACAGAATTTACAAATCTCCATGGAAATGTGAAAGAAAAGAAGAAGTAAAAATGGCTAAATTAGCATAGAATTTGGAGTTCAGGATGATAGAGAAAGAATTACAGCATTTATTCACTAGGGACATCCCCTGTTCCTCAAATACAGAATTTACAAAACTCCATGGAAAATGTGAAAGAAAAGAAGATGGAAAAATGACTAAATTAGCACAAAATTGGGGTTTAAAAACAAGCAGTTTTTGTCTAAGGTGTCTTCAGCATGAGGGCTCAGCCCTGCAAGCATTGGTCACCCTGGGGGAAGCAAAGCTCATCCTCTGTGCTCCCCATCCCTGCCCAGAGGGGGATCAAGGATTCCAGCCAGCCCTGCAATCAGAAACATTTCTGAGACATCCCTTGCTAATTTTTTCCTCCACATTTACGTATCCAGGCAGAATTTTATAGTCTTTGGCCATTCAGCAGTACCTAGCCCATTACATGTGCAGCTGCACTCATACCAGAGACCCCATCCTGAGAGGAAATGCAACTCCCTAACCCCAGCCCAACCTATTAACTTCTCTCATATCCCATTTTTTCCCTTCTCTTTTCTTTTCTTTTTTTTTTTTTTTTTTTTTTTGTTATTTGAGTCAAAAAGTCATGACCTCTGGCAGAGTGAAGGTGTGTGAGAAAAATGATAGCCTGGTGTATTGACTCTCAAACCGTCAGGAGGAATATGTTTCCAGAATCATAGAAAGAAGGAGGAAAATCAAATAAGAAATCAACCAACCAAGTGCAGGAAGCGAGAGAGGAAGGGAACAGCAGCATCAGTGTGTGAAGGGTGAGTGAAGCCAAGTGAGCCTTATCCAAAGCCATGGAGGAACATTTCCCCATCCAGCAGCAAATCTGGAAGCAAACATCCCAAGGAAAGGAGAGGAGGGAAGAGAAAACATCCCCCAGCACGGGGGTACTGCTGGGTGAGGAGTTGAGGAAAGATTTTTAAATGCTGGTTGTATTTCATATCATAAAAACCATAAAGGAACCCTGAGGTAATGAGAAGGGCTGGCTGAGGCCTCTCCCATAAACTAATTGTCCTGGGGAGGGGGGAGGAGGAAAACTTCCCCTCCACAAAGAAATACAAAAACAAGAGATCAAGATTTTTCCCACACTTAATAATGTTTTGCACTGTTACAATGAAGGATCTCCAGGGAGTGCAGCTGCTTTGTAGAGCCAAGACATGAACTTGGAAAAAAGCAGCTAAATTGTAGTAGAGCTCTAGATGTTGCACTCTGGGAAAAAAAAATCCCACAATTTATATATATATATATATATATATATGTAAGTTTTTAAAGAAAAAGTCCTTTAAAGAAAGAATGAGGAAAAACAAACAGAAAGGAAATGCATTTTCAAGCATCAATGCCAACCTGCTGAGAAGGCTGCTACAGAATCAACTTAGTTATTTAGATTATTGTTTAGTTCAAAGAGCTGTAGGTCTTCATGGTGAAAATTATTTGGTGAAATATACCAAATTTTATCCAGGAAAAAAAAAGGGAAAAAATGAAATTACTGGACAGCCACACCCAGCTGCTTATGCAGTCACCAAATATCTGTCTGCAGTGAATGGTGCTCAGAAGAAACTGGGACAATCAGAGGCAGCTCCAGACTTCAGAAATTTGTACTAGTCCAAGCAAACACTTAAATTTAGGGCCAAAACATTAATCACAGCTCTGAGAAGCAACTAACTGCCTTTTGGAGTAAATCAGATCTCAGCATTACAGGTGCTTGAGACATAATGGTGGATAACAAAATCTGAATTTCAGTAAAACTGGAAAGGGTTTTATTCTTTCTGCTCCTGACTCTGACACAGACTTTTTGAGTAACCACTGTCTCAGGGGCTTGCTTCACTCTGGTAAAATGGTCATCATAATGTTTCTTTTGTCTGTTTAGCTCTTAACCTTTTTTTATGCAAGTGCTTTCTCCATGTGACACCCTCGTGACACCAGGCACTGTAAATGCTCAGACTCACCAGCAGTGTGGAATCCCTCTGACTGATGACAGCTCATTAAATGCACTCCCTGTGCATTCTGCACTGTTATTTAGATATTAAACAATAATATAAACCATCAAGAGGCAGCATGGAAGTGTTCAAGGCCAGGCTGGATGAGGCTCTGGGTTCTAGAGGAAGAAACTGAAGCTCAGCAGAGTTGTCCCAACATCCCTCCATGCCCAGAGGAAAGGCATGAGGAGGAGCCAGGTGATATCCCACAGCAGCTGAAACACTCAGAGAGCCAATTCAGCACTCCTGACATTTCAGCTGAAGAGCAAACACACACCTGGGGCTGATCTTTGAGCTCCCCTGGCTTGGTGTCTAAAGCTGCTTTGAGCTCCACTCTGTAATTGTGTTTAATGGCAGAGCACCTTGCAGACGCTCCAGAAGAGAGGAATTGCATCTTATTTGCATTTGTTTCTCTCCTGTAAAAGGGATTAAGGGTGACTAGTCCGGAGGAATCCTGCCTGATAAGTCTCCTGGTGCTGCTCCCTGGAAACACACGGAGCACTCTCATTCTGCATGAGAATTAGAGGTTCTAATGAGAATTAGCAGTTGTGAGCTCTGGGAGAGAAGATAATTTAAATTTTAAAAAAAAAAAAAAAAAAAAGAAGAACAAACCCAAAGCACAACACCCTGACTTACACAGGGCTAGGATGTGATGCCCTGCTCCCTTGTTTGTATTTCCAAGACACCAGGAGCACACTGAGTCACAGCACGCATGGGAAACTTCCCTCTGGGTTGTGCAACATCAGCGCTGCTCTCCTGCATCGTGATCTGAGGGAACCTCAGAAGTATCATTAAACTGAACCGACATTGTACGTCTGAAAGGCCATCTTATACTATGTAAACAAACAGCTTTTAGTCCCAGAACAAGAGGTCGTTGTGCAAGATTGTGCATCATCACGGCATGCCTCAGACACCACTGACCTGATGTGGCTGAACTGCTGAGAAAGAAGCAAAGTCCTGATGGCACCGCTTCATTTGAAAAACAAAAAAATAAATTAACCTGATTTGGACAAAGATCTCTGCTGCTGGGCAAAGTCTGAGCACCCATGGTCTTTCTCAGAGGTGGGCCATGAGAAAGGGATTCAGGTTTGGATCACTTCACATTCTTTCAAACACCTGTTGGATATGAACCTCCCTGGTTACACCTTGGTGCTCTCATGTGCTGTGAACTCTGGCCAAGTTCAACCATTTTTCACTATAATGAAATTACAGTGAAATACATTTTTCATCTCATGAACAGGGCACTTTTTGTTGGAGTGAGCTGCTATTCCTCAGAATAAACTGGGGGATAAGAGAGGAGGAGATGTCCCTGATGCTCACCCTGACAGTGACGTGGTGCAGCTTTCCCGGAGGCAGGACTGTGCTACAGCCTGAGGAGAAGAGCTGCAGCTTCCTCAGGCTTCCCACAGAGCCACTGGCACAGGCTGTGCAGGCAGCCCTGCCAAGGAAGTGTCACCCTCTGGGTGTCCCAGCCAGCTCGGGGGCTGCAGCTCAGCTCCTGGGCACAGCCAAAGAAAGGTTGCTGCAGGTGCCAGCAGATTCCAGGCAATGAACACAGTCTGCACAGAGGGCTGCCTTCACCCACCAGCTGGAGAGGAACACAGCAGCCATTGAAACTTATTAGAAAGTCTGTAGTATTTACCCAGAAAGCCTTTATGGCCTTTTGCTCGAACACTTGTGCTATTTGGGCTCAGGATAATGCACAGAGAGATACAGGTCTCTGGAGGCTTGGGCATGATTTAAAGTTGTTGGCTTGAGTTTTTCTTTCTGAAACACAGGAGTGCCCTGATTCACCTTGGGGATGAGTGTCTGGGCTTTCAACACAGAAGGCAAATTCCTTTTAGTCTCCAGCAGCAGCAGCATCTGGCACTGTTTCAGGTGGGGAAGGGGCTGACTGCCCCCACTAGAGAAGCTTCCAGTTGGGAATTTGGAATTTCAGAGGCTGATTCTGATTAGGTACTGGGGAGAAAGATAGAGCTGGAAGGGATATTCACTGAGGATGAATGATTTCAGGATTGCAGAGCCCTGCCAGGTGAAATTCTGACCAGAATCCATTCAGTCCCAGGCCCCTCAGTGTTGCCCTCAGCTCTCTCCAGTTGCAGTTCTACACCCTGCTCCTCCCTTTCTCACTTATTTTCACCTTCATTCCCGAGGTTAAATCCCCACTCCTTCATCCCTCACCCTTGTTCCATTCTTGGCATCCTCCATCCATATCCCATCCTCTTCTCCTTCATCTCCCATTTCCCTCACCCTGCTCCTGGCTGTTCTCTCCCTTTCTCCCAAAGCCTGGTCACTGCACTTTGCCCTTTCCCATCCCTCTCCCCAGATCACAACTTTCCATCTGTTTCCCACTTCCCTTGTGCATCATCTCTCAATCCCTCTCTTCACACCCAGTCACCATACATATGTGTTTCTACAGTTTCCAACCTGTCACTGCTGACTGCTTTTATTTTGCTGGGATCCACTCCGAGCTCCTTCCTCCCTTTAAGGCAAAGGCACGGCTGTGATTCCTCCTCACAAGCCTCCAAATCCCTCTTGCTGGCTCCTGCTTCCCAGCACAAGGTCTGCCCTGGTTTCTGTCAGCCCTTGCTCACATCTGACACCTCTTTTCTCTGTTCTTACACTACTTTGGTCCCACAGCTCCACTGACTTCCCTCCATCATTGCCCTGTCCTGTCTTCCAGCTGTCCTGAGAGATTCCTACCTAGGAATCTACTCTGGATCTCATACCAGAAAGCCTAGATTTCTTCTCATCACCTCTGACTCATCACTATTCCATCTGTCTCCACTTCTCCAGAGTGAAGTTTCCCAGTTTCCCATGACAGAAGATGAACAAGGAGCCCACAGACCCTTCTGTCACTTTTGGTTCCACTTCTCCTGTGACTGCACTGTGGGACTGAGCACAAAGAGATGAGATTTGTTGGTGGCTTATCTGCTTGGGATCCTTCTCTTAAACTGTCTGCTGATTTCCTTTGAAAGGAAGAGCCATGCTTCTTCCAACATCTTTCTTTTCACGTTATAAGTGCACTTTATTCTTTCCACTAGTACCAGTTTTTAAAAAAAAATCTCTCTCCCTCTCTAGCTGTTGACTGGTATCTTTTTCTCTTCCATCTCCAAGCCCACTGAATTAATCATTTTGAGTGGTTCCTTTCTTCCTTTCTCAATCTAGACCCTCTTCTAACAATTTCCTGCCATGGAAACACACTGGATATATTTCTCAATCTCATTAAACGAGCTTTTCCAAGCCTTCACCCTGCCAATGTTTTTACTTACACCACCCTTTACCCTGAGCTGCCGTTCCCTGTTGATTCTATCCCTAGACTTTAAACTTCTTTTAGCATATGAAAGCAGAACCCATCCCATGTGTAGCCTTGCTTTTAATCCTACATGTTAATTCTTGTGGGCAACCTCATCTTCAGGAAGAATCTTAAGGGCTGGGAGAGACCTCAGGGGGGTGTCAGGCCCATCCCTGGGAGCAGGGCAACCCCAGCCATCATTTAGGAACCATTTTTGACTACCTAGGTCGAAACAACCTCCAATGACAGAGACTGCAGAGGTTCTCCGGCCTTTTTAAGCCTAATTTTGCTATTCAGACTGGTAGAAAATGTTTTTTCCTGATGTCTGACTTACTCCTGCCACAATTTGAGCCTGGGACTTCTTGCACTAATGACCACAGAGAAGGAGAATGGATTCTTTTTTTCATCTTTGCAACACTCTTTGATATTACGATCTTGCCCCCCATCCCTCACTTTTCTAGCCCAAACAACCCCAATTCCTACACAACCACGTTCACCTAATCCCTGCTCTCCTTGGTCTCCATTCCAGCTGTGGATCTTTCCTGGAGCACAGTTCATTCACATCTTTATTAGTGCTCACTACAGCAAACAGATGAGTTCAAAGGTCCTCTTTTGCTCCACATAGCCCAGAGCTGAAGAATTGGTTTTTTCCCTGAAAAATTTCCAGAGAGCAGGGAGAGCTACAGTGCTATTTTGTTCTCAGCTAAGCCCAGTACTTTACATAAGACCTTGTTGAACAAAATCCCATTTTTCACCTGGTTTCTCTGACACCTTTGTGTCATTTGGGATTTAACCAGATCCCTGTGGCTCACTGAGAGCTCTTGCTATGTCCAGCTTACACAAACTCTCAGTATCATCTCTCTAAATTACGTGGTCTCCCACCCACCCAGGCAGCTAAAAATCCCCTCTGTGGCCTTTCAATCCCTAACATCTGTGTTCAGACAGCACATTTTTCTTTAGCCTTCACAAATAAAAGCTTCTTCTGCTTTCACACATCTCAAACACTGCTGGAGAGATGGTTTTCCTCAGCAGGGCTCTCACCTTGGTACACCCTGTCCCTGGGGAGTTCCCTCACCCTCAAAACCACACCAAACCATCAGCATCTCATTGTCCCTTCACACATCATCCCTTCTTCTGGGTTTTCTCCCAAGTTCCCTATCTGCTCCAGGGCAGATTTCAAGAAAGAACTCTCAGGAACTTCACTACCTTCTTTAAACTCTTTTAAAAAATTGTCTTTGTTGGGAAAGCTACAATAAAAAAATGTGGAAGTGAATAACCCAGCGAATGCTTGGTGTGCTGAGAGCACCAAATATTCTCCTGATTATTGTCTCCTCATCTCCCTCCTTCACCTGCCAGCTGCTGCCTTGTACTTCAAATCATGATTTTTTTGGGAAGCAGCCTCTCTCTCCAATATCTGCTTGTACAAAACCTAGTCCAGTGGTGTCCCAGTTTCTGACTGCTGTCCGACACAATCTAACCACAAATCCCCCAAAATCGTTGCAGACCATACTGGAAAGGCAACTCTGATTGCAAGTGGCTGCAAGCTGTTTGCATTTGACCACAACCTGGCACCTCCCAGGGTGATGGTATCAGCTCACTTCCCAGTGAGCAAAGCTGTTAAAAACACACCAAAATTAACTGTCAAGGTAAGTTTGATGGCATTTGCTGCATGACTCTCATGTGAAAGGAAAACTCATCTTCCAAAGTGGCCCCTTTGGTTTAGAAGTAAAAAATCCGTGGGGAGGGAAAGGAGCACTCTTGGGAAAAAGAGTTCAAGCAATAAAGAGAAAACTTCAGTTTTCAAAGCCCTGGGACACGGTGCTGTTGAAGTAGAAAGCCCATAAGGAAATGCAGCAGTAAATCACATGGAACCTTTTCCTGGTTTCAGCTTGAAACAGCCTACACTGCTCAGCAACTTGAAAAGGTCAGAAAGTGTGAACACCTCCCCTCGTCCTGCACTGGCCCTGCAGACCTGTGCCTCTAAATAAAGGACAAAAAGCAGCTCTGAAGAAGGACTCAGCCACTAAGAAAAAGCCCTCTGTGTGTGAAAAAGCAGACAGCAGTAGCAGCACTGGTGATGCTCAGAAGGGAGTGCTCTGTATTTGTGTTTACATCTTGATTGTTTTGAAGCCTCTTTCAGTTCCAGGAATGGGAGACTGTAAAAAAATGATATATATATTTGTGGTTTGGCACCCAAAGAGAGCTTCAACTCATGCATCATCGCCGGCTGCCAACATCTGCGAATTATTACATGTTGGTTTAGTTTGGGGTTTTTTTTTTAAGCCTCAAACTGCAAAACTAACGTCACTCGGTGGTTGCACCTACTGGCGAGGAGCAGGGTGGAACTTTGGAATGGGATTTTTGCCAGGGCAGGTCACTGAGTTTACTAATAAACACGATTTTATGGCAGTGCCTGTCCTCACTGCTGTGGTGCTACAGAGCAAATTCCAGCTAAATAAAACGGAGAAAGAAAATTCACTTTGTTTTCAGGAATGATTGGTGAGTGAGGAACACTGAGGTTTATTTTTGAAACAATCTTCCCAGTGAAAACCTAACTGCACCGTGGCGTAAAGACACCTCGCTTTGTCAGAGGAGGGGAAATAATCTGCGCAGATGATTTTGGAGCCATATGTGTGAGCAGTGGGGAGCTGTCAGAGCGTGGAGCCCTCCCTCCTGCAGGAACACTTGGCAAGAAAACGCAGGAAAACCTGGTGCCAGAAGAGCTCCCCGCAGGCTCAGAGCAGCCCAGCAGATCTCGTGACTGACAGACAGCAGTGCAGATGTGTGCTCAGGGAAACATCCCCAACCAGCATCTGCCTCACACACAGCTGGGCAAGACAGCACCATCCTGGATGATTACACCACAGCTGCCAGGCAGCAGCAAATTCTTGCTCATAATACCTCACATGGCATCAAGTTGTCAGAGTCAAACCTCATCAGCCGCAGCAAACGTAGCAGAAGTTTTTTTTTGTTCAAACAGGAACATTGTGACATTAACTTTTGCTGGTCCAGTTTCAAGTCCACAGCAGCAAACTCCACCTCTGCATGGAGAAATGGTGCTTCATGAGCCTGGGTGTGTGTTTGCAGAGAGAGCAACACAGATGGGTAGCCAGAGCTTATTTGGATTGGAGTAGAAAGGAAGGTTTGAAAACCACTGGTTAATAAACTCAAGTTCAGTCTTTTTATCTCAAACTGTTACATCTCAGGCTCCTTTGTCTTCACTGCCATTTTAGCTTTTTCAAATGGAAATCTGCCTGCAGCAGATTTTATTTTGTATTTTCTGCAGTGTTAGCCTGGCATGTCCACTGCAGAAAATATAAATTCATCCCCTGGTTGATCTTGCAGCTGCTTTCCAGGACAAATTAACCCTAAACCTTCAACAGGCCCACAGCACTGAGGGTTATTGCTGTGCTTGCTGCAGGCAGCAGGCCCAGGGGAAACACCCAAGCCACAACAAAAGGTCTGCAGAGAGAAAAATTAGAAATGCAAGTTTGAAAAGCCCACGCTCTGTAAGCCACAGTGAAACAGCTGAATCTGCTGTGGGTGAAGATGTAAAGGCCAGAAACAAATATTTCTGCATGGCCATGGCCTCACCAGCAGAAACCATAAAAGGTTTAAACAGATTTCCCAGAGAAGTTGTGGCTGGTCCAGCCCTGGATGTGTCCAAGGCCAGGCTGGATGAGGCTCTGAACAACCTGGGATAGTGGAAGGTGTCCCTGCCCATGGCAGGGGGTTGGAAAGAGATGATCTTTCTTTAAGGCCCATTCCAACCCAAACCATTCCATGATTCCATTATAAACATCAAGGAGCAGCTCTCCTCTTCAGGAATATTAATTAATTAAACCTAGACCAGGACAGTGATCCTCCCAACATTTGCTCTGGACTGACATTTTGTCCCTCCAGTTTCAGCAAGGTTTTCTCTTTCTCTCTCACTCACAGGATGAATCCCAGGTCAGCACAAACACCATCAGACACCTACAAATCTCCCTGTCTATTTTAGATGTAACAAAGCGATTTTTCCACGATAAGCTAAGCCCCTGATTTCCATGATCTCCCCACTTCCTGCTGGAGGTTTTTCATAGCCCACAAGTCACTGTGTAAATGCCCAGGTTTCCCAATGTCACCCCTGTAACAGAGCTGGCAAACATGTTCTGCCTCTCAGCTGCCATGGCTCAAAGTCCACCTTATTAATTAATACATAAACTTGAATGGATGAGTCATAAACCCTCCTGCTTTTCTGCTGCAGGAATAGGAGCTTCTGGTGGAGGAGCAAACAATTTCTCAGCCTCCTGCCGCAGGGCTGGATGGAACCCTTCACATTTGAAACACTGAAATCCCATGTGAGATGGGCAGGGTGTATCTCAAATCATCTCACTCCCTTCAAAGAGAAGGGAGAAGGAAATAAAAAGATCTCAGACCTGCTCTCACACTTGTGTTTCTCAGTGCGCTTGCTCATCCTCTGCAGCCTTGGGGTTCCTCTCCCTTCTTAATCTGCAATCTCAGCTTTAAAAGCCACAGAAAGTTTTTCCCCTGCCTTAAAATTCCCCATCGATTAAATTTGCCTTCCCACACAAGGTGACTGTAAACAGATGGTAAAATTTCGGGTATAATTTTGCTGCCTCTGTCTTTCAAGGGATGGGGGAAAAATATCTGTAAAGCCCAGGAGGGACAGCCAAGATCAGTGAAATCCTGATTCCTGTGCTGAGACAACCTGTAGTTGGGTCAGGATGCTCCCAAAGTCAAACCAAGTGAAACTAATAAAGAGTTAAGCGAAACTAAAGCAAAGATGAACAAAAATAGTCCTACACATGTCTGAAACGCCATAAATCCTGTTCTTCAGTGAAATGTGAGTACTT
Organism: Entomyzon cyanotis; assembly: GCA_024500445.1. Classification (NCBI taxonomy): domain Eukaryota; kingdom Metazoa; phylum Chordata; class Aves; order Passeriformes; family Meliphagidae; genus Entomyzon; species Entomyzon cyanotis. The sequence goes on from JAKEPQ010001016.1 coordinate 2,906,372, forward strand.
TGCAAGTCTGAACCATCTGTTAAGACCTTTCCCCAGTCAGATCTGGAGGCCAGGCTTGCTCACACAGCATCCCTCAAGATGAAACCCCTCGAGATTTGGGTCACTGGGGCTCGAGCCTGCAGCCAGGGCATGAGGAAGGAGCCCAAAAACACATCCTTAGGTTCTGCAGGGTGCAGGCAGCCACTGACCCAGGTCACAGCAGCACCCACACACTGACCTGACTCCCTGACACCTAACCGAGGGCCAAGCTGTAATTTAGACAAAGCTGGTGATTTTCTATCAGCTCCAGCAAGCTGAAGGGGTTGAACCCATGAGCTCACTCACACGGCTTGGCATCATCTAACTAAGCTGACAGCATAAAATGGATGAACTCCTAGTGCCCTGGGCTTCAGCCATGGCAAAGAAAGCTGAAAAAATAGCACAGCAGCACTGTTCTGTGGGCAGGGTGGGGGTTGGCTTCTTCTTCTCACAGGGAACCAGCAGCAGAACGAGAGGGAACAGCCTCAGGCTGGGCCAGGGGAGGCTCAGCTTGGCCAGCAGCAGGAATTTCTGCATGGCAAGGGTGCTCAGGCCTTGGCAGGAGCTGCCCAGGGAGGTTTGCAGTGCCCATCCCTGCAGGTGTCCCAGGAAGGCCTGGCTGTGGCACTCAGTGCTCTGGGCTGGGGACAAGGTGGGGATTAATCAGGGGTTGGACCAAATAATCTTGAATTATTTTATCATTCTCCAATTCTGTATTTCCTGGTCAACGTAGGTGTTGTTGGGATCAGGTAGGATAATCCTGCCCCTGGGTCCATTTCTACCAGATGTGCCCATTCACATTCCCCAGTTCAGTTCATCTCCTTCAATATAAAACTAAATAAATAATCACACAAAATAAATTCCCACTTTCCCCCCACTCTGCTTTGACAATCACACCCCATTCTAGCTTTCCCAGGGGTGTTTCCCTCTGGATCTGCTCTGTTGTAAAGGCAACACATGGGTGCCAAAAAAATTATATCCAAGACAAACAAACAAAATAGCCCCAAAACATGGCTGGAGCTGGTGTGGTGCAATTGCAGTGTGATGTGGTTCACTGACCACTCCATCCCTCCCTGTCATTACTGGTAAATTATCCAATCTGTTATCAAGGAAAATGCTTTAAACATGCAATCATCTATTGTTTATCTTGTGTTCTAAAAGTGTGTGTGGTCGTGCCAGATATGTCCTAAATTCTTTTTTTTTTATCTGCCCCGCTGTACACAGATGCCAATGTAAATAAGTACCAGGTACACACACACACCTACGAGTCATGCAAGGGATTCAATCCTCTTCTGATGTTTCTCTTTCATCTCCAAGGAAAGAGAAGGAGAAAAAACCCCACTGTTCCACCTCCACTGTGCTCACACAATCCCATCACCACCAGTTTGCTCTGATTCCAGTGGGGATTTTCCTAGGAAATGTGGGACTGGGATGTTTCTTAGCACAGATTTTCTGAGCAAGCTGAGTGACCAAATGCCCCTTCCAAGCTCTAAGGGGTGAATTCACAACTGGGAAAGTTTGCTAGGGAATTATTTCCATAATTATTTATCTGAAAAATAGGAAGTGTGGATATCTTGGACCTGAACATGTGCGGCAATATTGCTGGAGATGGGGATTCATAGCTGGGAGAAAAACCAGGTTTTTACTGGTTTCTCAAGAGGCCAGGGCAGGTGGCACTGGACTCTCCGTGTCCAGGCTGGTTGTCCCCCTCCTGCCTGCTTGGAGCTGCCCAAGAATGATGTCTCCTTGGGCAGCAGGCATTGATTGCCCCTGGGAGAGGCTCCTAAAATGCTCTAGCACTTGGGATCATTGCCCTGCTTGCAAAGGTTAATTGGGCCTGGCTGGTTTCCAAGTGAGAAGCTTTGCCCAAAAGTGGGTTAGAAAGAGGGCGGGGAGGAGACAGGCCCTTGCAAAAACAAAATTTCACTGACCCAGCAGCTGCAGCTGGGCAAGGACACTCGTGGTGTGACAGAGGTAAAGCCCATGATGGCAGATATTATTTAAATGGGGAAGTGGATCAGGTCACTCATCTCCAGTGAGGATCTGCTGCCCTGGCACGCTGCTGGTGGGAATCTTGCAGGGAGAGGTGTTCAGGTCAGGACAGGGACTGATGCTTAGGAGCAGGACTGTCCCCCAAATAGGAAGAGGAAATCATAGAATGGTTTGGGCTGGAAGGGACCATAAAGATCGTGCAGTTCCAAGCTGTGGGCAGACACAGCTTCCACTTGAACAGGTTGTTCCAAACCCCAGTGTCCAGCCTGGCCTTGGACACTGCCAGGGATCCAGGGATAGCCACAGCTTCTCTGGGAATTCCATCCCAGGGCCTCCCCACCCTGCCAGGGAACAATTCCTAATTCCCAATCTCCCATCTCTCCCTGCCCTCTGGCACTTTGCAGCCATTCCCTGTGTCCTGTCCCTGCAGCCCTTGGCAATTGTCTCTCTCCATGTTTCCTGCAGCTCCTTCAGGCACCAAAAGGCCACAAGGAGGTCACCCCAAAGCTTCTCCTCTCCAGGCTCAACAATCCCAGCTCTGCCAGCCTTTCCTCCCAGCAGAGCTGCTCCATCCCTCTGCTCATCCTGCTGCCTCCTCTGCACTCTCTCCAGCAGCTCCAGCTCCTTGCTGTGCTGAGCCCCCGGGCTGGAGCAGCTCTGCAGGTCAGCTCTCACCTGAGCACAGGGACACAATCCCAATCCCTCTCCTGCTGCCCAGGCTGTGGGATCAGCCCTGGACATTGGGGGTTCTGGTCCCAGCAAACACAGCCAGGGCATGTCCATCTCTCATCCACAAACATCCCTGAGTCCCTCTTTTTTTGCAGTGGCAGATGCCAGGGCTCAACTTTGATTTATGCCTGGTGTGAATCAAATCACCTCATCTCCCTCCATCCCATACCTTAATGTGTTTTTCCACCCCAAGACACCTTCCCAACACCCCTTTTTATTCCTTCTCATTCAAGTGCATCAGGCCATGCTCATCAGAAGGTACAGCATGGGGAATCACTGCCATGACCTCTCTGCAGGTCACTCACACAAGGAAAAAAACCCCACCAGTTCTTGGAAAACAAGGACTGAAACTTCTCTTCCAACAGGGTCTGGCTGCAGCTCACACTAAATATAAAACGAAACACAAAATGCCTTTCTCTCCTTTGACAAACACTGCTGCATATGTCTGCTCAGATCTATTTCAGGCATCGGTGCTTATTGGAGGCAAATCACAGCTCTGTGTAGGTGTGTCAGGGATGATTCAGCAGAGGAACATGCATGGCTGAAAACGTTCCATGCCTATGGAAAACAGGAATGCTGTGGACCCCTCGCTAGCCAGATGGCAGAAATCTCCCTTTTTGTCCTCTCAGGGTGGTTCTGCTAGTGGCTGTCACCAGCTGATCCCTCCAGCAGTGCAGGGAGTCAGTGCTGCAGTGTGGATTAAATAAAAAGTGTCACACAACATGAAAATACCAATGTCTGTGTGGTGTTTTACTTTGATGGGACAGCAGTGAATTTTTCCATACCTAAGAACTGGGATTACATTGGTGACAGATACATAATGCTTTCTTAGGTGTATCCATATATTTACATAAGGAATATTTAATAGGGAAACATACTTATGCAATGCCTTTGGTACCAGGAAACCAATCTATGAGTTTGATCAATCTGTTAGATTTTTACAGCTTGATTATTAAACCAAATTAACTCCCACTGCTGCACACAGTTCTTACGTATCACACACCCCCACATAAATATAAATATTTACTCCTGAGGAGAGCTGACCTCTATTAATGCACAAAGATGCTGTACTAATCTGATTTAAATGTCATATTGTAAAAAAAAAAAAGTCATGGGAAAACACACTGAAAATAGCCATTATGTCCATGAAAACATCTCATTATCCAAAATTGAGTTGTGTTTAAAAGTGTCTTGTTTATTTAAACCTCGAGTCCTAGAAATAAATTCCACATTTCTCACTCTCTTCAGATAAATACTCAATTACTTAACATGTTTATGGCACTAGAATGAATACTGGAGTGTTCTGTTGTTTTTAAAAAATAAAAATAATGAAAAAAAAAAGCATTGCAGTGACAACCAAAGATTTAATAGCCATTTTATTTGCTTGAGTTGACCTCATAGGATGTGATCTTGGAGAAAGACAGGCTTTTAGCAGGGCAGTGATTTAATACATTGAATTCACTGCAAGATAAATAAACGAGAGTCACACTATTTTCAAATCTCTCTGTTCGTGCCTATGTGAGGTCTCCACAAGGAATAAAATTACATGGATCAAGAGGCATGCAGCTGACTTGTCACGGGGCACTGTAGGAGAAACTCTCTCCCCCAGCTCAGCTCTCATTAGCTGTGAAGGGCTGATGCTTGCAGTTTTTGGATGGAGTTGCAAAAGAGTTGCTTTTGCCATTAATGTCACAAGGTCCAGATGTGAGGAGATGAGAAGCAGACTCCTCGCCACACTGCAGCTCTGGCAGAAGCTTCCAGCTGACAAAAAGCCTAAAAGCACAGGGTGATGGTTCCAGACTTTCAGGTCTTACACATCAGGAATTCCACCGAGTTGCTCCAAGGGTCTTTGGCTGGGCTGGCAGGGAAGCTGCTGCTGTGTTTTCCACCAGATCCTTTTCTGCAGGACTTTGTCAGGGTTAGAAAAGGGATTCTGCTCTGACTTAGATACTGACAGGGTGTAGCTATTTACCATAATAAAGATCAGAGAATCCCAGAATCCCTGAGGCTGGAAAAGCCCTCCCAGCCCATGGAGGGCTCCTTTGAGCCTCCTTTGCTCCAGGCTCAGCTCTTTCCCAACTCCCTCAGCCTCTCCTTGTATGATCTACTCTCTAAATATCTAAGCAGATCCAGCACCTTCCCTCAGGGAATTACAGAGCTGAGGATCAAATACACCTGTGCCAGTCTGGGCTCTGGAGCAGAACATTCCCAAAAGCACAGAGGTATTTGAAGCCCCTCTTATGACTTATGCCTAAATGTGATGCCAACATCTCTGGGGAAATATATCTGTTATGAATCTGTGGTGTTTTTCCAAACCCACTTATAAACAAGATGGGCAAAAGCAAATTTAAAAAAAAACCAAAAAACAATAAAACCATTTCTCCTCAGTCTCACATTCAGGAAGGGAAATTGCCACCTTAAGACATCAGCAGCAGCCCTAAAAATGTGTACAGAGGATGGGACATCACAAGAGCCATGGCTGGCCATGTCCCCAGCTGCTGGAGGAAGCAGCCAGCGAGCACAAACCCTCTCCAGTCAGCCCTTCCCCTCACTTAAAATTCCAGAATAATGAACACTCCGCACAGAAGGGAAAATTTTCAACTCTGACTCACGGGATTATTGCTTTTTGTTTATAAGACACACCCACTAATTTTACGTTGGATCCACGGTGAACCACGGGAGCGTGATGAACGCTGGAAGCACTGGTGCTGCACAGAGCACAACTGGGTTCATCCATCCTGCATCTCCTTGGGGTTTCCCTGGAGCTCCAGGACAAACCCTTAGCATGCCATTGGGCTGTTTCTCACAGCTGGAGAGAAAGCTGGGAGTGTTGGAAAATATACCAGTTTAAAAAATTTTGCATAACTTTAGTCAAAGGGTTCTGTTTGTCTTTACCCTAGGAAAAGGAATTTTAGGTTTCTTTCCAGGGCATTGTTCTACCAGGTGAGGTCTGATGGACTCAGCATATCAACAGACTGGAGGAACCCAAAAGATAGAGGGCTATCAGCAGAACATCAGCTGGACATCAGTGGCTATCTACAAACATCTACCCCAGACCACCTCCAGCAGGGGTGAAGACATCTGGTCAGGAAAGGACTGATAGGAAAATTGGAGAATGAAAAATCTAATTAACATCAGAGGTGAGAAGATTCAGATCCAATGGGAAACTGAATACTGGGGGTTTGCTCAACTTTAGACCAATGAACATTGACCCAATACCTTTCTATCTATTTTGACTGTATAAAATATCTGAGGAATCTGGTAAAAGTGATGTATCATGGAATGATCCTCCCTGCACACCCAGGCTATGTGTGGATGAGATGATTTCTGTGGTACATCCTGGCCAGAGCAACATCCTGGCCAGATAATAAAGTAATGCCTTGACTCTCTAACATTAAAAGTGTTGTTGGAAGGTTTTTGTTTTTCCCGCAGTTTCAGTGACAGGAGCACACGGAACGTGAAACACAGGGAGGTTTTCCTGCAGCTCCAATGCAGAGATTGCTAGCAGGTGCTTCCCTCATCCCCAGCACCTCTTGGATCAGTGAGAATCCCAGGTGGGAGCAGCCAGCAGGGCTGAGGCTCCACCAACTGCAGGAATAAATCCCAACTGACGTTTTGCACCTGGTTTTCCATGCAGCAGGATCACTGGGGATGCTGCAGGCTGACTCAAAACCAGAGCAATTGCATAACACACAGCCCTGTTTGATGGAGATATCTGAACCTACATCCAAATCCTCCTTGCAACACTCCAGAAGAAGAAAAGGACCCTCGAGTGGGTGTGAAGGTTTGTGCTGCCAGAGTGTAAATGAGAATCAGGCCTGACAGCCTTTAAACAGCACACAGCAGTGCAGAGCCAGAGGGGAAGGCTGTCCAACTGAAATACCAGCGATTTAGGCAACCAGAAATTTGGAAGCAACAGAACAACTGGTGGGACTGAGGTGAGGACTGATGCTAGCAAGTCTGCCAGCTCCAAAAATAAGCAGTAATAATGAAAAAACCATGACCCACAGCTTGGATCTGGAGTTTCCTAAACCTTAATCCTGACCAGTTAATTTGGATTATTAACTCTGCAGGCATATTGTGGTCACCAGTTTGAGCTTTCTCCCAAAAATATGAGATCTAAAGCCAGGTTTTGTTGAAGGGACCAGAGGGCAGGCAATCCCTTGCCTGAGGTCCCTACAAACAAGCCATGGCTCCCAGGATGACCATGAGCCTTGGGGCTATAGGATTGGCTATAGGATTGGCTATAGGATTCTTGTGGGAAGCCACTCCTGCTTCCCAACCCCAATTCCCATGTTCCCACCTGCAGTCAGAGGGCAGAATGCCACCTGGTGAAATGTTCTTCCTCCTCCTCCCTGCAGCCCCCCAAGCCTCCCAGCCCTGCCCCACTTCAGGGGGACCCACAAAAACCATCCTGTCTCCTCACTTCTGTTACAGCTCCAGCAGTATCTCCCAAATTTTCCTGCTCACAAGCCAACTTCCAGGCTTCCATCACTGCAGGAGTCACTGCTGCTTGCCCAGGAGCTCCAGGATGTCCATTTTGGGTCAGCTTGCCCAGTATCCATGGCATGGAGCAGGGAACCTCACAGATCCAGGACACAGGCCAAGGAATTAGGCACAGCAGAGCAAATAGAGCACTTTAAAGCGGCATCCCTGCTGATCCCATGTCCATAGGAGAGCTTTGGCAGGCAGAAACAAGATTATGGAAGGGACATGAGCTGCTTTGTGGGCCCCATTTGACCACTGCATTCTTGGTTTGGATTCTTGGTGTTAATCACAGGCTGGCTGTAGTTGGAGTAGAGGTTTGCCCACTCTCCCCAAAACCAAATTCCTGCTGGCATTTCAGGAATCTCCCTATTTTTCCTTTTCCCTTTTTTTTTTTTTTCTCCCCTGAAACCCAACATAAAGACAACAGATCTCCCTGTGTTTTACTTCTGGAAGCTGGAGAGATTATTGAAGCCATCCTTCACAAGAAAGAAGCAAGTTCAGCAAAATTATAGGGATGCCTCCCCTCCTGAGAGGCCTGAGTATAACAGAGATGCAAAAAATACCTCACTGGATAGGTCTGAAAATAACAAGCAGTTCTAACCAGTCATTCACCCTCGTCCATGATGTGACATCCTAATGGAGCAAATAACAGAGCACCAGGGGAAGTAAAAACACCTCTGAACAGAGCTTAACAGGGTCTTATTCCTGGGAAATATTCTGGACAAGCAGGGAAAAGAAGATGCTTGGAAACTCAAGCCCAGCCAAGGCAGCAGGTCCAGGCTGGGCTGACCTTGCTGCTGTTGCTGTAAAATAGGAATGACACCTTGCACAGCTAATTACAGCCACTTAAACCCTCATCTGCATTCCACACAATGCAGCCAAGGAATGAACAGAATTACCTCCTTGTCTGGAGCTGCTGCCCAGGTTAACCTCCCACCAGTCACCTCCCCAGTTAAAATTATAAGTATTTAAAAACCTTAAATCCACTGCTAAATCCAGGGTTTAGCAATTCCCCAGTGGATCCCTGGAGTGCTCAGTTTTGTGATGGAGAGCAAAGAAAACATTCCACAACCCAAACATCCAAACAATCAAATTTACAGGAATGTGTAGGACAGAGGACAAGGGGGAATGGCTTCAAACTAACAGAGTAGGGTTAGATTGGATATAAGGTAATTTTTTTGGTTTTTTTACTTTGAGGGTGGGGAGGGGCTGGGATAGAATTCCCAGAGAAGCTGTGGCTGCCCCTGGATCCCTGGCAGTGTCCAAGGCCAGGTTGGACATTGGGGCTTGGAGCAGCCTGGGACAGTGCAAGGTGTCCCTGCCATGGCAGGGGGTGACACTGTATGATCTTCAAGGTCCTTTCCAACCCAAACCATTCTGGAGTTCTATTAAAAATGGGGTCAAAGTAAAAAAAAAAAAACCAAACAAAAAAAAAAAAAAACCAATATAAGAGAAAGCTTCCTGAGAAGAAACCAACCTATACCTCCTGTTGACTAAGAAAAAGTGAGTTTTCCACTTTGTTTGGAATGATTCTCTAACTGTTCCTCACTGCAGCCAGGACTGATGTGCAGCAAGAGCCCAGCTGGCAGTGGCTGGGATAGGGCAAAGCAATGGGAACATCCCATCCAGACTTTCTTGTGCTGATGCAAGCCAGTGCAAGACCACTGGAGGTTGTGTCTATTAATATCACCCGAGGATCTGGCTGATGAATCACCCCATTGCTGTGGTTGGAAAATACTGCCTCACCGGGAAAATCCTCTCCCAGGGACATGAAACCTCAATGGCAAAGGGAAAGGGCTCCCTTCCAGCCCCACAAAAAATTCACTTCAAATCAGGCGTGGTCCTGTTCCCTCAACAATGAGAACTCACCCCAGCCCCTCTCAATGGCTGTTCAGCTCAATTCAGGCTGTCAAAACATTTCTGATGGGGTCTTTCCTACCGGTGTTTCTTTTCTCCCGAGATGCCCTCTGCCTCTCCTTCCTGCAGGCTCTTATCTCCTCGCACATGTTCTGCCTCACCAGAGAACGACCATAACAAACCCTGATTTATGACATCCAGGCTTCCATCTGAATTCCTTCACGTTTGCAGAGTTTAGATGTTGTCCCCGGAGCTGCCAAGGAGTGCAGAGCAGGAAGTCAGCAGAAAAAAATTTAAAAAAAAGGAAGATAAGGGGGCTGCTGGGGCTGGGACAAATCCCCTGCCATGTGGTTTGTTTTCTTGTCTTTTCATGGTTTAAAATGAAGTAGAAAGGCTCTTCTTCAGGGTCTTCTTCCCCTTTTCCTTATCCCAAAAAAGAGCCTCAAACAGAACTGATTGTTTTCTTAATGAATATTAAGCCAAGGGAAGGAAGACACCTGAAGCACAGACAGTTTGCATTTAAGTCTATTTTTCAATTGAATTTGTAAATTATTCCAGAACCCTGGTTACATCACAACCCCAACTAGGCTGAGAAATCCCAAGGACTGGGAACTGCATCTGCCTGTGCACTAGTGAGGTGCAGTGGGATTTATGAGCTGGTACCACGCTGGGGAAATCAGCCCTGCACACAATTCCCCCTCTCCACATGGGGAGAGATGATCCATGGGGCACCTGAGCCCCACAGATTCCCCAAGCCCTGCCTCACCAGGCCAGGGAAAAGGGGGCATCCCTTGGATTCACCCCAAAATGATATCAGGGTGATGCTATCAGCTCATCTCCCAGTGAGCAAAGCTGTTAAAACGACACCAAAAGCAGCTCTCAAAGTAAGTGGCATGGCATTTGTTGCGTGATCCTCATGGGAAAGGTAAACTCACCTTTTGACACTATTTTGCGCTCAAATAGCAAAACTTTGCTAAAACTCAGCAGTAAGTTGGGCTGGGCCATTCTGCCAGGCTGGGGCACTTGAGTGTCTCTGATTTCTCCTGGTGGTTGGGGTTTTTTGGAAGATGAGGGTTTTTTCTGAGGACACAAAGTGTGGACACTGTGCATTTTCCCAGTGCAAACCAAACCATAACTTGACCTGAAGCTGGGATATCCAGTGCACTCATGTTGAGGCATTTCTGTGTCCTGTGACCAAACCATAAGACACAGAATTTCCCACATTTACCCTGCTCTCACCTCCTGGACCAAGGTCATCCCCACAATTCCACAACCTCTGCCCCAATCACCCCACCAGGAGCAAACGCCGAGGGCAGAGATCCCTCAGGACACCTGAGATGTGTCAGGACACCCTGCAGCAGTAAAGCATAATTAATGGATCCCCCAGGGAAGCACCCTGTGCCTCAAGAGCTTGTGCCACTCACTGTCACACACACTTGGTGGCCACTTGCCACTTTGCTCTGTATAACAGATTACCAGAGATACACAGACAGATATAACTGCTTTCAAGAAGTTTCCCACCACCATTTCCCCATAGAAAGTTACAGCCAAGCACCAAAAAAAAAAAAAATTTAAAAAAGAAAATTAAAAGATAAATTAAAAAATGAAGCGAGAAGCGCTTTTCGGGCGCAAAGTTTTCTTTGGAGAGCAGATTGTTTGCAGAGAGATGAAAAGCATGGCAAACACGCTGACAATTTGTGAATATGCAGCCATACACATATTTCCAGCCGTGCTCACGCAGCCTTCCTCCCAGCTCCCTTGCAGCCCTGATGAATCACAGGCTGCAAACATTCTCAACACTATCCCACTCAGGCAATAGTCACGCTGAGTGGCTCATGACTAACCCCCGAGCAGGAGTTTATTCACAAAGTGTATGCAAATAGCAAACACATCTGTAAGCAGCAGCGCTTAGCCCAGGATAATTTGCAAACAAGAAAAGGGGTTAAGTCTGTCGTGCTGATTGCTTACAGAAAGTGGATCACTCAGCCTTAGTCATTTGCATCTCTTTCTGGATTGCAAATCCTCCTGGCACAGAACACAGCAGGCCCTTTCATTTGTTTTCCTGCTCCTCGTCCTCCAGATGTTCAAGTCAGACTTGTTTTCTGCAGTTGGTTGGGTTTTTTGTTTTTTTTTTTTAGGACTTCTCAGCCAAACAATGAAACCTACTACAGTCACTACTTTGCAACAGGAGAACTATCCAAACTCTGAAAACTCAAATATATACTTGATTTATTGTTTCCAGTGGTCAATCACATAAATGCATTAAGTTTTTCCAAAGAAGAAATTCACAGAATCATATCATAGAATGGTTTGGGCTGGAAGGGACCTTAAAAATAATCTCTTTTCACTCCCTGCCTTGGACAGGAGCACCTTCCACTCTCCCAGGTTGCTCCAAGATCCATCCAGCCTGACCTTGAGCATTTTCTTGGATAGGGTATCCACAACTTCCCTGGACAACTTGTTCCAGGGCCTCACCACCCTCGCAGGAAAGAATTTCTTCCTAATTGCAAATCTAAATCTACCCTCTTTCCGTTTGAAATTGTCACATGAATATTCTGCTTCAGCAGCAACACAGGGTAAATACCGGAATGCATCTGCAGAATAAAGCAGCAAAGCAAATTATTTGTTTCTCAGCAGCACAATTATTCAACAGGCTCACATTTAGTGGGCTCAGTGAAAAGGCCTATGCTCAGACTTAAAAAAAAAAAAAAAGAACTATAACCCAAAAAACCTTCCAAGAAAGAATCAAAACCAGAGCTATCCATCCCCTATACCCCTTCACTGAGTATTTAAATAACCTGTTTGATGCAATATTGCTCACAGTGCTCCACCTCTGCACCCCCAGATTTCAGAAGTTCAAATTTCACCTCACCCAAAGGCAAGCTCCTAAAACTCCTTTCTTTTGGGCCTGGGATGGTAGCAGCTGCAGTGCATCAATAACAGGTTAATTTAGGCATCGATTTAACTCAGTGCTGCTGTGCTGAGCTCCTGGCAAACAGCTGAGAGTGTAGTAGGAGGCTCCTCCACCCCCAGCAAGGAGCAGGTGAGTGAGCAATAGACACTAAATTTGTACTAGGTGTGGGTAAAGCTGCCAGTCAGAGAGCAGGCTTGGAAGGCTGAGTGAATGATCACATCTTTGGCTGCCTCTCGTGACTGCCTAGGTGTCACCTCTTGTTCTGCAGCTTATGCAACGTCTCCAGGTTATGTCAGATGATGTCTGACTGCTGAGCCTGCTCCTCTTGCTGCTCCCTGACATCTTTTCTGATGTTTTCTCAGTGCTTGACTTCAGCATTTTTGAATTGCAGGCTACCCCTGCACATGCTACCCAAATGCAGTCTCCGTGTTCTTCTGTACTATGGAAAGTAATTTTTCAGGAGCAGATTTACACTTTACTCTTTGATTGAAATCTGCGCTCCAGAACATCTGTAGACAAAGAATGTCTCTACACACTGCTGTGAGTCCCATGATTTATTTTGCAGGAAGCTGCCCCTTTCCCTGGATTTGGGATGTTACCAGGAATAAGAAGTGAGCTACTCTAAAAGAAGTTGCTGTGGATACTCTCTATGTCTTTTATTGCAAGTTCCTCATCTTGCCCATGCCCATTAATAGTTCTGAGATTCCTTTGATGCTGACTTGGTTAAAAATCCCAAGGCAGATTGGGATAAATAATTCCCATCACATCTCACTCCATCCTCACTCCCCATCCAAGGACTTGGGATCACAGGGAATGAGGTTTGCAGGTAGAAGACCATGGAAAGTCTGTTCTCCTGATGCCTCTCACTGGATTTCATTTGGGAATACTAGGTTAATGCCTGACAGCTACAGCAGCCAGCACTGAGTTTTTCTGGGTTTAGGGAGCAGGGAAAAAGGCTACATCCAACTTTCAGGGTGCCCTAAAAATGTTCAGGCTGGTGTGAGCAAGAGCTGCTGTCTTGTCTCACTGACCCTTTCCAAGCAGCATCTTAAAAAATAAACAATGGTGCTCCAGGGGAGCCTCCTTCTCCTCAAAGAAAGACTCACTTTTAATAACCAGCCACTAAATAAAGCCATTTTCACTCATTTCAGCCACCAGAACACATAGATAATGTAGCACACACTCATAAATAACCTGGCAATGGAGACATAATGGGAGGGAGCTGCTGAGTGTAGACATGGGTGTATTTATTTGGAAAGTGTGCTACATCCTTACCACGAGGTAAAAGCTGTATTATGTGGCCCAAAAGTGGCAATAAAAGTACTGTAATGTACTGAACTCCTTTGTGTATGACAGGTTTATAGAAAATCCTCAAATCAGAAGTAATATGAGCAGAGTGTTTATTTTTTGCTTCTCCAAAAATGTAGCAGTTGATACTCCTGTTCCATTGACATAAACAATGGAATTTAATTTTTTTTTCATTCCTGAGTGATTTGAGTATTTGGAAATTATTTTGGACTTGTGTCATGCAGCCAGGTAGACCTGATGGTTTTATCATGTGTTCTTCCGGTCCTTTTTGCCAACGAAAAATCTAACAGCACAGCAAACACCTCATTCCACCCCAGCCATGGCAGGGACACCTTCCACTGTCCCAGGCTGCTCCAAGCCCCAATGTCCAACCTGGCCTTGGACACTGCCAGGGATCCAGGGGCAGCCACAGCTTCTCTGGGAATTCCATCCCAGGGCCTCCCCACCCTGCCAGGGAACAATTCCTAATTCCCAATCTCCCATCTCTCCCTGCCCTCTGGCACTTTGCAGCCATTCCCTGTGTCCTGTCCCTGCAGCCCTTGGCAATTGTCTCTCTCCATGTTTCCTGCAGCTCCTTCAGGCACCTGCAAGGCCACAAGGAGGTCACCCCAAAGCTTCTCCTCTCCAGGCTGAACAATCCCAGCTCTGCCAGCCTTTCCTCCCAGCAGAGCTGCTCCATCCCTCTGCTCATCCAGATGAAATCCCTACTAAAAAGCTCCAACCACACTGTCTGTCCAGGGTAATGCTGAGGAGATGGGATGGGAAATGCAGGACCCACCAGCTCCAAACCTCCCTTTGATCTCTGCTAGTCTGAGTGCCAAGGAATTCTCTGGAGCAGCCAGGCTGGCTGTAGGTCACTCACAGAGCTGAGCTCTGGGTCTGTTCTGCATCTGCTCCAGCAGACAAACAACCCAGGACTGTCACTGAGCAACGGGGTGATGCTGCTCATTTAGGAAATGACCAACCATTTGTGTGTGTCTGCATCCGGGGAAGGTTAAATCTGCCTTTGCAGCAGCACAGAAGGAACGGGAGAGAATATCAGGCTGGGTGTGGTGTGCCTGGAAGGAGCCTGGTGAGCCTAAAAGATGCTGCAAAGGAAAGTCTTGTGTCACAAGGAGCCTTGCAATGTGCTGTTTGTCCCTGTCATATTACAGTGAAGTCTGGAGGCTGGGTTTTGTTTGTTTGTTGGGGTTTTTTATTTAAAACAAAAGAATTCTGGACGTAAATTCCCTCAGATTCCTCATTTGATGGGCTGTTTGGAAATCAGTACAGAAATAACACACCATGCTGGATGCTACCCGAAAAAGTGATGTTTCTCTGTTGTGTGTGTATTCAGGGACAAAACTGGCAGTCACTTATCTCATTTTTGTTTTTGAAAGCTGAAATGTCACCTCTTACCTGAAGTTTTCCTCAAACACTCTCAGCAGTGAGGGGGAAATAGCACAGCTTGAGGTGTTTCAGGCACCAGCGAAGCACAGGTTATCCAAGCACTGCTGAGACTGTGGCTCTGCTCCCACAGCAATTCCAAGCGTGCCCACCTAGCCTGGGATGGAGATGTATTTTTTAACAGGAGCAACTCAAATCCTCTCTGGAGGGCAGGGAAAAGGCGATTTGTGCAGCTGCAGGGTGGAATCTCTTTGTGACCACAGCCCAGAGCAGAGCCAAGCTCATGCCAGGGCTGTTCCAGGTAAAAATACACATTTGTCCAGCTGTGAGCCTGCTGGGCTCATCTCCTTGCAAGCAATTCCTCTGCGTGTAGTTTAAAGGAGGAAACAAAACGTGCAGCTGAAGGCACTGAGGTGGATGCAGCAAGGTGCAAGACAGGTTCACCACAGGGCAGATGATTCCTGTCAAGCCTGGTATCTGATTTTCCAGAGATCAGATCTGCGATAAACTTTTCCTCTCGGAGTTCCAAAGATGCTGCAGGGCAAGGGATGGGTTTAGCTGGAAAAGGAGGAGGCTGAGATGGGCAAAACTAAAGGGTTGGAGCTTCAGGCAGTGGGGAGAAGAGGCAGAGCAACAGAGGCTCCTTCCCCAGGACTGACTCCAAGGCTGAACTGACTCAATAACTTTCCTCATACCCTTGGCTCAGAACGTCAGCATGTGCTTAATAAAATTTGCTGA
This sequence comes from Entomyzon cyanotis, assembly GCA_024500445.1. Classification (NCBI taxonomy): domain Eukaryota; kingdom Metazoa; phylum Chordata; class Aves; order Passeriformes; family Meliphagidae; genus Entomyzon; species Entomyzon cyanotis. Next base: position 2,921,802 of record JAKEPQ010001016.1, read on the forward strand.
TGACACAGGACTGGGAAGCAGCTTCAGTTCAGACTGTTAGGGTATGTTGCAGTAAGGCCTCTTGATCCAAAGTAGCAGAAAAGGGAGGAAATTCAGTAGCACAAGGTCACACATTTGGGAAATACTGATTTTTTTTTGCTGCTAGCAAGGAATTCATCACCTGGCAGCAACGGAGCTTTTTCCTCTGAGGAAAGGGCAGTTAGGAATGATAACATGATGCAGATGTGAAGGGGAAATTTCAGCCTTAAAATGCTTCCCAAGAGGTGCCTCTGTTAGGGATCCCCCAGGAAGGGCTGAAGTAATGCCACTGTGAAAGCTTTGCATTAAATTCCCTTTGCAATAGCAGGTACAGCTCTTCCTTCCAGTTCCCAGCATGAATTCCCAAGGGACACAAAATAGGGGTGGAGAAGGGTAATCAGGATAATAGAAGAAAAAAGCTGCACTACCAGAACACTTTTGCTAAAAGCTTTGCCTTGGGAAAAGAGCAGAATAAAAACTCAAAAGGGGGATCTGAAGCCTGCATTTTAGGATAAAGTTCTTCCCCCAGAGGGTGCTGGCACTGCCCAGGCTCCAAGGGAATAGGCACAGCCTGAGGCTGCCAGAGCTCCAGGAGCCTTTGGACAGCACTGCCAGGGATGCCCAGGCTGGCATTGCTGGGGGTCTGGGCAGGGCTGGGGTGGCACTGGATGATCCTTGTGGATCCTTTCCAATCAGGATATTCTGTGGTCCTATAATTCCCTAAGTCAGGTGTTCTCTATAAGTGTTCTGGGCACAAACTCTTGGGAAGAGCTGCCAGGATGGTTTCCTCATAAGGACATACGGATACACGCTGGCCGCCAGTTTATTTAGGCTGTAAATTAGGTGAAATGTTTAAACCACTGGGATAACCAGATATTGGGAAAGGCTTCCTATGAGATCACAGATCCAAATAATACACCTACTTTTTGGGGAGTTAGAAAAGGGAGAATATACCTGGACCAGGTGATCCAAAAAGTCTTCTTTAATCCCTTCCCCTGCCCTAACACTGTTCCTCAGTGCCATCCATCAATAACATGAGTGATAAAACATGAAGCTTTGAAGCTTCAGCTTTTTCTCTGCTTTCAAAAGATATTTGAAGGCATTTGCCTGCAGAGGATTCCAGAGTGTGGACTCAGGTTTCTAAGTATAAATTAGCACACAGAGTATGAAAGTGAAATTTCAAAGGCAGGTCCAAACCACTTCAACAGAAGAAAAAAATTCTGACTGCAGCAAGGTCTTTTAAAAACCCTGCTGAAAGAACTGGGAGTAGTAAAGACTTTGAATACTTTTATTTTACATGCTGTCCTTGGTCTTTTTCCACAGCAAATTTTGAGCACAACAGATTTTTCCCATTCACCACTGAGACACCTGCAAGAGGCTCAGGAGTTGTTTCCCATCTGTCTGGTTGCTGTGGTTCCACAGTGCCCTACAGGTGTACTGTGGTGATAATAGATACATAAACCATTTTTAGAAATTTTTCCCCGTGGGCTCACAAAAGCTGAGTGTCTTGGCCTGGCAGGTTTGGCAGGAAAGGCATTTTTCCTTGTGCAGCATTCATTTTTGGATGCCTAAAGCCCTGTCCAACAAGAGGGAATTGCACTGTTTTTCATTCTTTCGCAGTGTTCCATTAAAAATAATTACCAGCCCCATCAATTATTATCACTCAACAACTGGGACTTCCTGCCCTAAAAGCTCTTTGTTTATAAGTCATCACCCACCTCTCTATTATTGAATCCTCCAGTAATCCAATGTATTTGAGGAGTACCTGGAATGGCATGACTAATGCCTCCCGCTCATGTTTTCCCACTTTCCTGGCAAATCAGCAATGAGAAGAGCCACAGCATCTCCATCTGAGCACTGTCCAGCTCAGGAGCTCCTCTTTTTTAATCCTATTTGTTGCATCCAGTCCTGCTTTCCTCGCATCCAGCCCCGCCCTGCCCCTCTGGAGTCTTGTGAAAATTCAAGAGAGGCCAGTTCCAGTTTTCTTTCCCTCCCCCAAGACTCTTTCATCCTGGGCTGAATCATCTCACAAGACTTTCCTACACCCCTACAAGAGCCTCCAGGCCCTTCTCTTCAGGATTTGCACCTTGCCAACCCTTCAGCAGCTTTTGAATGGATAAGCCAATGACTCCTTGAAAAGCATTTTTATTCAGGCTCCTCACTCAGCTCTCCGGGAATCAAGCCCTGCCTTATCCCCTCGAATCGTGTAGCTGGAGATCAGAGCAGAGAACAAGGAGCAGTTAACAAAGTCTCCAGGGAATACCTCGGGTGTATTTTCACTCCTTACATCACCTCCCAGCGAGCCAGGGCATGTTCCTGACTCCAATTCTAAGCTCAAAGCCAAGCTTTCCCAAAAAGTTTTAATTCAGAACCATTATTTTGTTGTTGTTCTGCCTCATCAATATCACACGCAACAACTACTTTGCTGATCCTGTCGATTTTATAGCAAAAAATAAAGTTGTTTTATGTTATGCTGAGAGCCAGGGCTTGTGTGGGTAGGCAGACAGAGGGACCCATAACTTCCCAAAATTAAACTACTTTTTCCTACTTGTTCCAGTGCTTCACAGAGCAGCAACCAAGTCCTTGCTGCTTTTCTCCCTCTGAAATGTCTCTGTCTGCCACTGAAGTGAGGAGAATTTTGCCCCAGGTGAGACCAGCCAGGAGAGCAGGAGAGCAGTGACAGTGCCAACAGTCATGGCCAGGGGCATGGAACTGTCTCATCCTCTGTGATCCTCAGCAAGACAGCTTTTGTGGCAGGCAAACAACACCTCTCCTTTCCCTGCAGTGGTGTGGGGAGGGTGGAGGGCAGACTTTTCTTGAAGAGTTCTTCAGTGAAGGAGACCTCTCTTATTAATGCTTTCCTTAAATACTCTGCTGCAGCACTGAGAAAAACCCACCTTTTATTCCACACATAGCTGCCTTCAAAGAAAGATGGTTTGTGGAAAGAGGAAATGGCTTTTCTTAGGTTCCCTAGCACAGCTGGAAAACACAGGTGAGGTTTTGGGCACAGAGCCCTTTTTATGGGTTCTTTCTCATATAATTGCTTTAGGATGTGTAACGGATGTACAGCTCACCTACAGCCAAAAAAAAAAAAAAAAATTAAAATCCCTTTGAGAATATTAGCGTGGCTGTGAGTTTTCAGCAGGACCACCCTTTCCACTTCTGTCCCAGTCTTCTGCTGAAATTAGGAACTGCTTAATTACAGCCTGCTTGGATGGTGCAGGTCAGCTGAACAGTGCCAGGGGACATGGGCACTGCCCTAGCTGGGCTAGAAAGCAAAGATTAACAGGCATAAAGCAATGGTTTTCCCCATCCAACCACCTCCACCTCTTTATAGACTCTCTAGGTTGGAATCATTAACAAATAATTCTCAGGCATCTCTTACTATGCAAACGAACGAGCCTAGAAATCTTCCAGAGGTTGTTCCTAACTCAAGCAGAGAAACAGAATTAACATCTTGGCTTTCTCCTTGAATGTTTCATCTGAAATATTCTGAAAACAAGTAAATCTGTTGAATTAAGCAGAAGAACCAAACACACTGAAGCCCTTCAAAAACACTCTGGGAAAACAATGGCACTTGCAGTGACTTTCCTCCAGCACATCAAGGAGGAGAGAACAAAGGGCCGATTTACGGGGGCGCGTGAAGAATGGGGTTATTGTTCCTTTATTTCCTACACATTCCCACCCAAACCGAGCCGAGCCCTTCCTCCAACCAGCACCAGGCCGTGGATGTCTCAGCTGATGTGTCTGTGCCACCAGGCAGAACAAAAAGTACTTTACCCGATTGCTCAACAAGCACTGAGCCAGCAGCTGTAACGTAGAGGGTGTGGGGTTTAATCCAAAATTTGCATTTAGGTGTAAAGAAGTGGCTCTGACTTGTCTCCACGTTTGAAACCTCATTAATTTTTCCTTTGATTCATTCATTCAGTTACCTGTTGGCACGTAACTCGCTGCATGCTGAAACTTGACCTCCAGACTGAAGTACTGGTTTGATCAGCATCTCCACAAACAACAAATTTCCAGTAAGGAGAGAGATTTCTGCACCATGACGTTGGCAGGAGCTGCTGTGACGTCCTCCAGTGATGGCTGCACGACTTGGCCATAAATCACCACCCCACAAAGGCTCCTTTCCAGGTCAGGGCTTCACCTCTGGCCCCAGTGGCTGCTCACCGAAGCTGCCCGTCCTGCAGGAGCTTCCAGGAGGGAAACATCAAACGTGTGATCACCACCAGCAACTGCTGCTGCTTTGGTGATGGATTGGGGTAGGAACTGTCTGCGTGCTGCCTGACTCAGTGGTGTCCTAACCCAAGCCTGCCTGATAATAAACTGCAGCTGCAGCGCCAGGAATCCTGGATACCCTCATTTCTCCACTCTGGCTATGACTTCCAGCCTGATGTGTAAATACAGTGGAAAAGTAAAAGCAAATGAAGGCAGGAAAAATACAGCTACCTCTGAAGTGATTCCTTCACTTCCCTCTGTGTTATTTTGATTTACTGTGAAACTCTTTCCACCAAAACGCTCGAAGAACCTTTTAGCAGAAAATCAGATTAATAGGAGGAAGCATGGCAGCATTTGCCTTGTCACAGCTCGCCTTTGGGTTCTGAGCCACTGATTTCTCCTCTCTTCACACTGAGATAAAAGGTAAGTTGCCACAGCTCAGGGGTTCTTGCAGCTTGAGTAAAGCTCACTGGGGTTATGTTTGCCCAGGCTAGGGGAGAGCACATGGGCAGCAGCTAACTTGGCATGGCAATTCATCAACCCACTGGAGGCACCAATTTATCTGAGCTGATGTCCCTTAGCAGCCAACAGAATGGAGGAGGAAAATCCAGAGGAATTCACCTTACCCTAAGACAGAAAGCAAAATGAGGCCAGTTGACTCATGCCCAAATCACACCCATTTCTCCTGCTGCCAGTAAAGGGAGCCTTGGGTGATGTGCAGATGGAGGCAGCCCAGGTGGGTGAGTCAAGTCCACCCCCAGCCACCAGAACCTGGTCCAGCTCCTGCCCCGAGCTGGCTGTGCAAGGAGACTCTTCTCATCCCTTCTCACACTCCATAAAGAGCTGCAGAGGCTCCTCATTTCCCAAAGAGAACATTCCCACACCTCCAGGAGTTGTGTGGAGAGGAGAGATTTCCTACCCAGCTCTTGCCACTCAGCAAGGCCATCACTGCCCGTTGTCCCCTCTGCCACCCTGACTGGCCACTGGGAGAAGCTCTAAGGAGCAGAGATGTCCCAGATGGCACCTGGTGGCACAGAGCCATTGGGATCCCCTGCAGATTGAGGGTTGGCAGGCTGTCCCCAGCCCCTGGAGGGATGTAGCAACCCAAAGAGGGTGTCCACATTCCCCCAGTGCATGTCCCAGCTCTGCCAGGAGGCACCTGGCAGATGTTTGGGTTTAACACTGCTAAATTAACTCACACCGTTAATTAATGTAGGGAAACAAATACTGTCCACGAGCCAGAGACCCATAAACATGAAACTTCTCAGACAAATAGCTGGGACTGCAGCTGGGAGCAAGCAGGGGAAGGAGGGGAGATATCACCCAGCAAGCACTCACACCACCATGGCCATTCAGCACGGAAAAGGAAAAAATAGCTGCTGCGTAGTTCGGAAATGTAAAAATAGTTCGGCTGTTCCCTTACCCTTTCCTTTCAGTCATCACTCTGCTGCAGCCCCGGGGTTTGTTTGTGTCAGTTGCTATGGGGAGGTTGTGGCTGCCAGACCCTGCTGGGGAGCAGCTTCTCCCTGTCCCTGAGTCCAGGGAAGTGGCTCTGGAACATTCCCAAATTTCTCCCTGTCCCTTTGAGTGCCTGGCTTGGTGCATCCTGATGCAATGAGGCATCATCATATCTCCCCTTTCCACAGAGCGTTTTTTGCCTTTGAGAAGAGCTGCAAGGGTTGGGGACAAGGCTGTTGGGCTGCTCCTGGCAAAGAGTGCCACCCACGCCGTGAAATCCCTGTCACCAGCACAGAACTCCTCATGGGACAATGTCCACATGGCCATGTCCAACCTGGGGAGCACCTGGACCGAGTTCTGCTGCTTCAGTGTGCTGGTATTGTCACCCTGCCAGGGGAAGCGGGACAGGGGAATGGCTCTTGTCCCCCTCCTCACGCTCAGGGCGGGCTGGGGGCTCAGCACAGCAGCCAGCACATCCCCCAGGAGCAGTGCCAGCTCCACAGGGCTGCTGGTGGCACTTCCAGCCCTGCAGGAGCACAAACACATCTCCCATGTCACTGATAACAAGTGCCTGCAGGCAAGGGCTTGTGGCAGCCACTTCTGCACTCTGGCTCTGTCAGAGGTGACTCCTAGGGCACAGCAGCCTCCTTTCCACACTCCCTCACCCCTGCCACCATCCCGTGCTCAGATCAGGGTGACAGATGTGACAGCCCACTCAGGATCGCCGTCCCCCTCTCCTCCCAGTGCCACTGGTCAGCAGGGCTGTGCTTCATGGAGTGCCTGCAGTCCATCACCTCCTCATAAACGCATTTTGGCACCCCACTATTTGTGAGTTTAAACATTCCTGCCTGCAATAAACCTGTCCTGCTCGCCCCACAAGTGTCTGAGCACCCTATTTCCCTTTCCTGCAGCGCTCAAATATGCTGCCTGGAGCCTAAAGGCTCCACGTTTTTCTAACACCTTCTATGTTTGCAGCACTGTGCAGACATTCACTGCCATCTCCCAACAGCCCGGCGAGGGAGGCGAGCAAATATTATTCTCTTTTCTTGGGTGGGAAGAGCGAGACAAAGTGAAAGCAGCTTGTCTGGGACCACAGGGCTGAGCCTGGTAGCTGCTGAGCCTCCTTTCCCTTTACGAGAGGGCTGTGTTTGCTCATAACCCACGGATCCACTCACACCTGGAGCCCAACCCTGCTGCTGGCAGAGGAGTTTGCTCTCCGTGAGCTTGGCTGCCGGGGCAGAGTAACGTGTGAGCAGAGCATGAGTAAGAAATGTTTCCTGCCGGCGACTTGGGTTAGGGCTGATTTTTCATGGTGTGGAAACACCCAGCTTGTGAGAGCAGCCCCGACCTTCTGGGCTGGAAGTGCTGGAGCTCAGCTTTTTTAAAAGGCGAGTGTGAAAAATGGGGGAGGACTTTGCAGAGCTCGTGGGTGGTTTTGCTGCCATGAGGGGCAGGAGGGGGGATTTACAACCTCCCCATCCCCACTCTGGTGCTCCTCCACCCTGCCTTAAGTGGATCGAGCCCAAAAAGCCAGGTCTTTGCCTGCTGTTGCAGTGGAGAAATGGGGTTGTGCACCCTGAGTTGATGCCTTAAGGATTTTTAACTTCTATTCTTCATGTATCTGTAGCCTTGGTGTGTAGCTCTAGGCTCCATATAAAATGCTAAAAGCCTCTGCTGCTAGCATTTTAGACAAAACAATTCCTCTCAATTGGAAAATCCAAGGACACTTTGCTGCCTCAGAGCCCCAAAATATATAAACAACAGTGAATTGGGGGAGCAACTTGGGGTAATTGACATCATCAGCTGAAGGTGTAATTGGAGAATTGAGGCTGATATGTTAACAGACAGAACATATAAAATGTGAAGAACTTGTGACTCACTGTCCATTTTGGGTCTAGCCTCTGGAGTAGGCTCTGTCTGCCCTGAATGCACCTTGAAGGCCTTCAATAAATTAATCTGCTTTTTATTCTCCTAACTTTATCTAGCCTCTGTTTCAGGTAAGCCTGTTCAGGCATCAGTGTTTTCTACCCATTTGAATTTTTAATTCCTGTTGCCTAAGGATAAAGTACCAGCTGACTCAATGAAACAAGAAAAAAACTGTAAGAAGTGGCTGCCCCGCCCATTCTTACACACTTCCATTCATTTCTGAGCTCTGTGATCTCAAACACCAAACGCTGAGTATCTCCAGCCACTTGGCAGAGCTGTGCTGATAAGGAGGGTTTGCCATCAAAGGCAAGCCTGGCTGTAAAAGTAGCACTGTGACTTTCCCTGATGGCTCACAGGTGGGGAAAAAAGAACAACTTCATTGTTTTTCTGTCGGGAACAGCATTTATAGAAGCTGGCAAAAGACCTAATCTGCTATTCCTGGCAAAGCCCCTGGCAGCTGGGCTGGCACAGGTGAGCAGAGCCCAGCTGGCACAAGGTTTGCCCTCCAGCAGCACCGAAGCTTCCCTGCCAGGCTGAGAATTCCATGCACTTTACAGCTGGAAAATCTGAACAGGCCACACTTCCATGACTTTCTAGGGTTTTGCCTCTTTATGTGAGTTTTGACTCAACACACTGCCTTACACCGAGTGCATTCTCAATTTAAAAGCTTGGTTTGATTGTATGTTCAAGCGATTTTTTTAATTAAAACATAAGCAACAATCCCTTCCTTCCTCACATCACTCCCATCCCTGGGTCAGACACAGATTTTGGACACATGGCTGCAGCCCTGTCCATGAAAACAAAACAAGAGATAAGAGACCCAAGTGCACTAGAAAGTTTTTCAGGAATTCTGGTGGATCAGCAGAAATCTGGCAGCATATCTATGCCAGCTACAAATTTACCTGTGCTGGAGTTCAGGGTTTCAGATTCCAGGGCACATTATCTAGGCTAGGGCACTGGTTCAAGTTATTGGGTTTACAGCCTGCCTGTAACTGTGGAGAGCAATTTAAATAATTACATCCTCGCCACAAAGAGCTGGAAAACTCAGGTGGCTGGGAGAAAGGGGAATGGGAAGGTGTGACAACACTGCTGGAAAAGGGATTAACAGGGAAAGTGGGCCAGAACTGACTGGAACACACCCTTGGCTGCTCAGGGATCTTTGCTGATGAAATACCTCCTCCTGGGCAGCCTCAGCACTGAGTGGACACCTCAGTTGTGCTGTCCACCCATTATCCCTTTTCCCACTTTGTTCCTCTCTAGGAATTGTGCCCAGGGCTTGAAAAGGGGTGATGAGGGCTTGGGCAGGGCTGTGTCCATCCTTCCACCTCCGAGGCTGGGACTCCACAAGCTTGTTATGGAAAACTGGACAGACAAGTTAAAGACCTGCACGCAAGGGAAATGTAAACTCCAAGGTGGATGTTGAAGAAACCTGGGGTAAAACCTAGCTAAGGTGGCACAGTCCACCTTAGGGGGTTCCCAGATTGGGAGGAAGCCTCAGAGAGCTCTGAAGCCCTTCCCATCCCTGTCTCCAGCCTCTCCAGCTGCTCTGCCCCATTTGGTCTCCCAAAAAACCCCAGGTGCATGCTGTAGCTCCCACAAGCACCATCCACCTGAGCAGGGAGGGGAGCAGTAAATAATCCACAGAGAGAACTGGTTGGGATTGCAGCTGCCTGTCCAGCTGTGCTGTCCCAGGCCAGTGGCAGGGGTGACAGGGAGGGGACACTCACCTGGCCAAGGTCACCTGAGTTATGGCTCTGGGTAGTGCCAGCACCACATCTGCCCGGGGAAAAGCACTAGGTTCATTCAGTGGAAAAGATGAGGGTTTATACTACAAATCTCTGTTTAGGGCAGCATTACTCATCTGCTGTGGGTGTGATACAAGACCAAAGTTAGCTGACCAAATTCCCTATATAGTCGAGAAAGAGACCCAGAAGGAGGGTGGTGTGAGCCAAAGTGCCTCCGTTCCACGCCTGAAGTCAAACAGAGTCAATCCTGCCATTGTGGACAGAGTGGTATTTTAGTTTCTGGCTGCAGAGAAGGGGTTTTTTTGTGGAATCTGTAAAAGTAAACCAACCTTTTAATACTCCATCAAAGTGGTTTTCCTTTTTTCAGCCACTGTCACACGTGTTTTGCTGGTATGCACTGCCCCACCAATAAACAGCACTATTTTGGCTACACTTGCCAGGTGTTCTTGAAGGTTTCATTGAGAATCATCCCAAAAAACACCCCAGGAGCAGCATTTCTGTCCCTCACCTCCAAAGCAGGGCTGGCAAGGAGTGCAACAGGGCAGATCACAGAGAAGGGTTTTTCAAAGGCCTTAGAAATCCAGTGGAAATACACAGAAATTAAAGTAGTGGAGTGAGGAGAGAGAAAAAAACACAAGAACTCTCTAAGAATTCAGGTCTTGGAAACTGTTGGAATGAGGGAACCCCTGGGCAGTCACAGTCACTGCACAGGTGAAGGGAGCAGGAGCCTGGGAGATAATAGGACTTAGGATTAGTGAAACACAAATGACGGAATAACTGAACCAAAAATATATCTGCAGGGACAGGGGTCATTCACTGCCAGCTGCCAAGGAACTGCGTAGGAAAGAGTTCCTATCTTTAGTCACCCATCGTCTGAGGAGGCAGAGAAAATGATGCAGTGATGCTGCTAGCAGTGCTGGAAAGGAGTAAACACCATAAAAAGTTCATCCATGGGAGAGGAGGGGGCAGGCCAGCTATCCTAGCACTGGTGAAACAACAGGCTATCCAATTTCCGAGCACATCTATGGTTATAAAGAGCACAGCCAGAAGTGTGATGCCAGTTTTCTTATCAGATTACCAAATTGCCTGGTTTCCTTCCACCATCAATCATTTTGCCTTCACAATATACTTCAGATCCTGGTTCTTCTTCCCTCCACATCACCATTAACCCCATTTCCCCCAGCTGAAGGTGTTTGCCTGTTTATGTCAGCTTATCCAGTGACACCATGACTTTCTATCCTTGGAATAACCAACAACAGGTCTATTTCCATCGACGCCTTCGTGACTCAAAGTGATGCAATCTCCCCAGTTAGCATCCATCAATTGTTCTCAAACTGTTCCCTGGGACTGTTTGCTGCTGGTAATGAAGTTTTGTTGGTCACATAAAGTTGTGTGCCATTGTTTCCATTTCCTGGCTGGAGGAAAAGGCAAGTCAATCCAGTGCTAATATTAACACTGATTTTTCCATTTGTTTTTGCAGATAGGGGTACCTGCAGTGTTGGTGGCATTATGGCTCCATTGGCCAAACACTCATGACTGGCACATGCAAATAGAAGGCAAGAAGAATTCAGCAAATTCCCTTAATTATATGCCCAAATACGAGTGGATTTTTGGTTTAATACTCTTCACCCAGTTCTCTATCACAGCTGTTAGCCTGCTTTCCTATATTTGTGTTCCCTTTCTTTGTTCAGCTTCATCTCATGGTGCTTTCCTTTTCTTCCCATATTCCCAAGATCTCCTCTATTCATTCCGCTACCTAGTGAGCTTTTCTCCTTCCTGAAATGACTTATCCTTGGCAGCCCTGAGAGCAAATACTCTCTATTATAAACTCTGTTACTACTTGAAATCTAATCTCCTGTTCAGCAAAGTTTGTTTAGGATGGGTCTGCCTTTTCCCTTGCGATTTGTTTTGCACAATTTTTTTTTAGTGAAACATTTTAACCAGCTGTGAAAGACCTAAGCTGAAAATTCCCTCTAAAATAGGGGCAGCAGCCACATTAATGGAATCAGAGATTGCAAAGGAAGTCAATTTCTGCAAAAGCAGAATGGATGGGGAAACACATTTGCTTTTGCATCAGAAGGGATGCCTGGTGTGCAACCGAACCATCCTGATTAACCTGGTAAAATGGGCAAATTTTCCTGGATATTTCCCATAGAAAACCATGGAGGGGAATCTTAAGAGTTAAACATCACTACAGAGGAAATATCTCTATTTTCTCAGGGGAAGAGGTGTGCCTTGCAGCACGAATTCCCTTCAGATAAACACCTCAGGATGAGTGATCAGCATGTCCCCATGCCCTCCTTTCTTCTGCCATGCCCCACCTCAGCAGAGTGACATTTTCTGTGTGACCAACAAGTGAGAGCTTGTGGCATCCTCTTCCTCGTTCAGATGAGACACTCTCCAAACAAGCCCCTGGTGCTGTGCTATCCAAGGAGGAAGATCTGCACACCCAGCCGTGAAGAACCACCTTGTGAAATACCCAGTGTTGACACGCGCAGCTGAAGGAACACACATCCACCAAATGGGAGGAAATCAAAATTGAATTGCCCAACACTGTTATCTCCCTGTTCGTTCAGCTGTGTTCCTACCCAATTTTCTCCCAATTCATTTACAGTGAAACTCAGATATGTACTGCAGGCAGCTCTAGTTATAGCTCCTTTCTGGATTTTAGAGCTTCTTAAAGTAGATATATTAAAATAATAGTCTGGTTTAAGCACAGTTTTCATACCCTTATTGTCACAGTCATGTTGAAATAGTATCTGGGGATACAACACCATCTCTTTATATCTTTTATTATCTCCTATTATGGCAAATTGAACACACAGAAATATATAACAGACCCAATAATAGAAATCAGGAACTCGAGACAGCAATGCAAATCCCTGAGCTCAGTAATGTGATAGGCCCTTGGAAGATGCAAATTTGCTTATTTGTTGGGGCAGGCAGTCTGCCCATGACTAGGGAGGCAGGCCAGGGCTCCCAGACCCACACCAAAATTCCCAGTCCCACCACAGCTTCCTGCACGACCTTGTTCCAGTCACTTAATCCCGTAGATCTGTTTACAGTGGGTAAAAGCAGAACGCATGCTTTCCCTATCACAGGGTGAGGATGAAGGCAAAATCACTTAATTGCTGTGAGGAATGAGAAGGTTTTGAGGGTTCTGGCAAACTGTGGCTGGATTTTAAACACTAATTCGCTCCTGCGTTGGCAGGAGCAGGATGGATCAACAGGCTTGTGGTCAGGCAGAGCCTCGGGTCTTAAGGCTTGGTCACACATGCTGCTGTGGCTGGACCTGCTGTGGATTTAGAGGTGACCTTGACACTTTTCAAACCGAGGTGGCTGTGCCTGTGTAGACACCGAGTGCAAGGAGAGCAGCTCGGGATGCTCAGCGCTGGAATTCACAGCTCGGCGATTGCTGAAACTTTTGCGCCATCTATGTTCAGACACAGCTCGTGTTCACTGAGTGCTCCATCAGCCCCCAAATTTCCCAGCGAGATATTTCCATTCTCAGCTCAATTCTCAGCCACAGGTGTCCCTGCACTGAGTACAGCCATGGAGCATGGGGGGTGACACTGTGTGGAGCACATTCCCAGAATTACAGCGTTATTAAGGTTGGAAAATACCTCCAGGAGAATTGCATCCAAACTTTGGTCCCCACCTTGTCCCCAGCCCAGAGCACTGAGTGCCACAGCCAGGCCTTCCTGGGACACCTGCAGGGATGGGCACTGCAAACCTCCCTGGGCAGCTCCTGCCAAGGCCTGAGCACCCTTGCCATGCAGAAATTCCTGCTGCTGGCCAAGCTGAGCCTCCCCTGGCCCAGCCTGAGGCTGTTCCCTCTCCTGCTCTCCCTGTTCCCTGGAGCACAGCCTGACCCCCCCAGCTGTCCCCTCCTGGCAGCAGCTGTGCAGAGCCACAAGGTTCCCCTGAGCCTCCTTTGCTCCAGCCTCAGCTCTTTCCCAGCTCCCTCAGCAGTTTTCCAGCCCCTTCCCAGCTCTGTTCCTGCCCTGGACACTCTGCAGCCCCTCCAGGGCTCTCCTGCAGGACCAGAACTGGACACAGCTCTTGGGTTGTGCTCACATTTGGGTTGGCAAACTTTCCAGTCCCATTAATGCTGTGATTACCATTCCAATGCCTCAACCACCATCAGAGAAGATCCAGGAGGCTCTGTGTCTGCTCCCCTGCAAGAGGGAAACAGAACAGCTTGATCCACAGAGGTAAAGCTCAGAATAAACAACCGAGGGAGCTCTGGCTGTAGCTGGCAGGAGAATCAGCCTCTCATTCCTCAAAACCAAGAGACACCCAAGTGCATTTTTTTTCTCACACACTGCCCTTCTCACCACTTGCTTTTTAAAGTACTGTGGTTTCTTGTTCTCTTTTCTAAAGTGCCAGGCACTGCAGGGCTAGGTGTCTCTATTTTGGAAGTCCAGGTATTTTCCTTGCTGTCCTTCTTACAGCTGAACTTGGATCACTGCAATAAAATGATGTGATAAAGGAATCACTGCTTGTGCTGGTTTTGGCTGGGGTAGAGTAAATTTTCTTTGCAGTAGCTGGTGTGGGGCTATGGCTTGGATTTGTGCTGGAATCAGTGTTGATAATTCAGGGATGTTTTGCTGAGCAGAAGTTACACAGAGCTGAGGCCTTTTCTACTCCTCAGTCCACCCCACTGGTGAGGAGACTGGGGTGCACATGGATTTGGGAGGGGACACAGCCAGGACAGCTGACCCAGCTGTCCCCAGGGATGTCCCACACCATATGGTGTCATACTCAGAGTATGGGCATGGGAGAAGAAGAAGGAAAGAGGGATGTTTGTGGTGATGGCATTTGTCTCCCCAAGTCACTGTTAAATACAATAGATCCAGCTTTTTTGGGGATGGCTGAATGCCTGCCTGCCCAGGGGAAGTGGGGAATGGATTCCAGGATTTGCTTTGCTTGTGAATGTGGCTTTTGCTATACCTATTGAACTGTCCTCATCTCAACCCACAAGTTTTCTGCTTTTACTTTTCCATTTCTCTCCCAAATCCCACCAGCAGGGAGTGAGCAAGTGGGGCTTAGGTGCTGACAGGTACATGCTGTCCTTCTCATCTGGGGAGGCCAGGGGTTCCAGCAGAAGCATTTCCCTTCTTAGGGAAGTTCTCCACTGGGTTTTCACCCTAAAAAAAGGAGGTGGTTCAAGTCATGCCGCCTTTAAAAGTGGACAGTCTCTTCCAGGGACATCCCATCCCAATGCCAAGGTAACCACTTGCTTTTCACCCCTCTGTCTTATCCTCTCAGCAAATCTTTATCTTGATTTCCAGCAGCTTTTCCAAACAGCTTGATCTCTCTATTTCTCCTCCCCTCTCTGTGTCCCAGGGGTTAGGACAGTCACACAGACAAAGGAATCCCAGATCTCAGCATCTCTCCATTTTACATTCAACAACTTCTGGAGGCAGGCAGAGGCTGAGGCAGAAGCTGAATGGACATTTCCAAGGTCACAGATTCCAACTTAGCCCTCAGATGGATCATTTCCCTGTGTTTTCCTCCCAGCTTTAGAGGCTGCTGCCACAGCAGTGCCCCTGCAGTGGAGAGCTGGAGTTTTAAACAAAGCAGATTTCCCACAGGAATTTCCCCAGGTCCAAAAGGCAGTGAGGTTCCCAACCCTTGGTGGCTTTCAGCTCTGCCCATTACTCCAACCTGGTGCATTCCAAGGCGTGTTTCAAAAAAGGGGATTGTCCTGGAAAGGTACTGAGTTGTTAATTATTCAGCACTGGTTGCAGTGGGCAGGGAGGGTTTGCAATCCATTAATGACTGCAGAATCACTCAGCAGCAGCACATCCGAAGCAGCCTAGGAGATATATGAGGTGTTGATGAAAACTATTTTATTGTGAAAAGTGGCAAAAGCATCCTTTAAACTGGATCCTTTAAACTGCTTCTCCTTGGAAGGTTTTATTAGCAATTCATTTCTGTCACACCTCAGGTCAAGCTACTGTAGATCTTGCAGTGATTTTTTGGGGTTTAACATGTTTATATTTAATTGCTGTCTGGATGATTGTTTTGAATCCTGAGTGTGCCCTGTGAGGTGCTGTCTGGGTTTTCTTCCAAGCTGACCTCCACAGTGAAGCCTGAGACTCAACTGTGCTTCCCTTTGCTAAAGGACCACTGCCACACTCTGGCAAACTTTGAAATATGTATTTTCCTTAAGTCCTGAGCATGGTTTGGGTTTTTCTTTTTTTCCATCCATCATTTCTTCTTTCCGAAGGATTTGTTTGGAAACAAAATCTCTTTTCTTATCCAGATTTATCCCTCTGCTGGGTTCTACCAGAGATGCTGCACAATTTGCTCTGCAGGTGCCACCATCACAAAAAGCTGCTGCTGGGAGGAGAGGTCTGGCATGACAAATTAAGTTTACACACAAATACTCCCGCAAAAAAAAAAAAAAAATCAGCAATGACCAGGATAGCCATAAAGGGAACTCTGTGACTGCTCTGGCTCTGTGAAAATCTCTGAATCTCAGAGCAGCTGAGGGTTCCCATGTCCCATCAGCTTCTGAGAAAGTCCTGGTGCCATTGCACAGAGCAGCTCCAGTTCAAGGGTAGGCTGGTTCAGAAACCTCCTGCAGGCTTTCAGCATCTCTGTTTTGGGAACACAACTGAATGTGTCTGGGAGGAGGTGATGTTAACACAGCTTGTCAAGAAAAACATCCCTCAGCCTTCAGGTTCAGCTTGTGCTGACACTTGTCAGGCATTAGAGGCCAAATCCTGCACTGATCACTGGGGCAGATGGATGAGGCATTTTTTCTCAGTATCTCAGCTCTATCAGGCTTTTTCTTCCTCCAGCTGAACACTCAGTGGTTCTGTGGTCTAAAACACAGACCTGAAAGCATAATTCTGTTCTCTCTTTTACTACCTTGAGAAAACGTCCTCCAGTCATAATTACAGAAATTTGGGTTAATTGTTTTTGATACCCTGGGGTGTCCTATTTCCATGTGGCTATTCTGCTTTATCTGTTTTCTAGCTGGGTTTTTTTTCTTCCTTGAAACTAAAGTTCAGTGAGACTATCTGTCTGTTTTGTGAGAATTCCTCTGAGCTCTGTGCTGGGTGTTGTGGTTTGCAGTAAAAGCTTAGCCCATACCTATTGGAAGTTAACAGGACATGGACTTAATGTCCTTTTTGAAATATTATCACTTCAACATCTACTTTAAGGTATTTTCAGGTGTATTCTGGGGCTATTTTTCTTTTCTTCAGGCAATCTCTTTCAGGCTGGAGCTACTTTTTTTGCCCTGCTTGGGAGAAACTTCACCTGATTTTCAGAAGAATTTGTAAGCTGCAGCTTTTCTCTTTCTCTACAACCACAGACTAAATGGCTCTGATTAGAGCAGTGCCCCAAGCCTGATTAAATGCCTCTCAGGTAGAAAATATTTCTTCTTCTGTGGCTGCATGGCAACAACTGTTCAAGGCTGTTACCAATAAGGGGGAAAACTCATGGGAAGAGAGCTTTCAGAAGTTGTTAATTATTGTTATTCATTGCCCCAACAATTCCAGCCCAGCTGAGTGAGAGGCCCCTCATGCCTGTCCTGATTCAGTACAAGATACACCAAATAACAACTGGAAAAACTCCTAAAAATTGGAGGTAAGGTTTCTACTAATCACTCCTAAAGACTTGGGATGGTGAATGTATTTTTTATTTCACTTACCCTTATTGTAAAGCATCATTCCATCCTTCCTTCTCCTTTTTCTTGTCTCTCACATCAAACCCTTGAGTCCTTCTGACTTGCAACTCACCTGCCACAATTCTTTCACATCCCAAAAACTGATGCTGAGGCTGAGAGACATGGTTTGTTTTTTGGGTTTTTTTTAACTGAATGGTCACAATAAAGCTTTTGCCTAATAATTGCGGTCAGCTTTAGCTGATGAGATTTTTTTGCTGTTGTTGTTACAACATTTTTATGACAGCAAGAGCCTCAATATAGAACCAACTTTTCAAGCACACAGAGGATTTACTTTTGTGTATCCTGGATTGGTCACCATGTCTGCACATCCACAGGGCTGGCCAAGGCAGAATTTTTACCTTTAAATGATCCCCAAACCCCTCAACTCCCAAAATCACCTGGTGGAATCAGCAGATCTCAAGTGCTTGAACTCTGAATTTCTGGAAAACAGGAGCAGGGTGGAGGCTTCTTTTCCCCTCTGGATTTAGTAATTTCATTTGGATATTGAATATTTTTCTGCAGCATGCATAGAAGGCAAACTGCACTCCTCTGCTGAAGACTGCCATGTGTCATGCTTGGTTTTTCCCATTTTTTGCTGCCTCTTGCTCCTGCCATGGTTTCTTAGAACCTCACTCTCTTTTTGTACAGAGGGACTGTATTGCCTTCCTGTTTAGAAGAATTTTAATTGAAAGATTTCATTTTTCACCAGATTGCGATAATAGGTGTTTGTGCTTAATAATTTTGTGTTTGGTTGCTTAATAATTAATTAGAGCTGCTTAGTAATTTAAGTAGACAAGACATGGAAAGTCCATTTTCCTTGGAAACTCCTTTCACCTCAAAATCCAACAGATCAGGGAGCAGCTTTTCATGCAGCATCAGCATGATGGGACCCATATTCCTTCAGCAGCACACTTGGGGTACAAGAAACATCACTGAGAAACAAGGAAAAAACCAAGAGAGCTCTGAACTGTCGAAGTAGGAACTTGTAATTTCATTATCTTGAGTGCTGATGGAGCAAAAAGAGGAGAAAAGGGAGCTGCAGAGTGTGAAATAATCACCCTCTCAGAGAACCATCGCTCCCAGAACCACACATGCCAACACCAGCAAACAGCAGGGGCTGTTATTAGAGCCCAGACATTGACACAAAGAGGTTTTCCATGAATGACAACACTGAAATTTCACCCAGAGCAGTCTGGATGCCAACGAGAGATGTGCATAAAGATACTCCTAGACCAAGCCCAAGCAGCCTGACCCATCTTGCAGGTCCTGGTCACAGAAATGCCTTTTTTACACATGATATCAACACATTTTTTTTCCAGCATCACCTTTATGCTCAGCTTGCTGAACTCCACCTGACACCAACGCACTGCTGAACATCCTTTCCTCAGCTCCTTTTGCTCTGCTCCATTCATGCTCAGCAGCAATGTGCAGGCACAGCTCTCCAAAAGCCTCTCAGCTCCCCTCAGCCATGTGGCAGGAATGATCTCCTGTTTGCCTTCCCACAGAATGAGCTGGTCTTCTTAGGTCCTTTGCAGTAGGATACAGCTTTGTTACAGCTTTCACTGCCTTGGGGCAGCTGGGCAGCCCTTGGTGCCCACAGGGTGAGATGGGAGGCTGTGAGATCTCCAACCCAGCATGGGCAGTGTTCCTGTGTAACAGCCTGTGGTGAGAGGAAGGTGCTGGAATAAGTGTTTTGACCTGGAAGGTCATAGCACAACATCATCATCATCAAATTTAGCACTTGGTAAGTCCTGCCTCAGCTCTGTGCTCTGCCTCTGCTGTCCCTCACCTGCTGGGGTAATTTCTAGTCCTTTCTGTTGTTTCACTCTTCCTACAACATCTACTTTTCCAGAAATGTTCAGAAATCTCCTGTCTGTCTGTTCAGAAGGCACCAAAATGCCAAATAACAAATTGTTGTCCTGTGCCATGCCCAGGCCATCCCTGGCATTTCCTGAGGCATTTTTTAATGTCTGACTTTAAATTTACAGCACTGAAGGCTGCTCAAAGCAGAAAGCATATTTTCCCTTGTTTCTTAGCCTGGAACCCGACCCAGCATGAGCCCTTGAGGGGCTGTGTGTGGTGGGAATTGGATTCCCCACCTGGTTTTGGAGTATGTGGGTCTCCATACCTTGCTTTCCCCACAGGTACTACCCAGCAGGGGAGTTGGCATTTCCACAGAACTCTTCTTTGGAAGAGCTCCTGCAGAACTTTTTAAATTCTAGTGCTTTGCAGCGAGGTGGATTTTTTGTGAGGGCAGCGTGACCGTGGGCCCACCTTTCATCCCAACCCTTGTGCAATGCTTGGAAGAGCCTCCTGCTTTTATGAGTCTGCTCTTCATAACTCATCTGCCAAAGAGAGCTCAGAACAGCCAAGCTCAATAGAAAATATTCTCCAGGGGAAACAGGAGCGTTCTCCGGGCTCTGGGTATATTTACAGCAGGCAGATGAAATGCATAAATTAAAAGGGTAGGTAGAGGCTCTGAGGAGTTGAAGCCAGCCAGGGTACTCAGACACTACGCACATTTATTAAGGATGGGGTTGTTTTTTCACAGGGAATGTTGCTGTTCCATGTCTGACTTTCCCAGCTGTAGTAAAACACACGGTGGCATTTTGAAATGCCTTCGCTTTGAGTGGTTCCCTGGTAGGAGACCTTGGCAGAGGAGAAATCCTGGAACAGAGCGAGAGCTGAAAGCAGGCACAGCTAAAAAGCACGGGGTTTAAGTGTTGTGAATAGGGAGTTTGTCTCCAAAAGAGTCCCACAGTCCTTTATCCAAAGGAGATAACGTGGAGGTGGTGGGGCTGTTTGGGATCTTCATCATCTTTCTTCAGCACAAAGACACTTTCTGCCCCCGGTGATCACCCTGGGTGCAGGCTGGAGGCTGATCAAAGCCAAGAAATAACTAATTAAATAAATAAGCAATCAGTGTCTGTCAATCCCAGCACTCTCAGGGCCCAGCAGCCCAGGTCCATGCCGGGAGCCAGCCGCGATTCCACACACAGCCCGCGGGTGAAATGGAAACCAGACGGGAACCTCTCCAGCCCCACTGGGCTCGCCTTCCACCGGGTCTGCAATTAATTAAGACTGAAGGGGAGGTTTTGAATAACCCCTTTGTGGAACAAAATACACGCAGTCAAAAACCCAGCTGACAAACACAACAAAACTGACTTCATGGTTTCTTATGAGAAAACCATTAATGGCCGGAGAAATGAAGAAACACTTTGTTCAACTCGCCGGTGTGAATGCAGCATATTCAGATTACAAAGCAGTCTTGCCCTGCTGTAATAAATATCATATAGCTTTATCCATGGCTAACCAGGTATATAAAAGCCAGGAATAACACATTAGGTTTTAAGTTAGCATACAGAACCTACTATTGCACTCTTCACAAAGAGCCAGCGCTTCGATGCCTCCGATGCAGCAAGAAAGGATGGGACAGCCACCTGACCCCCCTGCCACGGCTCTGAATTGATTTCAGCCCTTCATCCATGCCCTTCTCTCATGTCAGCACCCAAGGGAGAGCAGGGCTGCTTGCTAAAAGGTTTAATAAAGAAATCTCCTTTACCTTGGTGACACAGCACCTTCTTTTCCACAGTGCTGGTGAGCTGTGGCAGGTTGCTCAGTCAGACAGGCAGGAACAAATAGGGAAAAAACACTGTATTGGCGGGAAATATTTACAGTCTCCAGCCCTTAGCTGGGTGAAATTTAACAGTCTGTTATGTGGGACAAGACCTACAGACCTGAAGATGAGACTGCAAAACTCATTGCTCTTCCAGATCCAATCCAACCCAGGAACCCAAGTTCCTTGTGGGAAAAGGCAGCCACCATGTCAAGTCAGCATTCTGTCGAAACCTGGGGAATTTTTGGCAGTACCATTGTTAACATCCGGAAACACAGTCATTTTTAAGCTTAGATTCCTAAAATGAGACGAAATTCTCCCCAACACACCGTATTTTCATTGGGTTCTCAATAAAACCAGCACAGCACGGTGTCATCTCCATGGTTTGACAGCAGCTGTAATTGACTGTCCACATTTAGTCCCATCATTTGGAATACTTTGATGCCCCAAGCACCCCACCAGGTGGGATAACAACTCATTGGTTTGGTACTAGAACATTGAAAGAATCCACTGCAACCCAGATAAGGAAATCCTGTTTCTACACCTTCACCAGCCCTCAGAAACCTGAAAGATTCAACTTGCTGAGGTGGTGAATGTGCCAGTTCAGCAGCAGTTTCTTTGGGCTGTATTCCGAGTATTTTGTTACTTCACAGCAAGCCCTCTTTACACATTTATTATCTGGAGATAACACTTTGGTTGGCTAACCTTTCCCAGGTGAATCCAATCCAAAATATTTCATACATGAGGTTGGTCCTGCCTCTTCACCTTGTCCTGTGTGTTACAAGATTAATTCTCTTCAGACCCATGAACTATGAGATGATGGATCCATCCTCTGGGTAAGCAAGATGTGCTGAAAGCAACCATGACCATAACACTTCCAGTCACACTAAACTGGCTCAAAATCTCATTTCATATCTGACCCACTGAGATCAAACCACACCACAACCCTCACAGGGCTTTGCTGTCTTTTCTGATGCATGCACAGAGCTCTTCCCACCTGGTAAGAGGTGTCTCCTAATGTGTGATCCTAAAGGTTTTGGTTTATAAGGATCAGGTCAGGTACTTCACTAGGTGTAGGGAGAGGGATTTTTATGTAGAGTCCCTGTCAAAAACAGCTGAGGCTGTGAATATCAGCCTTGCTTGATTAAACACCTTTGGATTTTCACCACAAACCTCTCCTGGCCTCTCCAGTTTCTCTTAAGAGACCACATCAGCTTGATCTAAAGAGATGGCCTGGACAGAGCAGATGGGGATCACTGTGGAGAACTGAGAAACCTGAATTTCCTTCCTCAAAGCCTCTGCAAAATTATCTGATATGTAGGTGGCCTTAGGAAGGTTCCTCACCTTCTCATCCATCCATGGCTTTAGGTACCCAGAAACGTTAGAGATGAAGTCAAGCTTTTTATGAAGATGCCATTTAAATTTGAAAGGGACCACTGAAAAACCAACAAAGTAATTTGAAGGGCATTTTCTAAGGAATACCAGCACTCACAGTTTGCACTCGTTTCTGCCTAGTGCAGGCTTGGTCTTCAGATAATTGAAGGTGAGTGGTTGGAGCTGCCACCCATGGGTGACATGGGACTCTCAGGGCCATTATTCCTCCTCCAAATGCACCAGATACTTAATTTCACTGATTTGCCACTTGGAGCACGTCCTTCAATTGCAATTCAATTAATGCACAAATTTCTTTCTACTATTCCTCCTGACTCACCACACCTCCAGTCAGAGCTGCTCTTCTTTCCCCTGGTAAATTTGGGTCTGAGTTTCACACTGTGGCTTTCTGCTCCCATCCTTGAGGATTCATCCCTTCTTCCAGTCCAGCCACTTCTTCAGGCCCTGCAGGGAGCACTGAGGAACAAGTTGCTTCTTCCCACCCCACTCTGACCAAACCACACGTTTTTTTCTTAAATATCTGCTCTGGCAACCACAACACCACAGGAGTTGTCTCCTCCCTGGCTCTGATCCCAAATCCTTGGGGTAAATCATTGCATCATCCTCTGTTAAAACCCATTTAATGCAAGGACCTGCTCAGCATTTTACCTCGTGCTGTAAATTCTTGTGTACATTGTGAGTCAAGAGGACACACCCAGCCCTGAGAGAGACCGAAAAACTTGCCCCATTTTAACACTCAAAACTTTAAATTTGAGTTTCTGGATAGATCTGCCATCTTGACCACAGATTTGATGATCACAAAATAAGGCGAGAATGATATTTCTGCCTGAAGATTTTAAGTGATATCCACACAGAATAATTTCCCACTGTGACCTCTTCACCACAACAGAAAGGATAAGTTGTTTTCTCTCTGCTCAAACTTCACAAAGAATTTTCCTTTTGTTAAGAAAAGCCAGCATTGAGTATTTTGCTCAAAAAACTAGATGGACACATCTAAGAACTGATGGGGAATTTTTTCTATCACAGATTTGTTAAAAGATCAACAGCCTCACTAAGAAGACAATAAAAATGTCTGTACAAAACTAAACATCAGTTTTTCCACTGAAGGGAGCATTGCTTCCTACAGCTCCACTGACCCCACAAACCAGGAGAATGAAACCAGGAAGGAAAGGGAAAAATGTAATAAAAATGTGTGGGGTAAAAAGACGGGGAAAAAATAAAGAGCTCTTCTACTGATAGATTTTAAGATATGGTGACCTTTAAAAAATTTAATAGTTTATTCTGATCAATCCTTATGCTGTTGTAGACTGAAGAACTGACCTGGGATAAAAACAGACTTCATCACTTTGTGGTGAAAAGTTCATAAAAAGTCCACAAAAAAGTTCACAGAAAGCAGAAAAAGGGTTTTTTTAAACACAAACTCACCCATTGATTTGGTCCAAAGTAGTACCAATAACACATAAATATATTTCAAGTTTCTATAAACAGAACAGTTTTTCCATTATTCCATGAAAACATTGCATTTCTTCTATTGAATCCAGTGGTATTTGACCCCCATTCAAAGCAAGCTCCCATTGTTTTGAAATAACTTTTTTTCTGAATCACCCCTAAAATGTTTTCTCTCAGCTCTACCCATTAAAACCATTTGAGAATCATTCAGTTCAACTGAACACCTGCTGCATCACTGTTATGGAGAGAGAAGTACTGTGAATTACATGCAACTGTAAAAAGCAGAAGGGACGGAAGAAAACCCATTAAAAAATCCTCTGTGTCCAATTTCTGGGAAATACACTCATTATCTGGCTAGAAACATGAGCTGTCAACTAAATGTGATTTGAATTCATAGGAAAAAACAACTTGGAGCACTTTCTGCTGAGCGATATTTCCACACCTTTGAGAGCTGAATCATATTGTATTTCCTTTTACAAAGCTCCTTCTCACTCCGGTAGTCAAAAATGCCTGGGAAGTGCATATTTAAAAAAAAAAATTAAAAAAGCTTTTTCTAGTCAGGTGAATAGCAAAGCATTGTTGGTTTGCAAGTTGCCAGTAGAGCAGAGTGAGGTTGACTGGAGACCACAGAGAGCTTAGCACCAAAGGAAAAAGCAACAGAGAACTTGGATCTGCTGCCACTATCTTCTGCTTTGCTGTTTTGATTTTGTTTCTTCCTTTTAAGAGGCCCTGGAACAGAAAAAAAAATCAGAGATGTGCTATTTTGACCTCCCTTGATAAATGAAGAACACTATATTTGTATTTTTACTTGTAAATGACAATAGATCCTGTGCTGGTTTCCACCTGCCCATAATCTGCTAGATATTAAATCAAATTCATCTCTCACACACAAAATAAGTAAAGAATTCAATCTCTCCCACAAGGCCTTAAACATGGGTAAATTGTTATAGGTTTCAGCACAAATAATGCCATGAATTCCTTGCTGTTAGGAATTCAGAATAATAAAATGGCCTGGGTTGGAGGGACCTGAAAGAAAATCGAGTTCTAACCCCCCTACCATGGGCAGGGAATCACTCTCTGGAAGTTCCTGGCTCTTCCCATTTATTTGAGAAAGGCTTTCATGTGAGGCATCACAGTAAACAACAGCTTTTTGTTGTGGCAGCTCAGTCCCAGTGAAGACATCACCAAAACCCTGTTTAATGTGGTGGCTAGAGAGGGTTTCCCCCAGTGTTGCTATGGAAAATGTGTGTTTGTGTCACAACCAGGCCAAAAGGATGGATGACTTCTGCAGGAGCTGCTGTGGGGCTCCAGCTGAGTCAGAGTTGCTCATCAAGCAGTTCCTGATGGCCAGAGAGGCACTTTCCTCATCCTTTTTTGGGTATAATCTGCACTTCCCATCCCGCTCTCCCCAGAACTTCCTCTCTGGGGAGGCTGTGTGGTGCTCACAGCACCTGTCACCAAAATTATGGGAAAAACAAAAACTCTCCAACAACAATTTTAACGTTAGAGAGTCAAGGCATTACTTTATTATCTGGCCAGGATGTTGTTCTGGCCAGGATGTACCACAGAAATCATCTCATTCACACACAGCCCGGGGGTGCAGAGAGAATCATTCCAGGATACATGGATATTACTAGATTTTTCAGGTATTTTATACAGTCAAAATAGATAGAAAGGTATTGGGTCAATGTTCATTGGTCCAAAGTTGAGCAAACCCCCAGTATTCAGTTTCCCATTGGATCCGAATCTCCTCACCTCTGATGTTAATTAGATTTTTCATTCTCCAATTTTCCTATCAGTCCTTTCCTGACCAGATGTCTTCACCCCTGCTGGAGGTGGTCTGGGGTAGCTGTTTGTAGATAGTCACTGATGTCCCACTGATAGCTCTTTATCTTTGTGTTTCCTTATCTTTATCTTTATCTTTATCTTTATCTTCATCTTCATCTTATCTTTTACCTTTATCTTTTGGGTTATTCCCAGTCTGTTGATATGCTGAGTCCATCAGACCTCACCTGGTAGAACAATGCCCTGGAAAGAAACCTAAAATTCCTTTTCCCGGGGTAAAGACAAACACAACCCTTTGACTAAAGTTATACAAAATTTTTAAACTGGTATATTTTCCAACAAACCCATGAACTCAGCTGTCTGAAGAGAAGGAAATGCCAGCCAAAAGAGCTCCTCCACCGTTGGACAGAGATCCTGATGGAAGAAAAGCAAGAGGAGCACAAGAAATGCCTGCTCTGCTCACACAGCCTGCGCTTGCTGCCTTTTTCAGGGTTGTAGCTAATCACAACAACTGTGCAGGAATCCCAATTTCCTCTGGAGAGCACACACCTCCCTTTGGCAGCAGGAAAACTCCAGCAGGAGCAGATATTCCAGGTGCCTCAGCTCTGGAATGTGGCCCTGTCAGCTGCTCTGCAGAAGGCTGTGCTTCGTGCTTGGGGATAAAATGCAAACAACAACGACAAAAAGGGCATTTTGAAACAGAAACACCTGTTTCCCACAGGACCACAAAAATCTCCAGGTCTGTTCTCCTCACAAGGAGCTGCAACTCATTAGCCTGGCAAGGAGCATTTGAAAACACATCAGCAGCTGTACCAGCAGGCTGTTAGGGTGTTAAAAAACACACCCAGAAAGGTGCTGGTTATTTGAGATTGTTCATAAAGAGAAAAGTAACTTCACTTGGCAAACACAACCCTCTGCCTCCTCCAGGTGCACTCTGTGGGGAAAAGCAGGTTCAGTGTGCAGGGAAGCCCAAATCAGTGCCTTTGGCAGCAGTGTGAGTGCAGAGGAAGGGAAAGCAAGGGGAGACAGCAAAAACTTCTCATATTCTGCTCCCAGCTCAACCAGAAAGCAACTGGTGGCAGCACCAGTCTGGAACCATTGCTGGTTTGTTAATTTTCTCGGCTTTTTGAAGACAGGAACATCAGCTGAGCTCAGAGTGTACCACAGCCAAATCATCTCAGGGGGATTTCCTTGGGATAATCGTGGATTCTGGTGGGAAATGACCCTTCCCAGTGCCGGTCCCATTGTCCAGCTTGCCTTTCTCTGGCCGTTCAGCCCCTCACTCACTGTGATACACAGGGGAAAGGTGACCCACCTTGGTCCCTTCCAGAAACCATGGCCATGCTGACACAGGATGTCACAAGGTCCCCATGGCAGACCTTTTTCCTCCTCAGCCTGAACTCCCAAAGCTCCTGAACCCATCCCACACTGGGATTTCCCACTGCCTTGCCCCCAGGATAATGGGTTTCCCCTGGCATATCTCTGACCAGCTCTGCTGCCCCTGATGTCTTAGGATTTTAGCTGCTGTATTTTTCATGTGTCTGTAGTTTTAGTGTGGCTCTGGACTCCACATAGAGTGCTAAAACTCCTGTTCCCAGCATTTTTAGACAAAACAATTCCTCTAAAACTCGAGAAACAAGGACACTTTGCTGCCTCAGAGCCCCAAGATATGTAAACAACAGTGAATTTGGGGAGCAAGCTTGGGGTAATTGACATCATCAACTGAAGGTGTAATTGGAGGATTAAGGCTCAATATGTTAATGGACAGAATTTATAAAATATGAAAAGCTCGTGACTCCACATCCTTTTGGGTGTAGTCTTTCAAGCAGGCTTTGTCTGCCCTGAATGCACCTTGAAGATCTTTAATAAATCTAACTGCTTTTTATTCTCCTAACTTTGTCTGGCCTCTGTTTTAGGTAAGCCTGTTCAGGCATCACCCCTTCCCCACCATGTCCTCCTCAGTGACCCCACAGAGCTCCCTCACCACACCTGCTCCCCTGGGACTCCTGCAAAACTTCATTTAAAAAATCATAAAGTAGCACAGACCCTTTCCTGGGGTGCCCCAGCATGGATCCCCCCTCTCTGGGATGCAGCATCCACCTTGGATGCTGAAAATTCCCATAGTTTGATGGCCTGTGGAAGAAGCACTGATGTGCCAATTCCTCACCCTGCAGAGGAAAACCCTAAATATGCCACCTCTTAGGGGGTTCACCTGGATAGTTCATTACATGTTCAAGGATTGGGGTATTTTTAATACTTTGAGGAAGAACACTGCTCTACAACCCTGTCCTAGCCTCCCTGACAGGTTTATTTTTGTCTTGAAATCATATTATCCTTTGAGGAATTGCTCACTTCCAGGAAGACTGTCCTGAAAGGGGAAAAATGTGCAGTGAGAGAGAGCAGACCAAGCCCCACCTGTAAAAGAGCATCACACTCACCATTTCATCAGCTTTTAAAAGCAAGGTATGTTTGAGAGAAACAAAAAATAACAGATGTTTCTTTTTTTAAGAGGTAGGGAACCACAGGGATCATCAAGTACAACTCCTGGCCCTGCACAGGACAGCCCAGGAATCCCATCCTGTGCCTGGGGATGTTCTCCAAGCTATTCTTGAACTCTGGCAGCCTTGGGGCTGTGATCACTGCCCTGTAGTGAGATTACAGGAATTACATGAATGGCATCTGATGCCAATCTGGTCTCCAAACTGGTGAGTGTGGACCAAGAAGTCACACAAGACCCCTTCCACTGCCCCCAAAGTGCTCCTGTGGTTAGTGTTGAGTCCTTCACAATGCTCCATGGAAAAAAAAAATCCTATTTTTGTCCAGCTCTAGACAGCATAAAACTTTCCAGGGAAACATTTGGAAGAGAGGAATTCTACAATTTTGTTTGTTTCATTTAAGGCCTCTGTTGCTTTCCTGCTCAAATAATACGTGCACAACTTTTTAATTGGTTAGAAGTAGTCAAATGGAAAAAAAAAAAAAAAAGGCAGGAAAAACCCACTCCCAAAACCCTGGGTGAAACTTTAGCAACCCAGCTAAGCTGAAGACGTGCACATCTTTGTTTTGAGCCACTGAAACCTGGGCCTGTTGGGTTCCACGGATTACTGCAGCACCCAAATTTTTCCAGAAATCTCAGACAAGCTTACCACAGCAATTAAGCTGTCTGCCATCTGCAAAAGATTTGCCCAAGATTTTCCCTAATGTTCCCCCCCCCAAAAAATTACATTTAACTTAATTCTTTCAACATTTTGCCTATCATTCAAGTCCATGTCCATGAAGCATTGCGGAGCTGGCTGGATTTTTGAGGGCAACTTTTCCTTCTAAGGATTAGTTGTGCGCTGAAATTTTATATACAGCGTAACACTCTGAATATGAATTATTTCTTGTGGAACACTGCGCCTATTCTTGGGCAGCGGAGAAGTAAAAACTTTACTGGGAGCTCCAGCCAAGGAGCTGAGATTAACACCCTTTATTCTCCTCCCAAATGGTGAGTTATTTTCAGAATACTGGCCCAGGCTCCAGCTTGATGTCTCCATCACACTGTGTAAAAGTGCCCTGCAAATAAATATATTCACTCAGCCAGTGACAATGAAAGACGTGGATCTGAATTCTTCAGCACACTGGAGAAGGTTTCCAGTTTTC
The DNA here is from genome assembly GCA_024500445.1 of Entomyzon cyanotis. Classification (NCBI taxonomy): domain Eukaryota; kingdom Metazoa; phylum Chordata; class Aves; order Passeriformes; family Meliphagidae; genus Entomyzon; species Entomyzon cyanotis. The sequence goes on from JAKEPQ010001016.1 coordinate 2,950,732, forward strand.
CCAGGAACGTTCAGTGGTCCAAGGAAAACAGTGGTCAGGAAAACTGAAGGGTATTCTTTATGTTTCTCCTCCTTGCAACATAAACTGGTTGTTCCCAACTGCCTAACGCTGGTGGGTGTTCTCACTTTTCACTATGGAAACTGTATTTTTTATGGAGCTCTCTAAAAACAGATTTGCTTGTGTGACAAGTAATCAGCCAGCCTACAGCACGTTGTTTGCGCTCCCTCAGCGTTTGTGCTCGCACGGCAAATTCTGTTCCTCCATCATGTACCCAAATACTGAGCCTCCTAAAATAACCTCCAAAAAAGCAATTTGTTAACAATTAAAAGGCAGGAGGGTTGGAGGCACAACATCACATGGAATTGACATCCCCTTTGGAGGCTAATTTTGACAGAATTAGGAAGAATTTTAGGGTGCTCAGGCCTTGGCAGGAGCTGCCCAGGGAGGTTTGCAGTGCCCATCCCTGCAGGTGTCCCAGGAAGGCCTGGCTGTGGCACTCAGTGCTCTGGGCTGGGGACAAGGTGCCCATTGGGCACAGCTGGGACTCCATGGCCTTGGAGCTCTTTTTCCACCCTCAGTGATCCTGGGGTTATATGAATTTTGTGCTGCTTCTGTGACTTTGCAGAAGCACAAGATAAGGTCACACCTTAGAGGAACTGAGAGTAAGAACTGGAGTTTTAACAAAGCCCACTAAAATACTGCACAACTGGGAAGAATGAAAATTATTATGAAAAGGACTATCTCAGTCCCTCACCTGGGTTCAGTGTAGGGCCTTCGGAATCCTTGAATGAGAAGATCTATCAGTAAAATAAAAATTTTCCTGTCGAGGGAGCATACCAAATTTTGAGATGGTGATTTTGCGGGTTTTAAAACCATCCATCACCCTCCAAGAAACCATTCATTGATTCCATGATTTTACAGATGATATTTTATATTCGTTACACAAACTGACTGCTTGGTTTCCTCTTTCACTTTCTTCTAGTGTGTTTTTCCTTTTTCTGAGTGACACAGCCCTTTGGACATGTTGTCCATTTCCCAGAATCCCAGAATGGTTTGGGTTGAAAGGGATCTTAAAATTCCAACCACACTCCCACAGGCAGGGACATCTCCTCCATCCTCCACCACCCTCCACAGCTGCAAGGTAGAGCTGCTTGTTCTTCTTTCTATATAGAAAGTCAAATTTAAAGCCCTAAAACGAGGTGTCTCTCCACCCTACTTCACACACACTTTCAAAAATACTGCTCCTGTTCAAAATAGCGTTTGTTAGGCATCAAAAAATAATAGCCAGCAGTGTGGAACACATTATTTCCATTAAAGTTTTTACAGCCCATGGGCCCAGTGCTGGTCACACCAAATAGAACACAGAGAAAATACAGCAAAGCCCTCAGAGAGGCTGTGAGCTCCAAACCCCTCCTGCCATGGCAGGGACACCTTCCACTGTCCCAGGCTGCTCCAAGCCCCAATGTCCAACCTGGCCTTGGACACTGCCAGGGATCCAGGGGCAGCCACAGCTTCTCTGGGCATTTATTGTTGGCAGGACCTTCACGGGAAGGAGACACAGAATTTGTGTTTTACTCCAGTGTGCTGAATAAAGAAGGGCTACACAAACACCAAGTGCCACCTGCCAGAGCTTAGACTACACATTTTCCTTCAGGAGTTGCTCCTCCAGCTCTGTGGAGCCACACATCCTCTCCAGCACCGCAAGGTCACAGCTCAGGGAGGTGTTTAGGCTGTCCTGGCATCAAACAGCAGCCAAGGGAGAAGGGGAAGCCCTTGGGGAACAGGGAATGGTGGGGTTACCACAGAGACTTGAAAGCTGTGGGACACAGCCAGAGGAAAATGAACAATCTCCTCTGAGGGTCTGTGGGGAAAGGCAGCGCCTGCAGCACAAACAGGGAATCCCAGAATCATCAAGGTTGGGAAAGCCCTTCAGGATCACCCAGTGCCACCCCAGAAGCACCAGCATCACCCCAAACCATGTCCCCAGGGGCCACATCCAGACTCCTCCTGAACACTGCCAGAGACAGGGACTGCAAACCTCCCTGGGCAGCTCAGTCCAAGGCCCCACCACTCTTCCAGGGAAATTTTCTTTCCCAGTCTCCAATCTGAGCCTCCCCAGGTGCAATCTGAGGCCATTTCCTCTCCTCCTTTCCCTTGGGACACTCAGCACAGCCTGACCCCCTCCCTGCCCCTCCTGTCAGAGTTGTGCAGAGCAATGAGGTTCCCCTGAGCTCCTCTGCTCCACACTGAGCTCCTTTCCCAGCTCTCTCAGCCATTCCTCACACATTCCAGACCTTTCCCCAGCTCCATTCCCTTCTCTGGACACTCCAGCACATCTGAAGCTCAGCTGTGGATCTCCCCCTTCCCAACAGTCTTTATTCTGGCTCAAAATGCCCTTGAAATGCCCCAGAAAATCCAACTGCTGTGCTGCTTCTCCCCATCTCCCCTGCTCTCTCTGCACCCTGAGATTTTAATGGACTTCTGGTCTCTCTCTAAATCCTGTGCATAAATTTCCCATTCCCCCAGACAGCTTTATTGTGCCACAGCCTGCCGTGGTCTCTGCTCACAGAGGTTTCACTCCAAAGCTCTCACCACACCTGGAAAAGCAACAGCCAGAAGTCCTGAGCTCAGCCAACATCTGGAGGTGCCAACACCCCACCCAAGCCCAGAAGGACAAAACCTGGTGCTGAAAGTTCCCTTTTGCCACTTCAACTCGGAGTTCATTCTTCATGCCCACCAGAAAATTCACTCACCAGGTGCAGGACTGGTTTGCCTGGGTGGTGTGAGAAAATTATAGCCAGATCCATGTGATCCTTGAGTGCCCAAACTTGGATCATTTGGGCAAAAATAAATTCTTCCTGATTTCACCAGCACTAAAGGGAATTGAAGCAGGAAGACAGCAACAATAATTTCAAATATTGGCTTTCTGTTTCTCTAGGAAGGGAATAATTTTAAAATTGACACTTTGCAGCCAGCACAAAAATAACAAAATAATTCAATAAATCAGCCTAATATGCCTTGGCATAGCAGGTATGTGCTTAGGTATGTGTCTGCATACAGGCTAGAGGTCTGCTAGTTGAATTCATATATTATTTTTAAAGTGAGCTAAAATGCTGTCACTGGACAGCAAGTTATTTATTCTTTCTCCCCAAACGAAACCTCTGGCAAAAGCGTATAAATGAAGTAGATCCTATTCTATTTCACATGTATTTTCTGCATGAAATCATCCCTGGAAATGTCCAAGGCCAGGCTGGACGGGGCTCTGAGTGACCTGGTCTAGTGGAAAGTGTCCCTGTCCGTGGCAGGGGGTTGGAATGAGGTGATTTTAAAGATCCATTCCAACCTAAACCATTCTGGGATTCTATGGAATTCATTTGGGAACAATAGGGAAGATCACACTCATGGTAACAGCAGTGTTGCTCAAAAGCATAATCTGTAAAGCCAAACATCCAACATGAAAAAAAGAATTTAAAAAAAAATCATTCTGTACTGGAAAAAAAAACCAACAAAAGAGGCTGCACTTTCAATTGCTGCCAGAAAGGATAACTTCGAGTTGTGGATGTGCACTGTAAACCAGGGATTTCATTCACAAAGATGCCCCAACAGGGATCCGAGGCTGAACTGGGAGCACTGGGGCTTTGCTCCGCAGGCTGGTTTGGTTTCCCCAGCTCAGGACTCCGACAGAGCCAGAGGGGTTTAAAGAGATTTTCAGCAGAGCACTAAACTCCTACAGCGTGGCAACACTGCCCTCCTGCTTCCGAGAGATCCCTGCCCTCTTCTCTGTTCCACATGCTGAAAGGTGTCCCAGCAGCTTCTCCCACCCCAAAAGGGTCAGGGATTGGCTCTGTGTTTCCTTCAATCCATTCAAATCAGCTTGTGAGGGCAGTAAAGACACAGCTCGATAGGGAAAAGTGGATAATGAACCCCCCAAATATTTAATTTCATGGTTTTCTCAGGGGGAATACACGTGCCTATAAAAACCATCTCAAAATCCACTGTTTGATTTCTGGGTTCAGATTCAGACTTTATAACTGGGCTGAGCAGTTTATAACTGAATTAGCAACAAATAATAGCTAAAATGAAATAATAAATCATTATAATGAAGCATAGAATCAGAGAATCATCAAGGTGGGAAGAGCCCTTCAGGATCACCCAGTGCCACCCCAGCAGCACCAGCATCACCCAAACCATGTCCCCAAGGGCCACATCCAGACTCCTCCTGAACACTGCCAGAGACAGGGACTGCAAACCTCCCTGGGCAGCTCAGTCCAAGGCTTCACCACCTTTTCAGGGAAAATTTTTTCCTAATACCCAATCTGAACCTCCCCAATGCAATTTTAGGCAATTTCCTCTCGTCCTTTCCCTTGAGACATGGAAGAAGAGACTGAAACCTCTCCTCCATCACAAATAAAAATGGTTTCTATCTGTTCCTTTCATTAGGTTAAACACAATGGATAATATTAAAAAGGGGGGAAATGGACTGTTGGATTAGACCAATCCTGTTCTTTCTGCATTCTGATTTTGGGGGATGACAGGGAGGGAAAGACCCAATACTCTAACCCTGGCCAGATTAAATTCTGAATTAAAATTAAAGTAAATTTAAAAATAAATTAAAACCAAAATAAAATATTAATTCCTGTGACCTGTTCCTACCTGCTCCTATTGAAACAGATAGTGAGGAATGTAGGAAAGAGAAGAGATGACACATCCTGCTCCCTGCACAGTCCAGACTCTGCAGCCAGGTGCAGCCTGAGCACAGGATGACTCAAAGGGTTAATTAAACATCTGATGAAGAAGTTAATTACTGATTTACCTGGTCTAATGGGAGGTGTCCTTGCCCATGGCTGGGGGTGGAATGAAATGGTCTTTAAAGTCCCTTCCAAGCCAAACCATTCTGTGATTCTGTGATTTATGATACTGCAAAGATGATGATGGAAGCCTTTGATTTTATGTAATACTTTACTTAAGATCCTACATTTTTTTCTTTCTAGAAAGAAAAACAAGCTGAGATGTGCAAATAAACCAAGAAAACTGGAGGGAAGGAAGGAGCAGCTTGCAAGGCAATTGTGAAAAACAAATAACAGCATTAATGAGGAAGGAACAGAAAAAGCTCCACAAAGAAAGGACGTGGGTCAGGATTTAGAAAAGATTGGAAAGACTCAAAAGGTACAGGAAAAAAGCTTGAAAAAGCTTATTGAACCCAGGTGATCAAGTCTGAGTATCAAAACAAGAAAAAAAGAGGTTTACAAGGAAATAAATCCCTTTGTTTCCAATTGCCCATAAATCAGACTCTGGGTAATGCTGCTGACAAATCTGAGTCCTCGACGTTCATGTGTCCCAAACTTCCCTGGACTTCTGTCCTCCTTGGAAAGTTGTAACATAAATATTCACACTTCAGAGGTAAAGGTTTACCTGGTAAAAACTGGCTGTGTGCTGTTCCCTCGGGAAAGATGTTTCCACTTCCAAAGAAAGAAAAATAATTAGAAAAAGCAGCAATAGGCACTAACCCCAAAGCCCTGAGGTTTTCTGATTTGAACCCAAATCATTACCAATCTGTGAATCCCCAAACTGTTCACTCCACCACTCTCTCCCATATTTTCTTCAGTCTCCTTCACCTCTGACCTGACCCAAAGCATTTTTTGGTTGGGAACACACCTGGGAATCAATTTTCACTGGTGATCCCATGGGCTCCTCCTCACACACCTTCCAGGTGTGTCACCACTGACACCTCCCACCACCATCCCTGTGCCCATCTCCCATCTTCCATCAGGAAAACTGCGTGTGCAGCACCAAATTTCCCTCCCAGAGGCACCAGGGAAGAGGAGTAGAGTCTGGGAGTTTTTGTGTGTTGCTTCCCCCACACTGGGCAGAATTTTGCATCAACTCCACATCTGAACACTCCAACTTCTCTGTTCACTGGAGTATTCCTGCTCACACAACTGATCTGCACATTTGCCCCATGCTGGCCATCACCTTCCAGGCTTCCCATACCTGTCAGGTTTTCCTGACATGTGGCATTGCTTTGATGCCTGGGATTTGGCTTTGTTCTGCTCTCTGAGGTCATGCAGAGAGCTTTTTCAAAGCATCCTTCAAGCCAGCTCCCTGACAGTGACAAATCTCGGTTTATTGCCTTTCCTAAGGCTTCACGGTGTTCCCTAAGACATCCTCGTGGTGCTTTCAAATCCATCACTCTCCAAGCCAGATGTAAAGTAACCATGGAAAGCTGTACACAGCCATCAAACCATATGAAGGGTTTTATAACTCCTGGCAACCCACTGAACATGAAATATTGGATTAACATTCAGCAGCTCTGCTGGTGCTTCCTGCACTTTGGCAGAGAGTTCTCCCCACCGCTGGACACTCATGGAATGGGCTGCAACTCTCTTTCACTCAGAAAACCTGAAAATGGAGGCTTTTGTTTGTTCTACACTCAACACGCAGCCAGAGGGAAATGGAGCAGCACAACAGGATCACAGGCTGGGAGATGAGGCTGCTGCTGCTTTTCAGTCTCTGTGAAATTAGTCTGTAACTCTTGAATTGCATGGTTGGCCCAGGGAAAAACATGTGTTTGAGTTGCTACCAACTCAAACCTACTCTCTCACAAGTTTTGGTTTCCTCTCCTCCCTGAATTCCCCTGAGTGAAAGCTGTGATCCTTTTGGGATCAGGACTGGTTTTCCTGTGTGCAAGGTGAGTCTGCCTTATGCTTGCTCAGCCTCTTCTCCCACAACATGAGGGCTTCTCCAAGCAGGAATAATTCTCTCTGAAAGGTGGCTCCTGGTCTCTGTGCTCCAGAGATTCAAACACAAGTCCCAACACAGCCTTGTACCTCCTGCCAGCTTTCCATCAAGTAATTTCCTCGGCTCTGCATCCCTCCTTGCAGGGTCACGATCCTAGTGTAGGACCAAACCAGCCCAAACAGGAGCCTGTTACAGCTTCACCTCTGCAAGGCACAGGCAGAGGAGCTGCCATGAATGTGACAATCCTGCCAAGACACCTCAGACACTGCAGTTGTCACCTGCCAGCCGTTAGCACAGATCAGGGCAAAATAAACTGACCCAGCCCAAAGGGGCTGCTCCATCCCTGGAGGTGTTCAAGGCTGGGGATGGATGGATGGATGGATGGATGGATGGATGGATGGATGGATGGAGCTCTGAGCAACCTGAGATAGTGGAAGGTGTCCCTGCTCATGGCAGGGAGTGGAATGAAATGATCTTTAAGGTCCTTTCCAACCCAAACCATCCTGCGGTTCTATGATTTTTTGGAAGCTGTGAGAAGTCTGATCCCAGAGGATGCCAGGCAGCTCTGCTGGAGAAACTCCTGCCTGGTCAAGCACATTCCTCCTGCCTCATATGTTACATTCAGCAATTGGCTGCAGCATTCCTAGAGGCAGAAGGAGGCTGAGTGATGGACTCCAGCACACAGCACAGCAGAACATGCCAGCAGCCCCTGACAGGGCTAATCACCACGTCCCAAACACCATTTACAGAAAGGCAACCTGTCAAGTTTGCTTATATCATGATCCTCAGCCCTGGAGGACTCAGGCAAATTTCCAACACATCGAACTAATTGCAGTTTACATTCGCTTCACTCTCCATTAGAGCTGCTCCACTTTCCAGGAAAGCTAATTGGATCCTCAGCTCCGGCCGGAGATTTCTACAGGAAACCCGAGCACCTCTCAGTTTCTGGGTACCAGGCAGAGGGAAACGTGCAGGGAGATCTGTGTCACCCTCAGCATCACTGAAAACAGCCCCAGCTTCCTCCTCCCCGCTGGAAATAAAACACACGGAGTTTGCACGGTGGCTGATTGGATTTTGATTGCTCTGAAACGCTGCCAAGTTTAAAGTGGGGAGTGCGGCCTGAAAGGAAATACAGTAGACACCAGACAATTTATTTGTTTCTGATCAGGGCCCTGGCTGCTGGGCTGCTCTGAAGGTGGCTAACAAGAGCAGCATGCTCCCATATGGAAACCAGATGGGGATTTGGGATGCAAGAGTGCAGCACGAGCAGCGTTATCAGAGCCACAGGGAAAGCGGAGAGCAGCAAAACCTGCACCAACCACAGCAGAAAATTGATAAATTACTGCCATGGAGAACATTCCAGTTGGTTGGGGTGATGGGGGAGGTGGGAAGGGAAAATGATCCTGGAGATGGGCTGGGAAAGACAAGTGATGGTCTTCATTGTCATCATTGCCATCGTTGTCATCATTGTCATCATTGTCATGGGCAGAGCTCTCCCAGCTCCCCGTGGCACCTGATGCTATGGATCTGAGGGATTATAAAACCCTGGACAGGGAAAACAAATCCCATAGTGCCACGCCCCTCAGAGCTCCGCCCACCCAGCCCCACCCACAAGTGACACCACCCAGGGAGGCTGTGGCACAAAATGGTACAGGAATGAAGTCAACAGCATTCCCTGAATTCCTGAATTCCAGACAAATTTATCCATCGTCTTGACAGAAGAACGAGGAGATATCAACCTTCTCCCCCCACTTTTTGGATGTTTTGGATTGGAATGCTCTCACACCTTTATTTATCTTGCTTTTTGGAACAGAAGTATTTTGATGATGCCATACAAAAAATAAGGCCTAGTTTGTCTGGATTTAAAAACCAAAAAAACTCCAGGGCTTTGAAAATTAATACTTAGTCTCAAAGCAAATTAAACTTTTCAGTCAATTAAAAAAAAAAACCCAAAACAAAACAAAACCCGCAAACCCTTAAAATTCTATTTTTCTTTTTCACTTTCTTGAGATTTTTTGGTCATGTTTTCTAGACCCAGAATAGCCACTTTTCCAAGGTTGTTTGATTCACTCAGTGAAGGGGAAAATAAGAACTATCCATGCTGTTTCAAATCTGAGGGCAAAGAAAGAAGGAAATAATTGACCATGTCAAAGCACGCTCCATCCAGCAGCCTGACAGTCACCACGGCCATGTCCCCCACTGCTCATTAGCTGCTGAAATGCTTCCAGGACAGGAGCATTTTGTGGAAAAGCAGCATCCAGAGAGTCAGAGCCCATGACTAAATAAAGATTATGCTGCTGCGGTCTGTTTTCTCACCTCGTGAGCTACTAACTTTTCATTTCTTGGCTTTATGACTTGAAAGACAGAGGGAACAGGGGGTTTCTAAGCTGTAGTCCATGGAAAAGGCATCAGCTTTTCCACATGAGCTGCTCAGGATTTACAGCTTTCCCTTTTGCTGGTGACAGTCCGGGAAATGTTTCGCCGGTTCGTTGCAGTTCTGCACATTCACTTCATGTCCTCAGTCATATTGAGACCAAAGCAGTGACTCTGTGTTTATTAAATTCACACATGATTTATCCACAAGGAGGGCTGTTCTGAAGCCCCAGAAATCAACAGCATTTACAGTGACTCTGAGGAAAACCCTCTTGGGACAGGAATATATTTAATGCCAGCTTTTCCAGCCCCAAACTGAGACTCAGGTCAGTCTCCCTGGAAGACTCTGGTGTTCTCCTACCCCATGTTCTTTCTGCTGATACTGCTGGTGCTGCTGGAAATACAAACTTCCTAAAACACCATCCTAAGCCAAAGCTGACTCTTGGGGAACTTTGTGCCCTGACCTTTTGGGTCCATGATTGTATGGACACAAAGGGTCCTGTGAGGGTCCTGCTCAGGGGGTTTGAGTGCGAGCAGCAAATCCAGAATGTTTAAGGGAAATCAGAGTAGAAGGGAAAAGATGGGAAGAGAAACCCAAACAAGCCACACACCCATCAGTGGTGGAGTAATTCCTCAATGTTGATGAAAGCAGGCAGAAGCCAGGGAGCTCTTGGGTAATGTAATGGGCATTGGAGTCATGGAATGGTTTGGGTTGGAAGGGAACTTAAAGCTCATCCAGTGCCACCCCAGCCATGGCAGGGACACCTTCCACTGTCCCAGGCTGCTCCAAGCCCAATGTCCAACCTGGCCTTGGACACTGCCAGGGATCCAGGGGCAGCCACAGCTTCTCTGGCAATTCCATCCCAGGGCCTCCCCACCCTGCCAGGGAACAATTCCTAATTCCCAATCTCCCATCTCTCCCTGCCCTCTGGCACTTTGCAGCCATTCCCTGTGTCCTGTCCCTGCCGCCCTTGGCAATTGTCTCTCTCCATGTTTCCTGCAGCTCCTTCAGGCACCAAAAGGCCACAAGGAGCTCACCCCAAAGCTTCTCCTCTCCAAGAATCTCTAATGCCAGGTCCTAACAAGCCACTTTAATGCTGAGCTATACAGCCAAGAAATGAAAATACACACCTCACACATTGCTTGTGATGATCTACCTGGCCAAACAAACCAGCCTTCACATGAAAAATAACACTCATTTCACCAAAAGATCAGAAGCTGTCATTGTCCAAAGGCCTCTTGGTACCATCACAGCAACTCAGTAAATGAATATTTGCATGTCAAAAATCTCTAAGTGGTTATATAAGTGCTTATATTCCCATACAACCATAATTTGGAACAAAAATTAAAAGCCATTGGGATGAGTTTTAGCTTATTTCAGGATAAAATCGGGGTATCTTAAATTTCAACATCACCTCATACACCAGAAAGCCACAGGATGATGCAGTTTTATCCTAATCATCACAAACATTTTGTACTGATTTATGACAAAAAAGGAAAATTTGCCCCATCCCCGTCTCCAGCTGCAAATATTTTTTTTGCCTGTGTGGCACCTGTGATCTGTTCTCCTGCAGAAACAGAGAGGTCACGTCCAGGTTGCCACTACCCCTGCTGTAGAAAAAGCCAAGCAGGTGTATCTTTATGAGCTCCAGCAGCAAAAGAACTCAGACTTTTCACTCCCTAACCCAGTTTTACAATGGTAACCTCTAAACATGGCACTCAGCAGCTCCCTAAGTGACGCTCCTATTTCGTGCTTAGAAAATGTAGCAGTTTTAATTAACCTCGTTTTAATTAACCAACAGCCTCTAGAATATTCCACTCTGCTCTTTAAGTAAAACACAGCTCTGGCCCAAGGATGATCACTTTCCTTTTTACTTCCCACCCTCGTTTAGTTCACGGAATCACAGAATATTCAGAAGTGGAAGGGACCCACTACAGTCATCAAAGTGCAACAAATGTCACTCCAAGACCATCAAATCCAGTTCCTTGAGGCTTAGGCAGGTGAGAAAACCCAGTCAGACCTGAGTTGTCCAAAAGTTGTGACCAAATTGTCTTTGGAGAAACAAAACTGAAGCCCCAACAACCAGTGGTCTCCTAAAAATGTGATGATTTTAGGAAGGAATTGTTCCCTGGCAGGGTGGGGAGGCCCTGGGATGGAATTCCCAGAGAAGCTGTGGCTGCCCCTGGATCCCTGGCAGTGTCCAAGGCCAGGTTGGACATTGGGGTTGGAGCAGCCTGGGACAGTGGAAGGTGTCCCTGACATGGCAGGGAGTTGGAACAAAATGATCTTTAATGTTTCTCCCAACCCAAACTGTTCAGTGACTGCAATTCCATGACTTTGCCATCATTTTTCATCACAAAGAAAATCCAACCCTCACAGTTGTCAAAAAATCAAAACCTCAGGAGGCAACTAAAACCACTCCAAAACATACTCAGTTTTTAAAAGTTGATTCTAAAGTTGACTCAGAGCTCCCTACACTTGGAGCTACCAACACCAATGGAGATTATATTTTTATATATTATTTATATATACATATATATATATACACACAACAATATATATGCATTTGCTTGCCAGCAATGTGTTCATCTTTAAAAGCTATTTAAAAGCTAATTCGCTTGGCTACTGAAAGAAATTTGTTGCCCAGTCACATCAGAGTAGGACATTTGCCTCTTTCCAGCAGGTTTTTCATTTCTGGCTCTCAAGTTCTGACCGAAAAGGTCATTTTTCAATCATCAGGGAACAAGTTTGGCACTTAGGATTTAGTGCCCCATAATGACGTCTTTAAAGCTGGAGAGTTGCAGTGTACTAAAAAATATTTTAAAAAATTTTTAAAAAGCTGTGCCAGAAAAATAACAGCTGAGAAACTTACTGGAACAAAATGTATATAATAAAAGGCTTTTTATCTTTAAACACTCAAATAATTTTGTCCAACTGTAGTAAAGACCAAAACTTTTTTTAATCCTCTCACTTGGAGCACCCCTTTAAAACAAACCACAACAATGGATGGAGCTTCCTGCATCCACTTCCTGCTCTGACCCACTCTAATTCTTTGAAATAAATATGTTTCAGGTTATTTTTGTAAGGGCAATGTTTAGTATCTGTCCCCCAGTGTGTAAATGTGTAGAATACACCAAAGATTTAACATCTGCTCCAAATAATTTTACAGAGGATCTCAAGTTCTCCTAAGGTTATTAGGATATTGTACAGGTGGCCAAATGATTAAAATATGGTTTAAATTCAACACTTATGCATTTTCGTAACATGTATTGGATTTGAGGGTCTGGAAGCCACATGTCAACACCAGGCTGGCTCCCTGGAAGTCCCAAAATCAAAGGGCACTTCCAGAACATTACAGCCCAGCTCTGCTGGGGTGGAGGGGATGGAAAAGCCAGGGCAGGCTGCTCTCTTTGCAGATAATTGACCTTTTCTATCAGCATTACAGCATTACTTTCTCTACCCCATGCTGATTAAGTCAAGACCTCCTCCAGCTGGGCTGGATTTGAACATCTGACTCGGAGCAAACAAGTGCAGCACAGAGTGAAGGCTGAGGCACACAGAACCAGACAGCTGCTGCTGTCTCTTGGTTCAGAAAGTGAAAATTAAAGGAAGGGAAAATTAAATAAATGTAATATCGAAAAGCCCTGCTTGCTGTTCACTGGTAACACTCAGTATTTATTCCCGTTCTGAGGTGCTTTGTTAGGAATGCACAGGAGTTTCTCTCCTGCCGTGCTGAGAAGGAATATTGGGAAGAATTTTGGAAGGAATTGTTCCCTGGGAGGGTGGGGAGGGGCTGGGATGGAATTCCCAGAGAAGCTGTGGCTGCCCCTGGATCCCTGGCAGTGTCCAAGGCCAGGTTGGACATTGGGGTTGGAGCAGCCTGGGACAGTGCAAGGTGTCCCTGCCATGGCTGGGGTGGCACTGGATGGGATTTAAGGTTCTTTCCAACCCAAAACATTCTGTGATTCTGCAGTTCTGTGAAATAGAGAATTTACTGCTTTAACTCAAAAAAGTCAGAGACAGCTGAGCCTGAACCAGAATAGAGTCAAAAACCATCTCAAAACTGAGCCAATACTAAATTTGATCTCCAGCACTGACTTGAGGAAATATTTTCATCCAGATTTTTCTCAATTATTAAACTGAAAAAGTTAGTGAAAAAATAGAATTTACATGAGCCTTAGAAAGCCTCATGACCACAAATGAGCATCACAGGAAAAACCAACTTACAGCTTTGAGTACCTGACCTCAGTAATCTACACACTGGGATGCTCAGGAAAGCAAATAATAGGATTATTGTCCAGCAGAACACAAAGCAGAAGATTCATAGGATGACTGAGGCTGGAAAAGCCCTCCCAGCCCTTGGAGTCCCAGCTGTGCCCAATGGGCACCTTGTCCCCAGCCCAGAGCACTGAGTGCCACAGCCAGGCCTTCCTGGGACACCTGCAGGGATGGGCACTGCAAACCTCCCTGGGCAGCTCCTGCCAATATTTGACAACCCTTTCTGTGATGAAATTCTTGAAAGAATTCAGTTAGAGCCAACAAAACCTTCACTGAACTTTATGTTTAGACAAATCTGCATCATCCAGAATTCCTTGCCTTGCCAGGCAGGGTGTCAGCTAGGGGCTGTGGGGATTCATATTTGGCTTTAAGTCATAAGATCTCTGCCACAAGCCTTGCAGGAGATGAAGTTCATGTCCATAAAGGTAGGAAATGTGCCTCCCACACCACCTGGGGAAAAGGTTATTTATAAAACCCCCACAGACTATTTTTTGTTTAAAAACCCTACTAGGTTGTAACATATGTTGAAAAGTAAATATTCCTCTATACACACGCTTTCACAGGGAAGTGGAAGAACATAAAAATGTGGAAACTAAGGACAGGCACTGAATCCACTGTTGCACAGCATCTCCTCACTCATGGCACTACCAGGTTATCCTAGTTTTTTTCCTGCCACTTGGGGAAAAAATACAGCAACCTGATGGAGCTGCATTGGGCTGTCTTAATTCCAGATCCAGGCTGAACAGTTCTGCACCAGCACTTCCTAAGGAATGAACAAAAGCCTTGCTTGCTTCTGACAGCATCCACAAAGGTTCTTGCAAGTCTCCTCCAGGGTTTAAGGGTGGAAATAGCCAGGCAGGACATTTTGGACTTCTCACTGTGCTTATTCTGCACAAAAATACCATTTTAACCCCACTTTGGACCGAGTTCAGTGCAGCAGCACAAAGGCATTGTGTGGGAATGCTGCTCAAGACAGCAGGGAACAGCAAACCCACCTTACAACCTGCTCTGATTCCACAACAACCCTTTCAATCCCTAATTTTATAGGATGATGGATGCTGAGGTTTTCTCTGCTGTGCCCTCACCTTTCCATAGTGGCTGCCTTTGTTCTCATACAACCTTTCCTCCCACAGGTTTGCTTTGGGATTTTTTTTCTTTAAATTAAGCAAGGCTGTACATTCTCTGTTCATCTGTTCAGTAATCAAACTGCTGCCTTCAGTCATTGTGACTCCATTATTATTATTATCCATCCCTCCTTTTGTTAATTCCCCATGATGCAGCTTTAAAGTGTCTGGAACTGACAGAAAAAAAGATTGCTTTAATTTCATGAACAGGGATCCAAGTCAAAGCTAAAAGAAGAATGAAAATATCAATGCTGAACATGAAATATGGAGGTTTCAGTGTATGAAAGCACATTGGAATTCTCTGATTCAAACACAGGGGAAGAACCCATGGTCTTTTCACTGAATGCTTTATGTTAATGGTCCTTTGATGTACATCACTATTCTCATGAAACATTTTCTACTTTAAAGCAATACCCCACATTTCCCATACAAAGAACTTCTAAACATTTGGTTATACAATTGTTTGAAAGGAAAAAACTTGACTTTAACCTTCTTCCACACACCCAGTTTGGGGTCTGTGGCCTTCCCTCACTGAATGCCTTGAGATCAAAGTGAAACCAGTACTTTGCATTTTTATCCCTGTGAGTTAATTGTTTCCCACAGTATTTATTGCATGGAATTCTCAAGTACCTCTGCTCATCAGCTATTCTGGGAGATCTCTCAACAGGATCTCAGTGTTTTCTCCAAAGCAAAAAAGCCTGACCTCAGAGCTGTGATCTCACTTGGCACAAGGAGGTGCCTGTAGGTTCTTGCTGCTATGTGAAGCAGCTGTCAAAACTTTCAGTCCAAAATATTTAAAGGGGGAAAAAATGCAGATCTGATGGCACAAATAAACCCCCAAAACCATCAACATCTCTTACTCTCATTTTGTTTTTAGTTTATTTAGATCTGTAAATGTTTTAAATACAAAACAGAATGTTAAATCAGAAAGAATGAGGTAGAACAAAATGTTTGCCTTTTTCATTTTTTTTTGGCATAAAAACTGTAGAATTAGATGTCATAAGTGATGTTCTTCCTCTGAAGCTTTGGCAACGAAGCACTTTGCAGGGTAGAGCCAATGTGAAGATAGAAGCTAGGAAGACTTCAGCTCTTTGCTAAAGCCATGCAGTGATATGAGACTTTTCCTGAGAGTGGGAATGAGGTGCATCCTGACTCTGCATCCAAAGCAGTGTGGGCAGCAGGAAAGGGACTGGGATTGTGTCCCTGTGCTCAGGTGAGAGCTCACCTGCAGAGCTGCTGCAGCCCTGGGGCTCAGCACAGCAAGGAGCTGGAGCTGCTGGAGAGAGTGCAGAGGAGGCAGCAGGATGAGCAGAGGGATGGAGCAGCTCTGCTGGGAGGAAAGGCTGGCAGAGCTGGGATTGTTGAGCCTGGAGAGGAGAAGCTTTGGGGTGACCTCCTTGTGGCCTTTTGGTGCCTGAAGGAGCTGCAGGAAACATGGAGAGAGACAATTGCCAAGGGCTGCAGGGACAGGACACAGGGAATGGCTGCAAAGTGCCAGAGGGCAGGGAGAGATGGGAGATTGGGAATTAGGAATTGTTCCCTGGCAGGGTGAGGAGGCCCTGGGATAGAATTCCCAGAGAAGCTGTGGCTGCCCCTGGATCCCTGGCAGTGTCCAAGGCCAGGTTGGACATTGGGCTTGGAGCAGCCTGGGACAGTGGAAGGTGTCCCTGCCATGGCTGGGGTGGCACTGGATGGGATTTAAGGTCTCTCCTAACCCAAACCTTGTGTGACTCTGTGAAATCCCATTTGCCATCAGCCTTACATGGGTAAATATCTGCTCAAGCTGCCTGGGATGGAGTTGGGTGTTGGATTTGGGACAGATCTCCCCCTTGGCCTCTCTGGCAGTGATCAGACTGATCAATATTGATCACTGATCAATAATGTGAGATCGATTCCCTGGACAGGCAGTGATTTCACCTCTCCAGGTCTTTCCTTCCTCTGCCTGCCCTGGCTGGAGCTGTGTGAGCTCCCCACTGACCCACAGCCCCACACCATGTACAGCCCTTTCCCTCCTCCACCCCACAGCCCTGGGAAAGCAATTCCAAGGAAATATTTGTAGATTAATGGGTTGGTTTTGCTTGGCCCAGTTGTTGGTAGCTGGGAGGACACAAAGGTGGCTCCTAGGAGAAGCTGCTAGAAGCTTCCACCATGTCCAACAGAGCTAATCCCTGATGGCTCTGAAGATGATGGACAGGCGACTGGCCAAGGCTGGGCCAATTAGAGATGTTAGTTATGCCTCTGGGATAACAGATTGGAGAAGAAATCCAAACAAATGCACACACGGTTTTTCCTGTAGCCAGAGAAGAGGAGGAGGTGAGAACATGTGAGGGAACAACATGGAGACACCAAGGTCAGTGCAGAAGGAGGGCAGGAGGTGCTGCAGGCGCTGGAGATGAATTTGCTCTGCAGGCCGTGGGGATGAGCACGGTGAGGCAGCTGTGCCCCTGCAGCCCATGGGCTCCATGGGGGTGCAGAGATCACCCACAGCCCGTGGGGAGGAGGTGACCACGCCGCAGTGGGAGGATGGCTGGAGGAGGCTGTGATCAGTGGGAGAGCCATGGAGAGAGAGGCTCTGCTTGCAGGCTGGAGCAGCCTGGCCTGGGAGGATTGCAGCCCATGGATGAGGGAGCAAGGCTGCAGCAGTTTGGGAGGAGCTCCCAGCGTGAGATTGGACCACGCTGGAGGAGTTCACACAGAACTGTCTCCTGCAGGAGGAACGCCACGGTGCAGCAGGGCAAGAACTCCTCTCCCTGAGCAGTGCAAGAAGATCTCGGTGATGAACTGAGCCAAACCCCCATGCCCTGTTCCCTGCACTGGTGGTGGCAAGGAGGGAGGGGTTGGGGGAAGAGTGGTGTCTTTAAGGGTTTAATTTTCTTCTCATTATCCTCCTCTGACTCTATTGTGAGAAATAAATTCACTTTCAACTCTAAGTTGGGCCTGTTGTGCCCTTGGAGTGTTTTCTCCCGGCCTTTATCTCGACTCAGGACCACTCTGTTAATTTGTTTCTTTTTCCCTCTGCCCTGCCCTGCTGTGGATGGCAGAGCAGTGAGCAGCACTGTGGGTGCTGTGTGTCCAGAATGGAAACCATGAGCACAGCGCAGCCTGCAAAGCCAGGGCTCTGCAGCGTGGGGCTGTCTGTGGGAGCCAAAGCCTCTCAGGGCTCTGGGCACAGCAGGGCCACAAGGCCACAAGGCCAGGGCTGCTCTGGGACAGTTCCTGGCTGCTCTGTGCTGCTGGGGTGCCGCGTGTGGCCTTTGTGACACAGGCGCTTTGTGTCAGGGCCCTTTGTGATGCGGGACATGGTGGTGGCCAGAGACCTTTGTGACATCAGAGAGCCCCAGCCTGGCTGGGGGTATATAAGGGGCGCAGAGCCCTGGGCTGCCCCGTCCCAGGAGAGCAGCGTTCAGAGAAGGAAGCAGCTCTCGGGACTTGTCTGCGATCGTCAAGCACAGAGATTGAGGAGAAGATGGAAAAGAAGATGGAGAAGGAGAAGATGGAGAAGAAGAAGAGGAACCCCAACTCCCAGCCTGCCCAGGGGCAGCTGTTGAGCCTGAGGAGGACAACAAGACCAGGGGCTGAGGTAGGAAGGACAGGCCAGGGGACAGACAGGGCCAGGACCTTCGCCCTGCCAAGAAAGCCTTCTCTGTCCCACGCCTCCTCCCCCTCCTCCTCCTCCTCCTCGCAGACGAAGGTCAAGCTGCCCCCTGTGCACCTTGGGCAGCCAAAGGTTTGCCCCAAAAACACCAAACAGCAAAAAGTCCCACAGGTGGGGCTCAGGAAGCCTCAGGCAGTGCCGCAGGGCAGCCGGAGCCAGGCCCTGTCCCACCCTGGGGACAGACTGACATCACGGCCACCTCTGCCACGTCAGGCAAGGGTGACACGGCTGCCACCACTGCCCTGCCAGGAGAGGCCCAGGGACACTGAGAGCCGGGGCACAGAGCTGGGCAGTGCAGGGGACAAGGGGCCAAAGCCCTGCAGCCCCCTTCCTGAGCAGCCATAAAGCCCTGTGCCCAGGGTGCTCCTGACCCCACTCGGGGTGGCCCAGGAGGGCACAGCCCATGTGTCCCAGAGCTGTCAGGTGTCACCAATGCCACCACTGCCACCCATCCCCTCGGAGGCTCGAGCCAAGGAGCTCAGCCTCATGGGTTCAAGCAAGCCTCTTCCAGTGGACAGCACCTGTGAGGAGGAGCTGTCCCATGTGGAACGAACCATCAAGGGCATTCCAGGGGACAGCACAAGTGACAAGGATCTCTTGTCTCCACAGTCAAGTGACCGGGGAAACGATGGCCTCTTTTCCCAAGTAGAAGAGGCCATCGACCACTTTGAAGAGGACAGCCCAAGTGACCAGGAGCTGTCCAAAAGGGGAGAGGCCATTGATGTTGTTGCAGAGGACAGCCCAAGTGACAAGGTGCTGTCCAAAGAGGAAGAGGACATCGACGTTGTTTCAGATGACAGCACAAGTGACATGGAGCTGTCAGAAGACGACAAGGCCATCAGGGTCTTCCCAGGGGATGGCACAAGTGATGAGGAGCTGTCCCTAGAGGGAGAAGACATCGAGGACCTTCCATTGGACAGCCCAAGTGATGAGGAGCTGTCCCAAGTAGAAGACCTCTCTCGGTGGGAAGAACATGAGGATGAAGAGCTCTCCCATCAGGAAGAACGTGAGGATGAAGAGCTCTCCCATCAGGAAGAGGAGGACAAAGAGCTCTCTCAGGGGGAAGAACATGAGGATGAAGAGCTCTCCCATCAGGAAGA